>BSBK01002137.1:0-332500 GCA_027943335.1 Chamaecyparis obtusa | reverse complement strand
CTGCAACTCTCCACCACCCGCCATTTCCACCTTAGCATTCCATTTCTTGGGGATACTTTTCACCGCGCATGACAAGGTAGAGCTCCTTGTGCATTTCCAGCTATACATCTTCTTTCCTCAATCCTACATGCAATACATATTTAGTTCCACCAAACTTACTTTGAAATTACAACCTTTTAAGGATAGGAACACAAAAATAATAGCAAACATAAACACAAGAAATACTAGATTTATGTGTAACAACTTGTAAAGGGAAAAACCATGGAAAAGAGTACTCTCAAATATATGCACACCGATTAAGGTGAGCCAAAAGAAAGAATAAATACCAAAGGGACTATGGAGAATGATAAGAGAGAATAGATCCACCACTAATGTCCTACCCACTCATTTTTTTCAATACTACAGAAACTAAGATAAAGATATTTGTGAAGGTTTTATAGAAGTAGGTTACTGAATCATCATCTATGCACTAGTACTCAATCTGGAAACCCTCGTATGTATATAGCCACTCTAGCAAAACTCCACCAAATCTCTTCTGGCCTCCATTGCATATATATGTCTTCTTAGAATCTAAAAACTCTGGTCCATCATTGATTCTCATCAATGTACCAATTTGGATAGTAAGTCTAATTTAATTTTTCCATGGACTGCGACCTTAAATTATTGATGCAGGGGCATCCAAGGTTGAAGCAGGGGCATTCTGTGTGCTCAGTGAAACTACATAAGTGTTTGTGTTTTAGCTGGTTTTACTTAGTTGCAGCCTTGACCGATGGCCTCGGTCATTAACAGAAGCTCGGTCACTAAAGGAACAAGGTAGTCTCTACCACTCAGTGAATAGGTTACTTGGTCATGCCTGCGGTACTCGGTCAACACTAGTGCTTGGTGATGCTTGGCTGGCTCGGTTATTTCATTATCACTTAGTAGATCTGAGTTGTCGACTGGAGTTCTATGTGATTTGTTGGGCTGACTTGGTGCATTTATTAATTGTATCTTTTGTTGGATTCCCCTAAGTAGATCTGGAGGCCGACATGCTATATTAAATGTTTGTATACATTATGTAATCTGACTTGTATGGCATTTAATATTTGTTAGGAAGGGTTTGGGGTTTCATCTTGCTGACTTGTGGCTGATGATTAGTATTTAAGGGGAGCTTAGGTAGATGTTTTCGAGGGAGAAATAGTTCTTGGTAGTGAAATGGCATAATCTTGGAGATGTGCTACTGAAGCTGGAGTTGGTGAAGTTGTGGAAAAGTTTTTTCCATGAACTTGCAGATTTGACTCCTATCAAATAGTTTGTAATAGCACAGCTGGTGGTTGCATACTTGGGAACAAGGAGATTTCTTGAAGGCTTGCGAGCTCAATTTTAGATCTACCTTAGGGTTTCCATCAGCTTCTGATTGTCTTCAGAGCTGGACTAGCTGGAGTTTGTATTGGATCTGTTGTAGATCTTACAGAATTGTTTACTGATTGGAATTGGCCCTAACCTAGAAGGCCTTATAGCCAGGCATGTTAATGAAAATCAAAGTTAAATAATTCATTGTGTTTCTTTGTGAGTATTCTATTAGGTTGTTCTAATTAGCTGCAAGGTTTGGACTATCCTTAATTGGATCCACCATCCCTTGACCTATGCCAAGTGGTATCAGAGTGAAGTTGTGTTCTTGTTGGAGAAAATGTTGATCTTGTGAAGAAGAAGTTTGACCTAGCAAGGATGATCTTGCGAAGTTAATCTTGTCGAAGGAAAGATCTTATGATCTTGATTGTAGATCCATGGCACTAAACTTGTGAAATTATGCCCTAGTTGTTTTGCAAGATTGTAGGTTGCGATCTGACTTGTATACAAATTGGAGATTGTCACAAGGTGATCAGTTTGGGTCTGTTTCTGAGGGTTTCTATTATCTTTAAGGATGTTACAAAGAAGATTAGACCCTAGAGTTATTCAAGACCTCTGCAATACTATGGAATCTAGTATTACAGAGAAGGTGAAATCAGATTTCAGATCTAAGATGGAATTGATGAAGAATGACATGGTTGCCAAGATCATGAAAGCTATTACTAGTATTCCTCAGAATGTTGGTACTGAGGATGGCTATGAAGAATATGTTGAAGAGTTTGAACATGCTGGATCTAGTGGCGATGACTAGAGGGATAGATTCGGTGAGGACAAAACTACTCGGTTGCCTAGATCTACTGCTTGGTTTAGTAGTTACCAAATGGAAGTCTCTACTTTCTCTGGCACTTTGAAACCTGAGAATTTGATTGACTGGATCATTGAACTTGAAGATTTCTTTGAGCTAGAAGAAATTGAAGATCCTCTTAAGGTGAGATTAGCACAAACAAGGTTGAAAGGTCACGCTGCTCTTTGGTGGAAAGAATTACAAAGAGACCGAGAGGATGAAGGTGAAATGAAGATCAATTCATGGAGGTTGATGGTGACTAAATTGAAAGCTAAGTTCATGCCTGCTGACTATGAGCTTGAATTATTTAATAAGTTGTAGAATCTAAAATAGAAGGATTTGTTTGTTTAAGATTAAATCGAGGAGTTCCACAAACTTACTATTTGGTCTAGACACCGAGAGATTGGTAAGGAAAAGGAGGCTTGGTATGTGAATGGTCTGAGATTCAATATTCAAGATGAGCTTGGTATGTTGAAGATTGATTTTGCAGAAGATGCTTATCAGTATGCTATGAGGGAAGAAGAGAAGTTGAAAAGGAAACAACCTAATAACTCCCGAGGGAAGGAAAAAGTTGATCACTTGGAAAAGGATAAACTGACTGATGCAGAAGATGAATAGAAACCTATGGAACCTAAGAAGAAGACATGTAGAGTTATCTTTAAAGGAACTTGCTATAACTGTGGAGAGGAAGGGCACCATTCTTTTGAGTGTACACAAAAGAAGGTTGACCGACGAACTGTTGTGGTGAATGAGAACATTCAAAATGAACCTGAATTAGAGAACTTGCTACTTCAGTGAACATTGCTCGGTACAAAGGATGAACCTTGTCAGAGGAGTAATTTGTTTAGGACCCGATGCAACTCTAAAGGTAAAATCTATGATTTTACTATTGATAGTGGTAGTACCAATAACCTTGTTGTTGAGGACATGGTTAGGAAACTTTGTTTGAGTAGAATGAAACATCCACGTCCTTATAGGATTGGTTGGTTACAAAATGTTCATGCTTTGGAAGCAAGAGAAAAATGCTTCATTGATGTTTAGATTGGCCAATATAAGGATCTTGAGTTATGTGACATTGTGAATATGGATAGCTATCATATATTGCTTGGTAGACCTTGGCAGTATGATTGCAGAGCCATGTATGATTGTGTGAAGAATGTATTTACTGTTGAGAAGAATGATAGGAAATTTTAACTGATGCCTTTGATGGATACAACACTTAGTAGAATCCTGAGTATTGGTTTCCAGGTTGAGGTTGTGGATCTAGAGAAAATGAATATCAATTTGGAGAGTCGACCTGTGCATTGTCTAGAAAGGACTTGAAGAGACAGAGGAAATAGAAATGTAAGAAGTTGCAAGCAGAAAAGGTGGAGGACTTGTATGTAAAGAACTATTTTGGGGTTCATGTGTTGAATCCTGGAAGATGTTCTACTCACATATGAACATCTTTTGGAACCTAGGGTGTCTGATGCAGGACCATCCAAGGTTGAAGCAGGGGCATTCTGTGTGCTCAGTGAAACTACATAAGTGTTTCTATTTTTGCCGGTTTTACTTGGTTGCAGCCTTGACCGATGGCCTCAGTCATTGAAGGAAGCTCGGTCACTGAAGGAATTTTGTATTCTTTGGTGCTTGATTAATAGGTTACTCGATCATGCCTGCAGTACTTGTTCGACACTAGTGCTTGGTGATGCTTTGCTGCCTCAGTTATTTCACTATCGCTTGGTAGATCTAACTTGCTGACTAGAGTTCTGTGTGATTTGTTTGGCCGACTTGGTACATTTATTAATTGTATCTATTGTTGGATTCTCCTAAGTGGATGTGGAGGCCGACATGTTGTATTAAATGTTTATATACATTTTGGAAGCTGACTTGTATGGCATTTAATATTTGTTAGGAAGGGTTTGGTGTTACATCTTGCTGACTTGTGGCTGATGATTAGTATTTAAGGGGAGCTTGGGTAGATGTTTTGGATGGAGCACCAGTTCTTTTTAGTGAAATGGCATAAGCTTGGAGATGTGCTACTAAAGCTGGAGTTGGTGAAGTTGTGGAAAAGTTGTTTCCATGAACTTGTAGATCTGATTCCTATCAGATAGTTTGTAATATCAAAGCTAGTGGTTGCATACTTGGGAACAAGGAGATTGCTTGGAGGCTTGTGAGCTCAATTTTAGATTTGTCTTAGGGTTTCCATCAGCTTTTGATTATCTTCAGAGCTAGACTAGCTGGAGTTTGTATTGGATCTATTGTAGATCTTGCAAAATTGTTTACTGATTGTAATTAGCACTAACCTAGAAGGCCTTATAGTCAGGCATGTTAATGAAAATCAGAGTTAAACAATTGATTGTGTTGCTTTTTTATTTTTCTACTTGGTTGTTCTGATTAGGTGCAAGGTTTGGACTGTCCTTAATTGGATCCACCGTCCCTTGATCTACATCAATGATTGAGCTTCTCTTTGTTTTGAGAAGAGTATAACAATCTCTACTTAATAGGGCCAACCCCGTGAAGGTGGAAGCTCATCTAGCCCCTCCTAGGAGTTTCTTATGACCCTTTATGACATTTAAGACCTCTAAGATGTATTCTTAGGGATTGTAAATGGTTGTAAAGGGTCATAAGGGGTCTTGGGACACAACAGTTGAGAAACATAATTGTAGGCATCATGGTCACAATTTTTTGGAGACAACGTAATTGAGTTGTATACCCAAGCGATGGAGAGCAACTTCTGCACCTCCGATTTGAAGTTGACACTACAGGATCCAAAGACCATATATAAGGAATAAATGTAGGGAGTGGAAAATGGCCATAATGACAAAAATAATACAAGACAAACCTCAAGCTAAATGATCTGGCAACTGCAAACATTTTAATATATTTTTATTATTAAATAATGAAATTTGCATAAACTAGTGTTCTAAGCCCCCTCATTACATGATTTATTATTGTAAGCCCCCTCTAACTTACGCATCTCAAAAATGAAACTACAACCTATTGGGATTGAGACAAACCTTATCGAACAACAACAGCTAGGAAGGATCACTTGCCAAAATATGTTGAATACATCTCTTGGAGGACCTTGTATTCATGAGCTAGAGATGTATTCAACAGATGTTGGCAAGATATCCTTCCTAGCTATTGTTGTTCTATAAGGTTTGTCTCAATCCCAATAGGTTGTACTTTCATTTTCTAGATGTGTAACTTAGAGGGGGCTTAGAACACTAGTATATGTAAATTTAATTATTTAATAATAAAAATCTATTAAAATGTTTTCAGTTGCCTCATTTAACTTGAGGTTCACCTTGTATTATTTTGGTCATTATGGCCCTCCTCCGCTCTATAAATTTATTCCTTATCTATGGTCATTGGATCCTATAGTGTCAACTTGGAATCAGAGGTGCAAAAGTTTCTCTCCATCACTTGGGTATACAACTCAATTATGTTGTCTCCAAAGAATTGTGACCATGATGCTTACAATTATGTTTCTCAGCTATTGTGAAATCTACATTTATGTTTCTTAGCTATCATGTTTATGTGCATGTTTATTATGTGTTTGGGAAGACATCTTTCTAGCCTGGGCCTGGATCCTTTGGTAATTAGCTTCATAATAATGTAGATGACAGATGAGCAATGAGCTTCCCATCAAAAATCCCAAGATCAAGCTAATTTAATTTGTCCATGGACTCAGACATTAAATTATTGAGCTTCTCTTTGTTTCAAGAAGAGTATAACATTCTCTACTTAATAGGGCCAACCATGTGAAGGTGGAATCTCATCTGGCCCCTACTAGGAGCCTCTTATGACCCTTTAAGACATTTTAAGACCTCTAAGATGTATTATTAGGGATAGTAAATGGTCATAAAGGGTCATAAGGGGTCCTGGGACACAACAACTGAGAAACATAATTGTAGGCATCGTGGTCACAGTTTTTTGGGGACAACATAATTAAGTTGTATACCTAGATGATGGAGAGAAACTCTTGCACCTCTAATTCTGAGTTGACTACATCTGTTGCTCATGAATAGAAGGTCCTCCAATAGATGTATTCAATTTGGAAGCGAAGGTGCAAAAGTTTATCTCCATCACTTGGGTATACAACTTAATTATGTTGTCTCCAAAAAATTGTGACCATGATGCCTACAATTATGTTTCTCAGCTATTGTGTTTATGTGCATGTTTCTTATGTGTTTGGGAAGACATCTTTCTAGCCTGGGCCTGGATCCTTCAGCAATTAGCTTCATAATAATGTAGATGACACATGAGCAATTAGCTTCCAAAGAAAAATCCCATAAATGAGCTATGTGTACCCCAATTGATGTGCCCTTTGTTTGTACCCAAATGATATATTTGAAACAACAAGGGTAAGGCTTAAAGAAGTTAATTTTGTATCACTAGATAGATTTGTATATTTTATCCACAATGACAAAACTTCATAAAACATACTCACATGTCTAGTGATCATATTGTGCTGAAGGTGGTGCCTAATGCTCTACTACACTAAAACAACTATGTAAAGATAAGTAGGCACCACCTTCAGCACAATATGATCACTAGATAGGTCTGTATGTTTTATGAAGTTTGGTCATTGTGGATAAAACATACAGATCTGTCTAGCGATGCAAAATTAACTTCTTTATACCTTATCCTTTTTGTTTCAAATATGTCATTTAGATACACACAAAAGGCATAGGAAATAGGGTACACACACTTCATTTTCAAGATTTTTCTTGGGAAGCTAATTGCTCAGCTCTCATATAATTCATTTATTATCAAGCTAATTGTCAAAGGATCCAAGCCCAGGCTAGAAAGATGTATTCCCATTCTGTTTAAGCCATATTCCTTGTTCTTATCAAACTTCCTTGGTATGGTAGGCCTGCTCTCTGCAGTACTCTTCTTCAATATGTGTTCGATGATAAGCAATTTCTTCTTGTTCCTAATTGTAGCCAAAGCTTCATTTTCATCAGGATTCAACTCCACTTCCCCCATCTCATCATCCTCATCCACTCATCCCGATTGATTGATCTCTCAAGGAACTTGTATTCAACAGATGTTGGCAAGTGATCATTCTTAGTTGTTGTTGTTTTATAAGGTTAGTTAGTAGTTATAGTCAGTTTATTAGAGTTAGGATTTTATTTCAAAGACATCCACATGAAGTGGAGCGGGTGTGGTCAAATTGATATATCAAGGAACAAATGGAATAACCAAGAAAACACTATACGTTAAATCATATGATTGATAGCAGATTGGGGCTCACCTGAGCCATAAACATGAAGAATTATTGTAAAAGAAGATGTAAACCATATATATGTACACTTCAGCCAAAGAGAAGTTACGCCATATCCATATTAAAATATTAGCTACAATATGAAAATACTAAACTGACTAATTCCTGAGCTCATCTTCGCATATGGTCACAACAAAGATATGCGATTACAATACAGAGAAGGCATCGTAAAAAT
Source organism: Chamaecyparis obtusa (assembly GCA_027943335.1). NCBI lineage: Eukaryota > Viridiplantae > Streptophyta > Pinopsida > Cupressales > Cupressaceae > Chamaecyparis > Chamaecyparis obtusa. The sequence goes on along the minus strand of BSBK01002137.1, from coordinate 324,880 downwards.
ATAATTTTGGCATTTTCCCTATCCTGACATGTTTTGCACTCAAATCCTTCATCGTGGATAAGTGGAGATGGGCGGATAGATGCAGACGAGTTGTCATGAACCCAACTAAAGTATTCACATCCATTATTTCCCTATGATGCCTAGTCTACATTAGTTCTTATAATATAATGAATAGTATTAACATTAGAAACATTAAATATATACACATTAGCAACCTTTTTCTATTTGGGCAGCACCAAAATTATCATCCAGGGTTGTTCGGTGTCTGTGAAGTCTTCAACACACACTTTGCATCACCACATTGACAAGAGTCATTGAGCCTATATCAATAATGCACCACACCATTGTTACTACATTTATTATTTTTATATGGAATACACCAAGGAGTACCATCAAAAATATTAACCATTTACAATAATGAAAAGTAAACCTAAATCAAATAGCTCATTTTTTATCAGCATGTGTAGTCTTTGTGTATATGATAAATGAAAGAAATATCAAGCTGAAATAAAATAGTGAACAAAATAGTATTCCACATAGAGTGAATGAAATATACAATCAAAAGAAGGTGACAAAATCTTGTCACGAAGCACAGACATAGGAAATAAAAAAGGGACAAAAGATAAGAAATAATAAAAATCATTACAACTATAGAAAAATCATTTATACTATAATAAAAAAAGAAACACTCTTTGTCAACAATTTTCAAAATCATTAGGACCATAGAAAAATAATTAAGACTATACAAAATTAAATTTTAGAAATGGATGGTTCTGATGCTTTTCCATTACAACAATTGAGCATTCATCATTTGGTATTGTGTATTCCATTTAAGTATGTCAATAATGTTCAAAATCATGTCACCAAGCATAGACAAATATAAGAAAAATCATTAGGACTATAGATAAATCAAGTTCTAGAAATGAACGGTTCTGATATTACTTTGCCATTACAACAATTAAGCATTCATCATTTGGTACTTCTTGGTGTATTCATGAAATCTATTATTATTTTTGTTTGTGCAAGAACTTTGTTGTTTTTGTTGTTTGTGATACCAACGGAGTAACTGGTATTGTGTAGACAGTGACTAGCCAAATTGTTCCTGAAAACAAATTACAAAACTGAACCAATGGTCCTTTTCTTTCTCATGATTTGGTCCTAGGTTAGGGGATTGGGAAATGACCAATAATGGTTTTAAATGACGTGTTGTTGGGTAAGCTCCCAATGATATGATTTTCATAATAGTACATGTGTTGCTGGGTGCACATAGATACAATCAAGATTTTATGAGCCAATTTTGGTTAGAATTCATTGAGTTCTGAAACAAAGGATAATTATCATTGAAATAAGACTTGTCCATTACCAATATGAAATATTTTTGTTGATGGAAGCTAAGATCTATCACACTTAATGCCAATGGAATTTATTGTTTGAAAGAGGAATAAATTAAAGTAGGCTTAATGAGACCTAAACCTTTAACAATGTATTAGGGGTTAGATTAAAGATTGGAGTCTAGTTGTTAGCAAATGCACAAAACTAATGGGAAACTAGTTTGAAAGTCAGTTATAGGCATTTTGACCCGTAGAAAATGGTGCCCCCATGTCCCATGTCCCATGTCCCATGGGATGCCATGCCTCCTCCAATGTTTATGTCATACACCTCATGGTAGTCAAACCATGTGTCGTGCCTGTGCAGAGAGTATTTATTACATAATTTTCAAAGATGATATAAAGAAATTATATTTTATACTTAGCAAGATTTTAATACTAATATGCTTAGTAAGATCTTGCTAAGTATAAAATATAATATTGATTATACATAATCTTGCTAATTAAAAAAAAAAACAAGATGAATTTAATTTCTCATTTCATTATTTCATTTGTGAAAAAAAGAAGGGAAGCACACACAAAGGAGATTTTTAGGGTTAGTAGTTGAAGGAAATTTGATGATATCAATCAATGGAATTGTGAAAAGTTCATGTCGAAATTGGTGTTTTACTATTATGTAGAGGAGGTTCAAGCCTTGAAAATTTATTTTACCAGAATAAGCTCTTTAATTTTCAATGGCTATTGAATTTAGATGCTAATTATTAGAAAATCAAGGTGTTTTACAAGAGTTTTCAGTGGTTGCATACTTAACTCCTTGAAGAACCTTGAAAATTTGAATTTTTTTGGGGGGTTGTTTATATATGGTTGGTTGGAAAATTATGTATTTTTATGCATGTAAAAAATTTAGTTTCATGTTAGATTATTTCAGATGAATCATGTAGACATATCAATATCAAAGCATAGAATTTACGGTTTAGGCTTGTCATACATAAACAAATCAAAACATAGAATGTAATGTTCAAGTTTGCCCAATTTTCAACTAAATAACTTACCAATCAAAACATAATACGCTATTTAAACTTTTTCAATTATTTTTAAACCTTCTCAATTTCTTTTAATAGTTCTTTTAATCTATTTATGACAAGATCTATCAGATTTGCACAATTCATAGGTATAATAGATACTTATGAATATGATTGTGCATGAACTTTTTTCCTCATCAATATTTTTTATTTTGATCCATTTATAACAGTCAATAATGGTTTTATGGAAACATGTCAAGTGAATACTTTAGATTAATACTTTATGATTAGAATGTTCAATGTAAGATTGGAGAAGTCTACAAATTTGATTTAGACGTACTAATTTTTTTTAAATGATAGGAAGACCTCAAAGAATCACTATGATCATATTATTGACTAGCTATAAAAAAAAGAGAAAATAAGAGCTTATCAACACTCATAAAATTGATGGTTATTCGATAGTAACCATTTTCAAATAACAAAAAAGATAATCAGTTGAGAATTGATGAATAATTTCAAACATAATTTTTCAAGCTCAAATGATTCACCACAAAATTTAACTTCAACATAATTCCAAGCTTATCCAACCCTATGATTCTCTCTCTCTTTGTAGCTTTGACAATGTATCTAGACAATCCTTAGATACAAACACCTTACTTGTTATGATAGGTCTAGTTACTTTCCCTACACCTATAAATGTCATGCTCGATACCCTTAATTATAATCTTCTTCTAGGGAGACTGTGGTTGCATGCAATGCTATGCTATTTAAGTTCCTATTGTGTCATGCTATCTAACATTATTATCCTATCCTTTAAGGGATCATTGTCATTCATGGTTGGACAATTTCAATGCAATCATACATTTTGAGCAACTTAATAGCCTTTCTTATCCTTGCCTCTAGTCCTGGTGGACAAGGGTAGTGTTTTAATCTCCTATCCTTTCAAAGGATCCACTTTCCGATTGAGTCATATTTGTTTATCATGTGACATTCTTTCTTACAAAGAATTATTTGTTTTTCTTAGGGATACCCTTGTATGGATGAGGTGTGTATCCTTGATCACAACCTCTTCCTTGCTTAATAGTGTATGTCTACTATAAACAAAACCCTTAGAAAAATTTAAAAATAAGAAGAAACTAAAACATATCCTGTAAGCATTTTACAAGAACAAAGCCAAAAGATGAAGGTCTTCACAAGCATTTCAACATTGGAGGGAGTACTTAGAGTTCAAGAGAGATAGGGGAAACTATCTTTATATGATATGGGAGTTGATATGGTCGATTATGAAAGTACAAAATCAACACAATATGGAGATTCATTTGCCAAAAAATATAAATCACATTTTCTACTAAAGATAGAATGCCAAGATCTTGCTACCTTCCTAAAAAAGAGAGGGATTGATTAAGCTGGAGGCATTTTATTTTGTTTATGTTTGGTTAAGTTCTGGTTGTAATAAAAAGGGATTGATTTGTAGGATCAATCTCCTCTTTTTTCTTAATCCATTTTGTATGGTCAAGGGTTCCTTAGGCATACCTATGAGCCTAGGAGACCCTCTTAGTTCTTTTAGGAATTTGTTATTGAGTTTTAGTGCATTTTTTACAAAGTTGCACTCCAAAGTTGCACAGATTGTGAAATGTTGTCAATTTTTTGCAACACCATCAACATATTGTAAGTTTGGTTCTCCAATGACCACAACCAATTTCATGTTGGTTGGATCAATTGGAAGACTTTTTGGAAGTAGTTTTTAAACCTTGTCCAATCATGGGATTAGCACAAGGAGATGATCTTCATAGCAGCATTGAGTAAAAGAAACCCAAAAAACATTCTGAGTATGTTTTTGTTATCATACTCTGTCTGTTGCAAATAGGTAGATGGATTGATCATTCCACAAGTTCATTGTATGCATTGTTTATTCAAATCCATGTTAGTTTTGACTGTCATTTGATTTCAAGTTTTAGTTACATTTACACAGTTGGTTATGAACTGAACACATAGCTTGACTATCATAGAAAACATGATCATGTAATGGTTAGATAGTTTTAATGTCACTACAGGTTCATTTGTGCATCCATAGTTCTTGTTAGAGTTCATTTAACTAGACTTTGCAAACATTTTATTTTGAATTTGGTGTTGATCTACACAAGAACCCAACCTCACTGATAGACTAGCTCGGGAAAATCTATAGTCAGCTCTATCATGAAGGTGGAACCTTGACTTGCGGTTTCCTCATTGATTCCAATGCCATTGGGTGAGAAGAAAGCCAAGGTTATGCACTTTAATAATATAAGTGCTTGGACTCTCGAAGGAGGCATATTGCTTCAAGATTTGATGCCCTAGGTAGATACATTCCATGTATTTAACTAGTAAGAAGAAGACAAGTTTGCAGTAGTGTAGTAACAAGAAGGTTGAAATTGAATCATAGATTGAATTTGATAGTCTCGAGCACATTGAAGAATCCTTGGCAATTGTACCTACTGTGTGAATTGATCGATTGACCATTCCAGATTGACCCTAGTTTAACTTGATCAATTAGATTAGAGTGTCTTTGTGACATTCAATAGTGCTAGGCTAAGTGGCTATAGTTGTGCAGAATATTCAGTGTGACATCTTAGTAGATAGTACAGTCTATGCCGAATGGTCTTAATCCAAATCTAAATAACCAAATTTATAAGGAATGCTATTGCAGGCTCAAACTAGAGATTGATAGAATTTGAATACCCTTGTATTTGGTGTTTATGAAAATTTTGTTAATTGGTGGAATTACAACTATAAGTGTAAGAACATATTATGATGACCTGTTAGCACCTAGTGAAACTATAATCAGAATTTGTAATAAGTTAAAACTATTGATACCTATGGAGAAGGAAGTGATATTCAGAAACTTTACCATTCCAAATAAAAAAGGCTAGTGATTGCAAGAGATATGTCTATAAGAAGAGATAGACAAGAACCTCAATTAGTTGTTTTGGTTCCAACAAGAGAACCTCCTCATTCATTAGCCTCTGTTGTTGACAACTTGAATTTCCATGCATTAATAGTTGTGAATCAAGGAGGAGTTGCATCGCTACATGCATCATGCAATTATGTGATTGATAGACAATAATGCCAACACCATAACTGCTTGTTATGATTTGTTGATGATATTAATGCAGTATTTGCAGACTTTGCAAAAGCAAGTAGTGCTTTGGCTACTACTCATGATTCAAATTATAGAGAACATGAAATATCTGTGGCAAAATGGCTATCAATCTGAACTTTCATAATCTTGATGGACTGTTCAATCTTGTGAATATAAATCTACATCATTATGTTGACATCTATTGTTGGCATTAAGTATGATTGTCATTAGTGACAACACTTATTCAGACTTTGCGTGTTTACCAAGCAGAACAGTGTTTACCGAATAGAACAATGTTTACCAAGTAGAACAGTGCTTAACAAGTTATCTTCACCGAGTGATGAGATCAGCAGTGTTTACCGAGTGCCAGCAAAGTAAATAGGGAATTCAGTCTCTATCGAATGACACTATATCTATCGAGTCTCCAGTATATACCGAGTTTGAAACTACAACTAAGTGGTTAGTATGGACTGGGCCTCCACTTCTACGGAGTGCATGACGATGCCGAGTAACGCAGTGGATGCTGAGTATCAGAAAGTCACCGAGTTAGTTTGTAGTAACCGAGTCACTATATTTGGGCCGACTCAATAATACTTGTGTTTTCTTGTTTAGAGCCGACTTTGATATTGTTTTGTAATTATTTTGATTGATAAATAAATAATGTTTTGTATCCTATCCAAAAGTGTGTGAAAAAGTAAGAAGCGAAAAAGAGAAGAAAGGCAGAGATAAGTGAATTACAAAGGGATACAACATTATAAGAAGTAGTAGAGACATATCTATCACAGAAGGTGATCAGTACATCAGAGAATCTCAATCAGCAAGAACAGTTGCAAGTAAGAGATCTATTGTTTCATCCTAACAGGTGAATCAGCCCCAAATCCTTTAACCGGGTAGACTTAACAATCTTTGCAAAAATCTCTTAACCGAGGGCATACTTCTTTGTATGTTTTTAAATCCTCTAACAAGGTGGACCTAGTAGTCCTTATTGCTCCTAACAAGGCAGATCATCAGAAGTCATCATTGTAAGCCTTAACCGGCAAACTTTATACTGCAGTATTGAAGTTTAGTGGGTTTCATCCCCACCCTAGTTTTACTTTCTATTTGGAAGGTTTATGGGTCACCAAATCTCTGTGTTCAAAGTGTTATGAATGTCTTATTCTTTCTATTACTCATGCATATAGTTAGCTTATCAATCTAATGTCATTGAGAAAATGGTTGAGATCTAAAATTAGTAAAAGTTTTGAAGTTACTGATTCACCCCTCCCCTCTCAATAACCTAGCTAGTCTTGAATAATTCCAACAATTGGTCTCAGAGCTACGTGGTTCTCAGAATAAAGTTTGACAGCTTGAGAAAAGATTCAAGACAATGGAGATATTCAGACTTAACAACGTAATTGAGAATGAAAAGCCAGATCTAGAAATGGCCATAGCTCAACTCAAGGAAGCAAAAGAGCATCTTTCCCTTTCCCTAAAAAGAAGGAAGGAGCCTACAAATCAGATGAATGTCCACCAGTATGTTGAAGAAAAGATTGAAGACTTTTTCCCTTCAAGCAGCTCAGATGAAGCAAACAATAAAGCAAAAGAACTTCTAGAAAAGAATGGATCTCTGCAAGAAGAAGTAAGAAAATTAAAAAGAGAACAGGAAATTCAGTCAACAAGATTCTGTGAAATCTTGGAACAAAGAAACAAGATGAAAGATGAAATAGATGGAAAGAACAATGAAATCCAAAATCAAACTCTTCAGGTAGAAAACCTTATTAATCAAGTCTCCAATGCAAATGAAGAAATCTTGACTCTAAGATCAGAAAATGAAAATATAAGAGAGGAACTGAGATCTGAAAAGAAAATCAATTTAAGATTGATAAGTGACCTAGATACTGAAAGGCAAATCAATGAAAGAATGTTGAAATCTCAAGAAGATATGAATCAGGTGTATGAATGGAACCTTCATAGGCAAAAAGGAAAAGTAGGACTTGGATGCAAAGAGGAAGGTGAATCCTCCAAACAAGGTACTCAAATGAATCAGAAACCTACTTGTAATCACTATGGAAAAATTGGTCATACTTCAAACAAATGTTGGAGCAATGGAAAAGCAAAATTCAATGGAAAATGCTACAATTGCAATCAGCATGGTCATAAAGCAAATGAATGCAAGGAGAAACCAAGATTTGAAGGCAAATGTCACAAATGTAACAAACAAGGTCACAAGGCATCAAAATGCAGAACTAAAACACCCAATCCAGTAGAACAAATTATGAAAGCAATATTTGGTTGGGATTAGAACACTTGGTGTAGATGTCATTACTATGGAGAATATGGACACATTGGCATGAATTGTGTAAGGCATCACTTGAGAAAAAGGGATACTACCATAAGATGTTACAAATGCACAAAGCTTGGTCACATAGCTAAAAATTGCATGAATCTAGGCAAAGTCAAAGATGAAAAGAAAGCAAAAGAAGATAGGATCAAAAATTAGATAAGACAACAATGGATTCCTAAACCTATCAAGCAAACCAGTCCAAGTAATGAAGTCACTCATGAAGAGAGTGGCTCTATCAATTCTAACTAAGTCTCCATGAGAGAACTAGAACTGTATCCTCATAGACATATTCCAAATAGTTCCTGAATTGAAAGGAAGAAAGATCCAAATCAGTATGCAAGATATAGGAGAAATGCAGGAAGGTCGGTATCAATTTCAAGTGAGCAAGGTTGGGAGTAACATAATTTCATTCAATTACCGAGTAAGGTCAGAGCAGTATGTTCCACGAGTTGCGCAATCTTCACCAAGCAATTAATGCTTAGTGGATGAAAGTCTGTCGAATTCTATACCCTAATTCCTATGGAGCATTAATGACAAAGTTTTTAACAAAAAGCATGAAATCAAATTCATTATTCACCATGAATATCAGCATATTGAGCAGAAAAATTTCTAAGTGCGATCAGGTGATTGAAAGCAAAATTTTGTAGTAGAAATTTTTTCGAAGAGCTACCATGGCATAATGCAGCACCAAAGTAAAGTAAGGTTCAAAAATGTTAGTTCATGAAGAATGGAAAGCATCAGATTTCAAACTTGTGCCCATGATTGTAGAAACCCTAGATCCGAGTGGAGCTCAGTCTCAAATTCCTCCAAAGGTACTTCTTGTAAATGACATTCGCAATCATTTTAGAGGTACAATTCAAGAACTTGGAACCCTAGAGATAGATGTTGTTCGTGATGAACTATGTGTTGATGGTGTTCTCAAATCAAAACATAAACATTTGGAAGATAAGGGTTTAACACATATCACCCACCTGCCTCAGAGTTTCGAGATAAAATGGATAAGATATATTCTAAGCCGAGTGCATGAAGGTAAAATTTGGCTTGAGTAGCTAGTGGAAATATCAAAGAAGATGATTCACCGAATCACTAGTCTTCCCATGCTTGCCAAGGCAATATCTACAAAAACCCTAGGTCAGGTAGAGTTGGAAAATAAAACCCTAGCCGAATGGGATGGTAGAGGTATGAGAATAAATAGCATTACCGATGTAGAACTAAAATTTGGCATGTATGTAATAGCTCACAAGATATACAGTTCAAGTCAGAAGAATAGTGTTCCATGTGAAGTAGTTGACCTAGCCTATAAAATTGTGAAGAACAATCTATCATTTGACCTAGCAGATCTATTGTTGAAACAGTTCAACAAGAATATGGAGAGCATCCAAACCTCAAAGAACAATCCATGTAAGTTTGGCTCCTTGTTGGTTTGTTTATTTTTCTATGCTCAAAAGTTTTTCCCATCTAAAGGTACGGTAAAATGGAGAAAGGATGTGCCTATTCTTTATTAGATAAATGAGTATATTGTAGAAATGGGTGAGAATTTTACAAGCATAATGGATAATTATTTTGAATCTTTTAAGGAGAAGATGAATAACAGATTCTGGATTCCACTAAAGTTGGTGGAAGATTATAAAGATGATGTTTGTTTTATGGTTGATTGTGATAGAGTATATATTCAGGTAGTAAGGCCTAGGATTGTATGGGTAAAACCTCTTCCTTATGAGATAAACATTGATGAGACAAAGGATATAATTGAGGCCCTAGTAAATCAAATCATTGATCTAAAGGCTCCACACTTTGGAACATATGATGAAGCTAAGGTAAGAATTGAGCTAAGCATAATGCTTCCATAGGCGGTTAACAAAGGCAGAAAGAGGATGGCCAAGATGCAATCTAGCACACCTCTAATATTAACCGAGGACAAAGGAGAGGATATTGTAGGAGAAGAAGAAAAGGATGAGAGTAAAGAAGAACAAGTGCCTGTAAAGAAGAAAGGAAAGGTAACTATCACCAAGGAACCCGAGCAACCCATTGCAGTATTCACAAGGAAAAGATCAAGGGACAAGGCAGGAAAAGTCAAGGATGACATAGTACTCAAAACACCTCCTCCCTCTCTTGAAGAAAAGATTAAGGATTTGAGAGAAGGATCTGGAATTGCAAATTTCAAATCTCTCAAATTTGAAACAAGGTCAGAAGTAGAGTAGCAGGAAATTGAAGATGCTATTATTGAGAAAATGGGAAGATGGAAATACTCACCTGAAGAATTAGCTTCTCAAATCCTAGGAGCTTTATTAAACCCAATCAAGATGAGATGGTCCAATGCAAGGCAAGCTGTCAAGGACATCTATGCTCAAACATTAAGGCAATTGATGTCAAGTTTGAAAAATGCTAAAATAAATAAGGCATTGATAGATAATGAGTCCAAGATGACACTAAAATTCAATAGTTGCTTAATTTTGATCAAGGATATAGAGTCAGTTGTGAAGAGTGTAGAATCTACTTTGAAAAACACTTATCATCTTCACAAACCAAGTACTAAAACTGTGATAATTAAAGATATTGAAGATGACAGTGATGAAGAAGATGAAGAAATAGTTCAGATTGATAATGTTGAGACAGAAGAAGTAGGAAAAGAAGCTACCGAGGAAGCTGAGAAGAATGTTGAGGAAGATGATCTAGTTCAGATAGCTGCAAAGGTAATTGCCTCACTTCCCCACTCTCCAGTAAAAATTGTTACATCTAGCCCAGAGAAAACTTCAAGTGTGATTGTGACAACTCCCTCAGATACATCAAATGTCCAATCATCACTAGCACAGCTCAATGTATCAATGAAAGAAGTGGCTACCACTTCATCTACCAAGCTTCAACCTCCTTCTTCCACCGACTTGCAGTCTTTTGTACCTTCTTCAATTTTGAGTTTTCAGCAGTAAGTACTTCAAATTCCACAGTTGTAAATACTTTAGTTTTTGGTTTATCAAATATTCCAGTTAGCATCCCATCAGTTGGAAGTTTATCAATTTTCACTACAAGTCCTACTATGTCTACCATAATTTCTACTACAAAAGCATTATGTATAAAGACTCAACTAAGTACAAAATTTTTGAGCAAGAGTGTAGTAGAAGGTATAGATCTAGATGAGGAGATAGAAATTCCCAAGTTAGATTTTGCAAACTTCACTGTAGATCAAATGAAAACAATTGGTGAACTCCTCCAGAAGAAAGCAAAGTAGAAGAAATTAAAAGAAGAAAGAGATAAGGAACATAAAATCATTGAGAATGCCAAGAACATTTTGACAGAAGCTATAGGTGTTGAAGTTGATTCCTCTCAACACATTTTGTTGCAGTTGGCAGAAGCAGTTAACAAGTTCAATGATGATTCCTCTGGAATAAACAAGTTGCTTGAGAAGGCTGAGAAGAAGTTTGATAATGAAGTGCTTGAGCACATTGCTCAGAAAATAGCTATCAATCAGGTAGGGTTATCTTCAGTCTTGACTAGCATTGAGTCCTCCCATTCCAAGGTAACATCTCTTTTTGTCAAAATCTATAATGTTGCCGAGTTCTCAAAGGAGATCAAAGACAAAATAAATAAGATGGATGAGGATCTAAAGATCAGTGCACAAAAGTTGCAACTTGAACCTAGTTCAAGCTCTGCACATCATATGATAGTCAAATTCCTATCTAATAAGCAGTCAGAATTATTGAGAGAAGATGCAAGGATCATATCAACATTAATAGATATTCAGAACATGATCCTTCCCATCATGGTTACAATGCAAAAACATATTGCATACTCAAAAAATTGATCCATGACAATCAGTTTTCAATTGTAGATCACTTGATTGAACTCTCTGTAGAAGGTTGCACTCCATACATGCAAGATTCTACAAGAGAATTGGGATAGAACTCTAGCATTAATAAGTAAGGTACACTCTGATTTTCTCTCACATTTTGGCATCTCTATGTAAAATATTTGTATATACACCTTTGGCATTATTGTCAAAAAGGGGGAGAACGCATATAAGATATATGAGATATGAAAGGGGGAGAAAGTATAAATAGGAAATATGAGTATGAGGAGATACAAGATATTTGTATATATACTATATGGGGAGACATGAAATGTATATACAACAATATGAAAAAAAAGAGAGATAGATTCAGCATGATTTTTTTTGTTTTTTGGCAATAAGTGTTTTTGTCACTAATGCCAAAGGGGGAGATTGTTGGCATTAAGTATGATTGTCATTAGTGACAACACTTATTCAGACTCTATGTGTTTATCGAGCAGAATATTTTTTACCAAGCAGAATAGTGTTTACCGAGGAGAACAGTGCTTACCGAGTTATCTTCATCGAGTGATGAGATGAGCAATTTTTATCGAGTGCCAACACAGTAAACAGGGAATTCAGTCTCTACTGAGTGACACTATATCTACCGAGTCTCTAGTATATACCGAGTTCAAAACTACAACCAAGTGGTTAGTATGGACCGGGCCTCCACTTCTACTGAGTGCATGACGATGCTGAGTAACGTAGTGGATGCTAAGTATCAGAAAGTCACCGAGTTAGTTTGTAGTAACTGAGTCACTATATTTGGGCCGACTTAGTAATACTTGTGTTTTCTTGTTTAGAGCTGACTTTGATATTGTTTTGTAATTATTTTGATTGATATATAAACAATGTTTTGTATCCTATCCAAAAGTGTGTGAAAAAGTAAGAAGTGAAAAAGAAAGAAAGGCAGAGATAAGAGAATTACAAAGGGATACAACATTATAAGAAGCAGCAGAGACATATCTATCACAGAAGGTGATCAGTACATCAGAGAATCTCAATCAGCAAGAACAGTTGCAATTAAGAGATCTATTATTTCATCCTAATAGGTGAATCAGCCCCAAATCCTTTAACCAGGTAGACTTAACAATCTTTGCAAAAATCTCTTAACCGAGTGCATACTTCTTTGTATGTTTGTAAATCCTCTAACAAGGTGGACCTAGCAGTCCTTATTGCTCCTAACAAGGCAGATCATCAGAATTCATCATTGTAAGCCTTAACCAGCAAACTTTATACTGCAGTATTGAAGTTTAGTGGGTTTCATCCCCACCCTAGTTTTACTTTCTATTTGGAAGGTTTCTAGGTCACCAAATCTCTGTGTTGAAAGTGTTATGAATGTTTTATTCTTTCTGTTACTCATGCATACAGTTAGCTTATCAATCTAATGTCATTGAGAAAATGGTTAAGATCTAAAATTAGTAAAATTTTTGAAGTTACTGATTCACCCCTCCCCTCTCAATAACCTAGCTAGTCTTGAATATTTCCAACAATCTATAACATTTTCTATTGAATTGATTGGCTTCAAAAACATTTTTTGCAAAAATAAGGTGTGCAAACATGCACAAGTTAATGAGGAATTCATATATGATTTATATATTCCTTAGTCACTAGTGGTTGGTTTAGGTCTTATTTGAATATGCCCATTCCTCAAGATTTCTAGCCAATTTTATTTTAAGTCAATCTACAAACTGAACATTCATAATCTTGATGGAATGTTCAATCTTGTGAATCTACATCATTATGTTGTCATCTATAACATTATCTATTGAATTGGTTGGCTTAAAAAATAGTTTTTGCAAAAATAAGTTGTGCAAACATGCAAAAGTTAACAAGGAATTCATATTTGATTTATATTCCTTAATCACTGTTGGTTGGCTTAGATCTTATTTCAATGTGCCTATTCCTCAAGATTTCTAGCCAATTTTATTTTAAGTCAATCTACAAACCCTAATACAATGAATAGATTCACCTACAAATAAATGTGAATATTGGGATGCTTTGTGATCAATATATTTTGTAGAAAATGGGAAAGGAACATTTTGGTGATAAATGTTTAGGAAAGAGAGAGGGTAAAATCACATGTAGCTTCCTATCAGTTGATTTCATTTTAAATAGAACCGTGCTTTGTTACTTTCATAAATGTGTCTTTATCGACCTGTGGAAGGATCCCAGCTTCTTTTTCTCTCAGCTAGATTTTTGAGAGAAGTTCTACATTTAGAATAAAAAATAATAAGTCTTCAAACCTTCCATAGGTTGTTCAATATTGTTCACATAGGGTAAATCCAACACTAGAGAATCATGAGAATCCAGTTTGATAGAGAGTCACTTTATTCTAGTAGAATAAAAAGACAATCTAGATAATTGAAATCACATAACTAAACTTGCTATAATAGTCAAAAGCTACTTATTCATTTCACATTCGAATTTGTAAAGAAAAATGCTACAATCCTATGCATAAACCCGCCCAAAAATAAAAACATTTAAGGAAGCCCTTGTTCAATACATAGCAAAGAAAAGAAGAATACATGGAATAATAATCCTCTACCACATACCTTATGTAAAGATTGAGCTCAAGCTCCTGTTGCTACCCCATGATGTCAAGTTGGGATGTATCTCCTGCACATGTGATGCCCTTCTTTTTTTCGCAAATGAAATAATTAAATGAGAAATAAAATTCACCTTTTTAAAAAAGTTATGCCCATGTTTGTCAAAATTTCAACCACCACAGAATTTGTCACTATTTCGACAAACACAGACATAAATTTAAAAAGATAAAGTTTTCCTTCTATAAGCTGACCAAGTAAAACATTCTTATTTTTAGGTCAAAAATTTTGGTAGAAAAACTAGGCCAAATGTACTAGTAATATATGATAAGCATCTGCATTCTCTCTCTCTCTCTCTCTCTCTCTCTCTCTCTCTCTCTCTCTCTCTCTCTCTCTCTCTCTCTCTCTCTCTCTCTCTCTCTCTCTCTCTCTCTCTCTCTCTCTTGTGTGTTGTTGCTTCTACGTGTTGTTCTGCAAGGTGGACTTGGTTAGGGTGTGCCTTTGGCCCCTCTCCCTATCCTCTCTTGTGTTAGTTCTGTTGGTACTCAAAAATACAACATGGATTTTTGAGTACCTTGTTAAAATTTTGCATTCTGACCCCTTTGAATACCTTTTGAGCCTATTTTCCCAAATGTAATTCTAAAGTTTTTCATACATGTTAGGTGCTCATCACTCTTGTTTAGACATAAGAAGACATCCCAGATCATCAGATTTGAGTTTTGAGTCATTTAGTGATGTCTTGTTTTGAGCACTTGTCCTTTTTGCATATGTTGATTATAGTTTCAAATTGGTACTCAAAAATACATGGATTTTTGAGTACCTTGTTAAAATTTTGCATTCTAACCCCTTTGAGTACTTTTTCGGCCTATTTGCCCAAATGCAATTCTAAATTTTTCCATGCATGTTAGGTGCTCATCACTCTTGTTTAGACATAAGAAAACATCCCAGATCATTAGATTCAAGTTTTGAGTCATTTAGTTGTAAGGAAACTCAGGTGCGGAAATAGCTTCCTACGCTAATCTCTATAGGAGAGTATTGTGCAAATTCTTATAAATCCTTACAATTTCAGATTCGTTAACTACTTTAACAAAGAAATTGCAACCACATACAATGCATATAGAAAAATAGAGAATGACACAATGATATACCCTAGGGAAAACCTTTCAGTAAAAAACCCCAGCACTCCAAAACCTACACAATGTATTATCTTCAACACAAAGATTACAATACACTTGCAATGCAAGTTCTTTCAGGAAATGAGAGACAAAGCCAACAAGACTTAAATTTCTATTATTTCTCTCCCAGAGGAGCAGCATCATATATATAGACTCCTCTGGACCCAAAAATAGGCACAACCACTAAGACCCATGCACAAAGCCACATGTACACAGTTGTTACATGCAATCCCAAGAATAGGCGTCCATCCCTAGAATAGACTATGAGAGCTTGTCATAGAATCCACCAAAAATAATGGTCACAAGAGAAGTGTAAGAGAATCTGTCATACCAACCTATTTTTGGCATATTCTCTTACACACACCAACCACTTCTTCTTGGGTGCCCAAATAGGCCCAAGTCATAAGATTCTCTTACACCTATCATAGCACATTCCTTAAATAGTTCTTACGCATCATATGAATCTATCATGACCATTTCATTCATGATCTCCTTACGCACAAGATGCCAACACATCAAGTGGAGTGACACATCAACATGCCAACTAGACATGTACACTCACACTTAAATACATTATTTTCAAAAAATACATTTACAAAACAAATAATAAGAATAGGAATTATCCAAGGTTGAGACACCTTATTCCTAACATTGTCCCACTTGTCGAACACCTTGTAAGAGCAACAAGAACATAATAGGAACTTTAATAGCTATAGGCCAAAAGGCCCATAGACTCTGAACACCATCTGAACTTCTCAGTGCCCACTGGTTTTGTTAATGCATCTGCAACATTCTTCACAGTATCTACCTTCCCCAAATTTACCTTTCCATCTTTCACCATATCTCTCACAAAGTGAAACTGCACATCAATGTGCTTCGTTCTGGCATGGAAAGTTCGTTTCTTTGCAAGGAAAATAGCACTCTGACTGTCACACCAAATAGTAATCTATTCTGCATCAACACCAACATCTGAACACAATCTTCTAAGCCAAATGGATTCTTTACAAGCATGAGTAGCAGCCATGTACTCAGCTTCTATAGTGGACAAAGCAACCACAGGTTGTCACTTACTCATCCAACTGATGGCACCACCAAACATAGTGAACACATAAGCACTGGTGGATCTCATGCTGTCAATATCAGCTGCCTAATCTGAATCCACAAACCCATGAATACAAACTAAATGCGGAGATCTAGAAGAGTTACCATGATAGCATATGGAGTAATCTGATGTACCCCTCATATATATGAATACTCGCTTAACTACATCCCAATGTACCCATCCAGGATTAGCCATAAACTGACTCAGGACTCTCACTGCTTGGGCAATGTCTGGTCTAGTACAGACCATAGCGTACATAAGACTGCCAACTGCACTAGCATAAGGTACTCTACTTATGTCATCCACCTCACTAGGAGATTTTGGACAATCATCTACAGATAACTTTGTTCCCATAGAAATAGGAACACATAGTGGTCTACAATCTGCCATGCTAAACCTGTCCAACACAGACTTCACATACTCTAACTCAACCAAAGTTTTCTGTTAGACCTGTCTCTACTAATTTCCATACCCAAGATGTACCTAGCTGCCCCAAGATTTTTCATCTCAAACTATGCTGACAACTGAGATTTAAAATCATAAATCATACCCTTACCCTTCCCAAATAGCAACATATCATCTACATATAATGCAACAATAAGAAGGTGATCATTTTCAACTCTGAAATAAACACAATGATCTGATTTTGATCTTACAAATCCAATTGACAACACAAAGGAATCAAACTTAAGGTACCACATCCTAGGAGATTGCTTCAAACCATATAGAGATTTCTTTAATCTGCAAACTAAGGATTCTTTACCTTTAACAATGTAGTGCTCAGGCTGTGACATATAAATCTCTTCCTCCAAATCACCATGAAGGAAAGTTGTCTTCACATCCATCTGTTCTATCTCGAAATCATATGATGTAGCAAGAGATAATAGAAATCTAATGGATGTCAACTTTGCAACAGGAGAGAATATTTCACCATAATCTATTCCATCTACCTGTGAATACCCCTTTGTAACCAATCTAGCTTTGTACCTTTCAACACTGCCATCTGCATAGAATTTCTTCTTGAACACCCATTTATAGCCAATAGATTTTCTCCCTTTAGGAAAAGGTACAAGGTCCCAAGTTTTTTTTTTCTCCAATGAAGCCATCTCATCATCCATAGCCTCAATCCAGGAACCTGCATCTTCCATGCCCAAAGCCTCTTTCACAGATCTAGGCTCATTAGTGTTAGTAATCAAAGCAAAGGCACAACTGGAATCTAACATAGAATAACCAAACCTTTTTGGTTGCTTTCTTTCTCTCGTGGATCTCCTCAAGGGCTGTGGTTGAGGTTGTTCTTCTTCTTCTTCTGAACTATCAGAGCTGCTAGAGCTCTCCTCATCATTAGGCCCAACATGGTCTCTATGTTTAATCTTCTTAGGGGTAGGGGGCAACTGAACAAAATCTTTTTCCTTTTCCTTTTCATCTAGTTGTATCACAATAGGAGAAGATGTTAGCTCTCTTAAAATAACATTTCTACTATACAAAACCTTACTAGTCATAGGATCCCAAAGCTTGTATACTTTCACACCAGCACTGTATCCGATGAAAATACATTTAACAGCTTTGTTTTCCAACTTAGATCTTTTCTCCTTTGGAACATATGCATAAGCTTCACAACCAAAAACATGAAGATGTCTAATTGAAGGCTTCTTACCAAACCACACCTCCATGGGTGTATTACCAACAAGGGCTGATGTAGGAAATCTGTTAACCAGATAGCAAGCAGTGGCCACAGCTTCGGCCCAAAACCTTTGTTCTAAACCAGCTCCACTAAGCATACTCCTAGCCTTCTCCATCAGTGTCCTATTCATTCTCTCTGCAACTCCATTTTTCTATGGGGTATAAGGAGTTTTCTTATGCCTCTCGATACCTTGTTCTTTATAGAACTGTTCAAACTCTGCTGAGCAAAACTCACCATCATTGTCAGTTCTCACACACTTAATCTTCTTACTAGTCTGATTCTCTACAAGAGCTTTAAATTCCTTGAACTGACTAAAGACTTGTGTCTTACTTTTAAGGAAATAAATTCACATCCTTCTACTATAATCATCTATGAAAGATACAAAAAATATAGACTTGGAGATTGAAGGAACTTTTACAGGACCAAATACATTAAAATGAATAAGATCCAAAACATCAGAAGATTTGTGAGAACTAGAGTAAAACTAAACATGATTTTGTTTACCATAGACACAGTGTTCACATAAGTCAAACTCGAGATTGCAATCATTTAACCCCTCAATGAGATTTTTATTTTTCAAGGTTCTGAGACCCTTTTCACCAATGTGGCCAAATCTCATATGCCACAACATTGTCTTTTCTATAGGAAGCTTACCTTCCAAAGTGTTTGCACTACCATCAAAACCAATAGCCATAGATTTCTTCACTGCTTGTTCAGATGGTGAGAATGAAGAACTATTACATAGAGGAATACATGCATCTAGCTGAAATAAGGTACCTCTCCTAGTACCCCTTGCAAGCATTATTGATCCTCTCATCATCTTGCACCTTCTTTCAAAAAAACAACTTTCACACCTACATCATTCAGCATACTTACAGATAATAGGTTTCATGCCAAACCCAGAATGTGCATAACTCCATTGATTCCCTTTACTTGTCCATCAGGAAATTTGATAGTGACCCTTCCATGTCCAACTATCTTTAGGTGAGAATCATCACCCAAGTAAACCTTTCCACCATCGAACTCTTCATATTTTGAGAACTAGTTTCGATGAGAGGTCATGTGAAAAGATGCACCCGAGTCAACCAACCACACATCATCAGATGCATGGGCTGCCAAAGCTACGATGAATGCATCGCCATCTTCTTGAGATCTTTCTGAAGCTGAATCTGAACCTTTCTTCTTCTTCTTCAGCTCTTTGCAGTCTTTACAGAAGTGCCCAGATTTATCACAGTTCCAACATTTTGCCTTGGACTTATTGGAAGTCTTTGACTTCCCACAGGATTTGGATCTACCCTTATTGTCGGACTTATTGTCATTTTTCTTCCCTCTTTCAGTGGATCTCCCACGAACAGCAAGGGCTTCTTTTTCTAAAATGAAAGCCTTTCTCCACATCTCCTCTGATAGCAGTGAAGACACCACATCATCCATTTTGAAGGTGACTAAAGTGCTTCCGAGAGCCATCACAAGATGGTCCCATGAATCTGGTAAAGAACACAAAAGTGTGTAGCAACAATCCTCCTCCTCTAACTTGACACCAGCTGATGTCAATTGTGCAGCCAGTAGATTAAATGCATTTAAATGATCTATTAAGGATCCACCTTCCTCCATTTGCAGAGAGTACAACTTCTTCCTTAGGAACAACTTGTTCACCAGAGATTTGGCCTGATACATGGCCGCAAGTCTTTCCTACAAACTATTTGTGGTTTTCTCATCTAGAACATTCAGAAGGACTGCATTGGTTAAACAAAGTCTTATGAGACCCTTAGCTTTACGGTCTTTGATATCCCAATCTACTTGAGCTATAGTTTCTAGTCTTGTAGCACTTGAAGTCACTTCCCATAGGTCATGATCTTCCAACATGTCTTCCATCTTGAGTTTCCACAACTCAAAATTAGTGCCATTAAATTTCTCCACCTCCATTCTTCCATATGATGAACTTGCCATCTCAATCTGCAAATAAGATTCAGAATGCTCTGCAAAAAACTCCCGCTCAAACTTGAGATCAGCTCAAAAAACCCTACCCAACAACTAGGATCAAAATTTGATCAAGCTCTGATGCCACTTGTAAGGAAACTCAGGTCCAAAAATAGCTTCCTACACTAATCTCTATAGGAGAGTATTGTGCAAATTCTTATAAATCCTTACAATTTCAGATTCGTTAACTACTTTAACAAAGATATTGCAACCACATACAATGCATACAGAAAAATAGAGAATGACACAATGATATACCCTGGGGAAAACCTTTCAGTAAAAAACCCCAGCACTCCAAAACCTACACAATGTATTATCTTCAACACAAAGATTACAATACACTTGCAATGCAAGTTCTTTCAAGAAATGAGAGACAAAGTCAACAAGACTTAAATTTCTATTATTTCTCTCCCATAGGAGTAGCATCATATATATAGACTCCTCTGGACCCAAAAATAGGCACAACCACTAAGACCCATGCACAAAGCCACATGTACACAGTTGTTACATGCAATCCCAAGAATAGGCGTCCATCCCTAGAATAGACTATGACAACTTGTCATAGAATCCACCAAAAATAATGGTCACAAGAGAAGTGTAAGAGAATCTGTCATACCAACCTATTTTTGGCATATTCTCTTACACACATCAACCACTTCTTCTTGGGCGCCCAAATAGGCCCAAGTCATAAGATGCTCTTACACCTGTCATAGCACATTCCTTAAATAGTTCTTACGCATCATAGGAATCTGTCATGACCATTTCAGTCATGATCTCCTTACGCACAAGATGCTGACACATCAAGTGGAGTGACACATCAACATGCCAACTAGACATGTACACTCACACTTAAATACATTATTTGCAAAAAATACATTTACAAAACAAATAATAAGAATAGGAATTATCCAAGGTTGAGACACCTTATTCCTAACATTAGTGATGTCTTATTTTTAGCACTTGTCCTTTTTGCATATGTTGATTATAGAGTCAAATTGATGTAACTTGCCCAATTTGTATTTGAATATCTACTATCCTTTAAGGTTTCATAGGTTGCAATTTTGGGAATATTTTTCATGCATATCATTGATTTTATATTTCGGAACCCAAGATCATTCGAATCAATTTGATAGGTTTTTTGGTTCCTCAAAGTTGGTCCTGTCGATTAGTCTGATTCCTCTATTTTGCCCAAATTTTTGAATGGTGTACTTTGACCTTTTCCAAGATATATCTAGTTGAATACATTGCATAATTGAATGTTTCCCCATATTGCAAACATGAAGGTGTACCTATTTGAATAATTTAGGCCCTTGACAAATCCACTTAATCACTTTTCTAGGTCAATTCCAAAACCAATTTCTACTTATTTCACTATTTTGTTTCAAAATATTACAAACATGATAACTTTGGTGCTTGGTGATAATTCATCATTTGATTTTCTAGGCATGCTAATAATGGATTCATACTTCTTGTATGAGGGTGAATCGATGCCCAAAATTCTGGTTCATGAAAGTTTCAACGGGTGAGTTTTTAGAGCTAGTTTCGGAGGTGACTTGTGTAATTTTGGCGGTATGGACAAAATTGGTTTTCAAATGGCCATGTTTGGTTATTAAAATCTTTTGGCCCAGGTCTCTTCATGAGTTCTTCTTTGGGGAGCATACTATAAGGTTGGAGGTGAACTTGTCCTCCTAGTGGCATGTTCCTGTGGGGCCATTTGATCAGTTTTTAAGGCAATTTTTGGAGGTTAGTCAGTATTATTTGGCAATTTCACAAAGTTGTAAAAGATGCATGGTGTAGCTGTTTTGTTTGGTGCACCATGGTTTGTTCTTGCTTAGTGTTTGCTTCTTGTATGAACAAGGGTTAATATGATGTGGAGGGTGTCGATTCCCAAATGCTAATCTCCAAGCATTATTGTTCTTCTTGGGCACAATTTTGTATTAGTACCATGTCGAAGTGCTAGTTAAGAGATATTATGCACATTTAAGTGATAAGAGATTAAAGTACACTTTGATTTCTAAGTGTTTTTCAAAGAAACCTTTGTTTTTTGTTTTCATCTATTGATACTGGTATGTATATATGATTGGATAGAGCTATTTGTGCATATGGAAAATGTGGAAGTTGGTAACAAGTTAAACAACTACTACACTAAACAAGTATTTTATGAGATTGGTGAAAAGGAGATAACAGTTCATTCTAGAACTTTGTAGTTAAAAGGATGATGACTAAAATGGGACAATGATGAAGGGTGCTCCCCTTAATACCACAAACACATAATAGAAATAGAGAACAACAACAATTTTGCAAGAATAGAAAATGGGCTTCTTATTATCTCCACAAATGTGGAATTACAAATTTTAGAATTACAATATGCCAAGCCACATGGGCATTCCCCTTACAATATTCTATAGGACAAAGCCTTGAATCATTACCCAGATCTCCCAGAACTACCTAGACAACACTATGGGCCTTCTTTATATAGGCAATTTCCACCACCCGAGAAGGTTCTAGAAATTTAGCCCTAATGGCCGACCAAACTTTGAATTCTTTTATTTCCAATTTTATTACATTAAAGTCAGCTCAAAATAACTTTTGACACACAAACAAAATTTTTGAAGAAAATTTATTTTCTGCCATTTCAGGTGGCCTAACTCCCGAAGACCATAAGTCATCACCAGTTGACCCGATTGACTATTATAACCCCATTTTGGAAAGGGCATGAAGCACTCTACAATGCTTGAATTTATCTAGCTTCATTCAGCTGAAGTTTTGACCTCGTCCGGGGCCTCTAATGCCTTCAAAATTGAGTTCAAAGTTTCTGTACCCTACTACCAATACTAAAAACCTTCAATATCTTCAAAACTAGACCTGATGTAGCCATGAAACTTTACTGGTAGACTGATATGACTGAGATGAACCTCCACATGTTAAATCAGAACATTTTGAGATCGTATGACCAACTTACTAAAAATAGCAAGTTTCCATAAATTGTAGCTCTACACAAGATAGCCCTTATTGAATACAAAAATAGAAATATTTTTTTGGGTGATGTAAGATTGCTCTTACACCTAGGATGCTCCTCCATCAGACACCTAGGGTAATTTGAGAAGTGACCCTATCACGACTCATGTGTGAAGAGGGAAACCAAGATGGTTAACCTCCTCCCTTGTCAGCCATGATGACTCTTCAATAGGTCATCCTTTCCATTTGACCAGATATTCTTCATATGTCTTGTTCCTTGTGCTTCTGCCAACACGACTATCGAGTATATCCTCAATCTATCTGGTATCTGAACTAGTTGGTGGAATACTCCATTGTGCTACTATGATCTCATCTTCAACACCTCCTTCATGATACTCTATTAGATCTAAAATGTTAAACACTGGTGAAATATTCAGCTCAGTAGGCAATTCTACCTCATATGCATTTCTTGAATCGTGCTTCTTCAATATCTTACATGGTCCAAACTTCTTCATTTTCAATTTGTTATATGTACCAACTAGAAATTGCTCCTTCCACAAATGAACCATGACTTCATCTCCAACCTAAAATTTCTTATACTTCCTTTTCTCATCTGCCTTAGCCTTATATTGCACATTCATCTTGGTAATGTACTTCCTCACCTCCTCATGGATGTTCTTCAAGTGTTTAGAAAAATCCTCAACTTCACCATTACTTATTTCTCCTTTATCTATCTTTCTCAATTCAGATGCATTTAGGGGACTGCTACTATATACAATCTAGAATGGTGATTTACCAATGCTCCTGTTAACAAAATTATTGTATGAAAATTATGCTTGTGGTAAAATAAAATCCCATCCTCTTGGCTTGTCTCCAACCAAACATCTCAGCAAATTCCCCAAACTCCTATTCACCACCTATGTCTGTCCATTAGTTTGTGGATGATGTGATGAACTGAACTTCAAATTTGTCCTCAACTCTTCACTTTCTGCTAGTGTCATTCTGTGTGCTACCTTATTTGGAAAACTGGCTCCTGGAATCAAATCCATCTGATGACTAATCTTCCTTAACGGTGGTAATCCATTAGGTACATTATCAAATACAATATCCTGAAACTTATTCAATAATTTTGCAACTTCTACAGTTACATCTTCTACTTCCTCTTTCCTAGCCTTTGGAATTAAAGTAAAACACATATGCTCATGCCGCATACCATCTAAGAAATTTCCTCTATCAAAAAAGTTATTCTTGCATTACCACATACCTTATCTTCAGTCTCCTTCCATGGCTTTATCTTATGTCGCACTCCATCCTTTGTCAAGGACTAGGTATTTGCATGACCATCATGTACAACACATCTGTCAAACTGCCATGGCCTACCCAATAAAATATGACATGCAACCATAGATATGATATCACATAGTACCTCATCATGGTACCCGCCAATCTTGAACTTTACTAGGCACTATTCACTGACCATGACCTTGTGGTCATCCTACACCCAGGCAACCTGATATGGATGTGGATGTTTCTACCTCTAGAGCTTCAACTTTGTCACCATCTCTTCTTACACCCAAATTATTAGTACTACCACTATCAATAATCACATCACAACACTTAAGCTCACACTTGCACCTAGTGGGAAATAGACTCCTTCTTTGTTTAGGTTCATTCTCACCACTCAATAGGACTATTCTATTAATCAACATTTCTCCTCTTTTAGCATCTTTAGAATTTGGTGATATGGCATCATCATCTACATGTGCAACTCTGGTCTGGCCTTCATTTCTCCTGTCTATTCTTCCTTGGCACTAAGGACATTCAAATGCCCTATGACCTTCTTCTCCATAGTGAAAACTTGTTCCATGGAAGCCTCCTCTTCCAGATCCTTGTCCTCTTCCTCTTCCTCTCTAATCTCTATTATTTTGATCATGGAAATGATTGAAATTATCTCATCTCTGATTCTAACTGTTACTGGCCTCATCCTTCTCTTTCAGATCTTCATTACAATCTCCATATGACTATCCACTAGATCTTCTATCATGACCTCTTCCACTTTGTTTGCTCTCTAACTTCTTGTTAAGCTTTTCCTCTACTTTTAGGGTAAACTAGTATGCCTCTTCAATACTATTCATTCGAACCAAATTCAGCTCCTCCTGAATGCTCAGCCTCAACCCATTAAGGTAATAGGTGAATTTCTCCTTATCAGTTTCTGCATGGCCTGTTCTGATGAGGAGTTGATAGAACTCATTTGTATACTCCTAAACAGATCTTTCTTCTTGCTTCAAACTTTGCATCTTCTTCAGTAGGTCAAGCTCATAATCAATAGGAATGAACTATCACTTCAATTTATCCACCATTCAATCCCATCTTTTGATTTTATCCTTTCCTCTTTGATTTCACTCCAACTGAATCTCTTGCCACTAGATCTTTGCATGGCCCTTCAATCTGGCCTGTGCAAACTTGACCCTATCAGGATCCTCAATATCTTCATACTTGAAATATTCTTCAGATTCATTGATCCAGTTGATCAACTCCTCTGGGTTAAGATTTCTAGAAAATGTTGGAACCTCAATATTAGGTCTTTTCTCAATCTTGGAAATGGCCCTGAAAAGTCTTTCTTCCTCCTAGTTCATAATTTTACCTTCTTCTTGAGCAGAATTTCCTTCTCCCTCGGCTTCATCCTTGCTTTCATCTCTGACATTAAGATTCATTCCTCTACGAATCTCTTCTTGTGCAATGCTCACACTTGTCTTTAGAGCTCTTTAACCTCAGGTGTCATAGCACTAGCTCTTCTACCATGTTCCCTTCATGGAGGCATTTACACGCATATCACTGAAATCCTAACCATGGTTCTGGTGCAAACTGCCTCACAGTAGGTGATCTATTTACAAAAACCTAACCCATGGTCCTTGTGCAAACTGTCTCATAGTCGGAAATCTATTTACACACGTAGGAACTCCTACTCTGATACCACTTGATGAAGGATGCTCCCCTTAATACCACAAATACATAACAAAAATAGAGAACAACAATAATTTTGCAAGAACAAAAAATGGGCTTCTTATTATCTCCACAAATGTGGAATTACAAATTTTAGAATTACAATATGCAAAGCCACATGAGCATTCCCCTTACCATATTCTATAGGACAAAGCCTTAAATCATTACCCAGATCTCCTAGAACTGCCTAGACAATAGTACGAACCTTCTTTATATAGGCAATTTCCACTGCCCGAGAAGGTTCTAGAAATTTAGCCCTAATTGTCGACCAAACTTAGAATTATTTTATTTTCAATTTTATTACATTAAAGTTGGCTCAAAATAACTTTTGAAACCCGAACAAAATTTTTGAAGAAAAATTATTTTCCGCCATTTGAGGTGGCCTGACTTCCGGAGACCATAAGTCATCACCAGTTGACTCGATTGACTATTATAACCCCATTTTAGAATGGGCATGAATCGGTCTACAACACCTAAATCAAGCAAGCTTCATTCAGTCAAAGTTTTGACCTCATCTAGGGCCTCTAAAGCCTTCAAAATTGAGTTCAAAGTTTATGTACCCTGCTACCAATACCGAAAATCTTCAATATCTTGAAAACTAGACCTAATCTAGCCATGAAACTCTACTGGTAGGCTGATATGACTGAGATGAACCTCCACATGTGAAATCAGAACATTCCAAGATCATATGACCAACTTACTAAAAATAGCAAGTTTCCATAAATAGTAGCTCTACACAAGATAGCCCTTATTGAATAGAAAAACAAAAATATTTTTGTGGGTGATGCAAGATTTCTCTTACACCCAGGATGCTCTTGCATCAGACAACTGCTAAGAATGGCTCTCATATGTCATGCAAAATCAAAGACTACAATAGGAGTTTGAAGTGGGATTAATACAAGATACTAGTGGGTTTGATTGAAAGATGGGGTGATGCCATGGTTATGGCCGCTATGTCAAGGGTACTGGTTCATTTCTTGCAAAAGTGAGTGTGCCTTACGTAAGTGTTGGGATCCCATGCATTAGTCTATGCAATAAAGAAAACATGGCAGGTGGATGATATGTATACTATGTTGAAAAAATCCAAAACCCTATACACGTGAATGCATTTGAAGATCAATTGATGTGCCCATGTTTTATGCTGCAACACTTCTCTTTTGAGAATACACATTGGTAAAGCTAAGAGTAAATTGTACCAGGCAACGTGTATAAATTAATGGATGTTGCAAACATGAATTTGTAGGAAATAGAAAAATAGTCATATTGCAGGGGTATAACTTTCAATTGAACCATTGGATCGTGCTAAATTTCAAATATGTTGTCGCAAATCTAATTTTCTAGATTCTCACCGTAGATATTTTCCAAATTCATCTTGGTCCATGAGATACAGTCGACTGTGTGCAACACTTTCTAAACTGTCCATAATAGTCACTAAGAGCATATATCACACATTCACTAGGATTGGGGAGTCTCTAGTATTTAAATACTCTAGCAGTCACATTATGTAATAAGTAAAGAGGCCAAGAGGCTCTTGGTGGGCACCTTGGTTGGAGGATTCATTGCATGGTGGGACCCCCAGTTTTTGTGCCTAATGTGGAGAAAACATTTAAAAACCTCCAAAGTAATAGTCCCACATTGCTCCCAATTTTGAAAATTGAGGTGTTTATAAGAAACAACACTCACATTGAAGGTAGAAAGAAGAGTGGAGGCTCTCTGCAGATGAGTTCTTAGAGGTGCCTCGAGATGCATGTCAGTAGGCCCAGGATGAAGATATTTTGTAGATGAGTGTTGATGAGGATGAGGAGGACACGTGGCAGTTGGTATCAAAGTCTCGAGACCAACCTAGGAGTTAGACAAAGATTTAGAGACTTGGAGAACATAGTTAGTCACCCAGTCTCATGAAGTTTGGTGGTTAGGAGGATTGATTCGCAGACCTGGAGACTGTTGTAGTTTCTAGGTCACTAAAAAGAGGATCTAGAGAATTAGAGACTAATGCTTGTTGCGAGGTCGCTTGATGTAACCATGGTTAAGAAAATGATTTTGAGACTTAGAGACTAGGTGCATTTGCCAGTTCACCGGATAAACCCAGGGTTAGAAAGAACATCTAGAGACTCAAAGATTAAAGGCAGTCTCCAAGTCTCCAAATCAGAGGCTAATGTTGAAATTGACCGAGCCTCCAATCATATCTTGACACTTGGCAAATTTTGGTGAGGTCTGAGTATAAAAGCCAGAGTTAAAAAGAAATAAAAGATTTAAAATCTGATATAGTTCAACATTAGGGATAAACTCAAAAAAATTTAAATGATAGAGTGTGCTCAGAAGACTAAAGCCTATAGATTCATTTTTTAATGAAATATGAGCATATAATATGTTTCTGGAAATGCCAGAAGACAAGGAATCCATTGATGGTGGTTAAAATCAGATTTGGTTGAGTTGGTGAGAGCAGTAATGGCCTTTCTAAATTCGAGGTCAGATCTTGGTGAAGATATTTCTTCTAGACAAGACAAATTTGAAAATCTGGCAAGGGGGAATGGATTATATCTTTTGCAAATCAGATCTTTTGTTGTTGGGATTGCTTTGCAGAAATTTTTCCTTGGTTTCATGAATAAGATTAGATTTCTTGATTCTTTCAAGGCCTTTATGGTTGATTTGATTTTCTCAAGAATGACTTCCCAGGAATGTTTTGCAGAGGGTACAAAAGATCAGATATCAGATGAGTCCTCAAAAGGTTTTTTTTCTTCCCACTGACTAAGGGGCTTCAGTGGTTCTTTGCCTTCCAAGTGTTTAGGTTTAGGTCAAAAATCATCCATAGCTTGTTGCATCCTTGTCTCATAAGGATTCCAGGATGTTTTTGGACTATATTTAGTAGTGGTAGCTTCATTTTTGAGAGGGATGAATGTTGAATTTCTACTGCAAGGAAGAATTCTAGTTTTTTGTTTAGGTTTTGTGTTTATTGTCTATATATTTTAAAGGAGTGTGGATTAATGAAATACAGTGCAATTCCTATTCTATATTGTCTTTTCTCTTTTATATTTTGTTTTTTCTGAAGTGTGTTTTATTTGTAAGGCGTCTAAAACATACCAGCTATAAGGTAGCTTGTCTAATTACTTATGAGTTTCTTTCAAGGAGAGAACTAAGTTTCATAAGTAATTTCAGAGAGCAAAACATTGTTGTAAGGATTTGATGCAGAAGTATGGAAATGAGAAGACATATTGTAAGGCACTCTATCTAGATTGCATATAGTTTGTAAGGAATTCTATAGTATCTTCATTAGTTTGTTTTTGTGGATTCATATTTTCATTGACTCTTTGCCCAACGAATAGGCACTGGTCTAGGGTTTGGTTTGCAGTCTTTTCTTCATCCAATATCAAATCAAATCAATCAATTATACCCAGTTACCTAGAAAAAATAAGCTGAACTCATAGGAATTTGTATCAGTAGGATACTATCCAATTTGTTGATTCCTTGAAGAGTGAATCACTATGCTTCCCCTCCTTAAAAGGAAGAAGGATGAGAATCCTTGTCTCACTTGTTTTTGCTATTCTTACAATCATGGTTAGTCTGGTTAAACTCTGCATTTAGTTGATTTTGGTCATCTGCAAAGTGTTTTATAAGTTGGTTCAATAAAAGGTAAATAGAAAATCAGTGTCCACTTTAATATATACTGTGTAACTAGTAATTATTTAGAGGTAAAACCTGCCTAAGCATGTGGAGCTCAAAAATGAAGGAGGATCTTATCCAATCCTCAACAATTAGGCATTTTTTTTGTCTGAATTAGTATTAGGAGGCATAGTATTCAAGTAGTTATTCAAGCACTCTGGTTCATACAAGAAAAATTCTTAACAAGTTCTTCCTTCTTTCTCTTTGTCTAGGGGTCTATTTTCCTTAGTTTAGTGGCATCTGTTTATCTTTCAACATTATTTCATTATACTGACTGCAGTTTTGGCTATGGATATCCTTTTATGTGAGAGGTTATTGTCCTATGTTATCACCTCTTCTTTATTCTGTAAAATCATGTTCTTTATAAATTCTCGCCCTTGTTGTAGGGTTAGAGTTTGATTCCTTTGTTCAAAGATTCCTCTTCCTCTTGATTACAGAGGGCTAGATGATTGAATGTTTGTTTCTCTTTAAAGATTATATTTTATGTAAAGCACTTGTCTATGATGGGGGTCTTTTTGATAAGATCTCTTTCTCTGAGGATCTTTTTTCCATAACTGACATATCCTTTTCATAATTATCTATGCTCTTGGATGTAAAGTTAGATACCTTTCACTAAGAATATAGTGTATATTGTTGTTAACAGGATATCTCCTTACTTTTTGAAGTAGGTATCCTCTTTATCTTCCTTATCATGTCTAGTAGATAGCCACAATAAAGAGATGACATATATAGGGTCTTCCCTATGCCACATTTTTCAATTTTCAAATATGCTAAATCCTCTGAAGGTAACACACATAAGTTGCTAAATCCTAAAGAGACACCCATTTTTCAATTTTCAATAAGCTAAATCCTCAAAAGGTAACACACATAAGTTGCTAAATCCTAAAGAGACACGGATTTTTCAATTTTCAAATATGCTAAATCCTTAGAAGGTAACACACATAAGTTGCTAAATCCTGAAGAGACACATTTTATATTCATAGTGATGTAGGAAGGTAGATCCATGAATATTCCAAAAGTCATCAAAAGACGCATTACAGTTTCAAGGCACAATTTTTGGGTGAACTATTAGGTTTTTCTACCTACTGGACTCTCCCTCCTTGGTGATTCATGATAAGGTGGGCATCTTATTGGGTGAGATAATCACTTTCTCTTTTCTCTCTTTTCACTTTCATGCTAGTAGGATTAGATCATGAAGCTATGTTATTTATAGTGTTGATCTTGTCTTTATTATGTAATCATTTATGCTTTTACGATAGCTTTCCAAATATGATATTAGTATAGGAAGAATTTCTTAGCAAGGTTTCCTTTTCTAGTTGATTTGGGTTTGCTTTTGTACTAACCCCTCTTTTTGTTTCTTTTAGTTTTCTCTTGGATTTCGCACCCTCATACATTTATGTTGAGCTAGAATCTTTATCTTGGGGGCTCATTTCCATATCTAAGTGTTATTCAATCTCATTGAAAATCCACTTGGATCTTTCTTCTCCTTTACCTAGAATTTGTATTGATTCCATACTCTTGCTAAAGTGTGGGCTAAATGTATCATCAAAAAATGGAAGCACTTCCATTTAGGACTTGTTTACCCCTTTGAGTAGGTTTTTTTTGGTCATGTTAGACACCTTCATGGGATCTCTCACTTGAATCATGGTTTTCTCCATGTTCTACCCTTTTCTCCACCTCTTTCTAGCTTGTTTCTGGCACCCTTGCCTGAAACCCTAAGATCCTTCACCTCAGGGTCAAGGTTGACCTTCTGGGTCAAGGTCAACCTCAACCTTGACCTAGGTCAAAGTTGACCTCGACCATGACCCTAGGTCCAAATTTCAATTTCTAAAGGTTTCAGGATGTTAGGCTTTAGAAAGTTTGAATTCCCACTTCCGGGTCAGCTATTTTGGATTTCAAAATGATAAACTCTTAAATTATATTTAATCTAGGCCCACTTGAAAGAGTAAAGACTTAATCATAATTTAATTCTCCTATGTCGGCCTCTCTAGAATTTTTTGCACTAGACTAGCATAAAAGGAAGCCTTCCTCTCTCATTTCAATCCATCTACCATCTCTCAAGTGCAATCAAGTACCATCTTTTCACATCCACTATCAAGAATCTTTTACAATCTTTGAATCATAAAACAAGTAAGTATTCAAGCCATCATCTACATTCAAGGATTCAAGTTCCCATTTAACATCAAGGGTTCAACCATTCAAGCCTTTGGAGGGATTTGGTTCAAGCATTCAAGATTCATCATTCAAAACCTAGATCTATCCTTCATGGTGGTGTGATCTTCCTTCAAGATCCTTTTGTTCATCTTCAAGATCTATTCATTCTATCTTTAAGGTTGGTTCCAAGAATACAATCATGGAAATTTTGATTTACATTTATTAGTGTTGAGTCCAAGATTTCATATCAATATGATTGTTTACATTCCATATACAATTACATATATATTGAATATCATAGCTTCATTGTTAGATCTACTTCTACTATATTCTAGCATTCTCTATTTTAATTCTATTTTAAAGGTTGATTCCAAACCAGGGTTTGAATAAGGAAAACCCCTCATTCAAAAAAAAAACCCCTTTTCTTGCAGGTACACATGTGTGATAGCGAATTGTGGTTTAGATCTGAGTACCCTTTTTGGTGAACTTCTAAGATCCGCAAACAAAATTTCCATCAGAATAGTGCAGGTCAAGGTCAATTTTTTGGGGTAAGATCATACCCCTATTTAGGGTCAAGGTCGACATCTCTCAAAAAGACAAAAGGTTTCTAGGTTTTCTCTATTTTTGCATTTACAGGCTAGATCGGGTTGGAGAATTTCCTGAAATTGAACACAGGCACCAAAAAATAGTGATTTCTAAATCTAATCCTTTTCAAGATAAGTATTCATGTTTTATTAAGTTTAACTGTTGATAACATTTTCCATCACACACCCCCACACTTCAATCATAGATATAAAAATATATCTCACGCAAAGATATATAGCACAGACTAAAATCTTCTTCCTTAACATGTTACAGCTCCAATAATTACACCTTGATCATCCTCAACCCCCTATAATCGACTGGTTGGCAAAGAAAATATAGAACACCAACATACCAATTAAAGTCATGAATTGTAAGAACAATGACCAATGGGAAAAACCAATACAAAAGACACATCATCAAACAATATCTACAACCATCATGAATTATCACATAAATATCCTTTGATTAAAACAATTTTTTTTGGAATCACCACTATCTTCATAAAAAACCTTTGAAACACTAACAATGATGAATTTCAACCTTAAAAAATCACTTCTAGACCTCCAAAACATGAACCATTTGAATTAGGGATACACATCAACATCCCAAACATGCTTCATAGATCCATGAAGAAATTTATTGCAATACATAGAGATGAAGATCAAAATACAATCACTTTAACACCAATGAATAACTAAAAGACTAGTCACAACATAGATACTCAACACTCACTGAAATCTTCAGTTGAATCTCTAAAATTTGAATAGAATCAACTCTAGAAAAACCTCTACAAAATCTTAACATGCACAAACACTCATCTTTATAATACCATTCAAATAAAATCACTCAAATTCACTAAAACACTATCACATATAGAGAAATACAGTGACAAACATGAAAAAACATCTCTCAAACATCTCTCAAGTACATATTTACTTATTTTTCCAATATTTCCTACAACTATCCTAAATATGGCACAAAGGAAAGAACATACAACACAAAGGAATCTAAACCTGCTACATGGTTCATTCCAACATGGAATTCCAAGGAGATATGTGTCTGTGAATGTCAAGTGGGTCAAAAATCAAAGGTATTGTCTAAGGAAATGAAGATTGTTGAGGGCCTGCCAAATAAAAAATTAGAAGTGGAATTTTCTTTTTAGTCCCAAGTTGAAAGGCAAGGCTATCTCCCCGATCTCTCATGAGGTTGACCCAGTAAATGGATCTTATTAATTTTTGTTCAAGTGATTGTTTGGTAGAGAAAAGTGTTATGTCAATGGAATTATCCTTAATTGGAAAATTTACTGGACCTTGGACCAACATTGATTTTTTTTAATGTTTAAGTGTCTAGAAACTGGAAAATGAAGGTCAAATTGATGTCTTAATTATGCAAAAGTATTTTTTCTGTTATGTTTACATGTGAGGAAGATTTATTTTTTTGTTTTAGATAGAGTGCATTGGTTTTTTGGTAGATCTTCTCTTTCTCTTAAATTATGGGAACCAAGGTTTCTTCCACTTGACTAGGTTTTGTGATGCTGCCCATGATTAAGTTAGACTCCCTCGCTTACCCTTAGAATTTTGGGATGAGGATATTTTTAGAGGCATAGCAGCCTATTGTGGGTAGTTGTTATCTCTAGATTACATAATGTCTCCAAGGAAGAGGTTTTTTTAATGCCCATATTTATGTCAATATTAATCAATTAATTTATTTACCATGGGATTTTTCTATAAGCCTAAACCTGGGGCTTTGACTCAAGTGATTGAGTTTAAATCTTTCTCTTTTCTTATTTCAATGCAAAAAAGTAGGTGATAGGACAAAATATTATCATATAAAGTAAGAAAAAATGAAGACATCTAGAAAGGTCTAGAGGAAAAAAGGAAAATAGCATTCAAATTAATAAGGAACGAAACCAAGTAGATGGAAGATAATCTACGATATGTTCCAATAGTAATAATGTAGTTTTATAGTACGAGGTTGATAGCCTGAAGGGTAATGAGGAAGAGGTTCACCTTAAGGCTAAAGAATCTGATGGATTCAATAATATGATCATTGGTGAGTAGGTCAAGCCTATTGGAGCTTTTCCTTGTAGGACCAAACTTGAATCAATAGATGGGCTTGATTCTCAGGGTAGGCACTCAAGTTTGACAAGAAAATAGTCCAATTGATGAGGCTAAATAACATTCTCCTTCTTCTTTGAGCTCCACATCACTCAGATGGGTATTGCCTTACCTTCACACTCAATACACCTCATGATAAACAATAGGCCTACAGATAGATTATTGTGGAATAGTCTTCAAACCCCTTCAAGTAACTTGTACCCCAATGAAGCTAATTCACATGCAATAGCCTTACTTGCACAGAATTAAGTCTGAACACCAGAATGGATATCCTACTACTACTACCAACATGAAAGGGAAAGGTATTTCATCTAGATAATTTTAATGTTGGGTTGAAGAGACCCCTAAGATACACTAAGTCTCTCATAGACTAGTGCCTTGTCCAATGGGCCACAGAGTCAAATACCCTACTACAATAGAAAGCTATGAAATAAGAAAGAAATAAATTCAAATATGCTAATGCCTTACACCAAACATACACCATTAATCAGGTCATACTTCAACAATCCACTTGTGTACCCAAAATGTGCTATCACCTATTTAAAGGATATTAACTCTCCCCTTGGAAGAGACCTATAAATAAGTAATACATTAACCATTTATACCCTTGGTTATCTTGGAATCCTACACAAGTTAGGATGCAACAAGCTATCGATAACCATGGTAAGGGTTAGGGTTTCCACCTGCCAAAAAAATTCAAAAGATCAGAATTTACTACACTTTGGGGGAAAACCAAGCACCCTAGTGAAGAACAGATCAAAAATTGATCTCCAATTATGATAATTCCCATAACAGTGTACAAAAGATCATAAATTCACCATGAAAACTAGTCTATTCAACCACCTGCAAGACACCTCAAGCCATTCATCTCATTCCTTGCATGGTATAGATCTCTGGAAATGGTCACTTAACACCTTGGACCACACTGCAATCAGTAGACAAATCATCTCTTACCAGCTCCAGTCACTTCTGCATTAAATTTCAGTCCTTTCTGTCACTGAGAGACCCTCAAAAAATTTGAATTTGAATTTCAATGGTCATATCAAAGTGCCAAGAAAAAATCAGTGGTTGTCATTCAAACTTGAATCAACATTATATCATGATCGTTTAATCCTTTTATTTCACGGGCCTTTTGTCTTTACCTTTTAATATAACCCTAGTCACTTTTATTTCATAGGCCCGCTTATATGCCATCAGTCACCACCTCATTCACTATCACTGCTTAGTCATCTCTGACACAGGACCCTCCTACCTAAGCCTTTGAAAATGGAAGGTAGGCATAACATATCATGGCTCTGACACAACCCATGAGAACTTACACCAACCGTAGCTTTTTTCCCCATCATTGACCTTCACTGACAATGACACCACCTAGTGGTATTCCTCATCATCCTCCAGCTCAACCAATAAGAGCATAACACCTCAGCAACACATGGCAATCAGTCCCACCGGCCTTAGCTAACCTTAACCTTCTTACAATTTGGCGAACAGGTGACCAAAGAAACACTCACCCATTCAATAGAACTTTGAGGGCAACACCAAATTATTCAGCTACTACATGAATATTGTTCGCCAAATTGCTAAGTCAAAAGACCTTCCGCCAAAACATCAGGTGAACTAGCGAACAAAGCATACGTTTGTCAGAACCACCAAAAAGACTGACAAACCCACTGGGCCCACATCAATAAGATCAATGATCATCTCATTTTTGCATAGGCATCTAAGATTCCATTAGATTACATGCCTACCATTGATCTAGAATCTCCTCCCATCTCTGACAACCCTTTGATAGGATAAGAAATCAATGGCTAGTGCATGATCTCAAGCCTCTGACAAATTTGATGAGAACTTATGTTGTTTGTCAATCTATTGACAAGGTCAGGTCCCTTTGGCATGCCAAAAACTAGGTCACACTGAGAACCTCCACCTCATTAATACATGGACCAATCATAGCTTGCCATATGTGCATATGTGTCACTTAAGACCCACAGTTGGTCTACCATCACATCAGATGGTTGTCGTTAAAGTGTTATGTTAACACCCATGCATCTTCCATTAGTGGTATAGCTATGATCGTTGATTCTGCTCACTCATTAACCAAGTCAACAAGGAAGGAAGATAGGGCCCGCCGGGATAGGTGGCACACATTCACGAATTCGCATGTCAGAACCTTTTGATAGCTTGCAGTCTTGCAAATGAATGACAACCACATATTTTCTGCAAGCTGAAACAAAGGAAAGAAATCTTGCGGCTGGAGACTTAGGAAAATAAAACACCGAGAGACTTAGGAACTTAGGGAAATATTAAAGGGGGACCCCGACATAAAACCTAACCACATGACATACAAAGGGTTATAACATTTAAGCACATGGGTATTTTAGATTTAAGTGGCTCGATAAAGGTAATATCAAATTAGAACAAGGCCAGGGTTTTTCAAAGGGTTTTCCATGTAACAGCTAGTTTTTTGAATTTTTTGCTTAGGGTTTTAGCCAGGGATAGGAAAAAGGTTGCAGAAACTAGAGGAAAGTTAGTAAGGCCATGAAATTTTTTGCAGGTGCAGGCCATTTTCTAGAGATTTTTTGCATTGACATGAAAATGGGCTAACAGTGGCTCTAGTTGGGGATGATGGGAAACTTGTGTCCATGCAAGAATTTAGATCTCTGGGAGAGCAGACCACCCACAAAACAAAAATAGGAACCTTTAGAAAAATTGGCAACCGAACAGGGAAGCAGGAGATAGGAAAGGGAAAGACAACTATACAAGGATTTACAATTTTTACAAAAAATATACAATTTTATTCAGTGGCCCCAGGCCACCAAAAGAAAATCAATGCCCCTCCTAAATCAAAAATATGATTCTCATCTACATATGTGGCCAGACACCTACAAATTTCATAACCATCCTTCTGCCAACATATGTGAGTAACCATGGGTGAAAAAATGAAACTATAATGATCACTGCCCATGTTTTTCTAGTCATAATCATAACATTCATTTTCATATTCCAAGAAGTAAGGGACATCACTCACTTCTTCTTGATGACTAGAAACAATAAAAGGATCAAGCAATGCATCAGAAAATAAAGCATATTGATTGTCATGCATTACCATATAATTACCTGGCTCAAAAGGACCTGGATCCTTTGATTTGTCTTCATGAATTGCTTCAACCACTAAGCAACTCAGTTCCTCCCTGATGTCATCATGAACTAGATTATGAACCAAGTGAAGGTCAATTTCATAAACATTGTGATAGGGGAGCAACTAATCTGCATAGTCATGTGCATAAAAAATGTTCTATCCCAATTATTGAAGACAAGGTCCTCAATACTGTCACCATCACTATCATATTCAACAAAAGAAGGGAAAGGGTTTGAACAAGGAACTTGTTCATCAATAGAATTCTTATGATAGGAGAACACATTATCATGT
This sequence comes from Chamaecyparis obtusa, assembly GCA_027943335.1. Lineage (NCBI taxonomy): Eukaryota > Viridiplantae > Streptophyta > Pinopsida > Cupressales > Cupressaceae > Chamaecyparis > Chamaecyparis obtusa. The sequence continues at coordinate 286,878 of BSBK01002137.1, read as the reverse complement.
CCTTCAACCTCTTCTTCTGTAGAGTCACCATAAGAGGGGAACTGTAATGTACATGGGTGCTCAGGGTCACTTTGAACACTGACCTCATTATCAATATCAAAGGATAAATCATAGGGGAGCTACAAATCAAAATCCACAATAGGTGCATACCTTTGAAATTCTTCAGCCAAAAGTGCTGAAATCTCTTCACTGCTTAATGGACTTTGGGCCATACTTTCATCTTCCTCAGCTTCACCCCTACTGCAAACATCTTCCTTGTCCAACACAAGAATAGAGACCTCTGGCCTTAGATCATCTCATGTGGATAAACCAATGCAGGAATCATTATTTTCATCATATTCATTTTCTTTCCACTCACACAAAACATCATCAAACTAGGATAAGAAACAAGAACTATGATATTGAAGAGAAGAAAAATCTGCAGATAAATTGGAAACATTATCACTCTCAAATCCATCTTCAGCACTCTCATATGCACTGACCTCAAAATCAGCCTCATAGTCAACACCTTCCACATAATGAGAATCAACATCAGAACTACTGGCCTCCTCACGATCAACATCAGGAACCACCAGTCTTAGCAATCTTATGTCCTTCTCTAACTGCCAGTTCTCCATTTTCATTATTGCTAATTCCTTCTTGAGAGTAGCAACGTTATCAAAAAGCTCAACAAACTTAGCTCTCAACACATCCCAATAAGGGATTGAACATGAAGGCAAGGATAGGAACCACTTCCTTGCACCATTAGAAAATGTCTACACAAGCAGCCTCACAGAAACATCTTCATGTTCAATATCCATTTCACCAAAAAGACCCATGAGGACTTCTATATGTTGGCTTGCAGAAACAGATCCACTAGCCAGGAATCTAGGCAAGCACTTCCCAACCTCAGTAGAGAACTCATTAGGGGCACCTTCTATGCCATAAAAAAAAAAAGGGCCTATATTCCTCCATAAGGAATTGCCCACTACAACTCATCCCTTTATGCAGTGCAAAACATTTGATAGGGACACATTTTCTTACAACTGATTTTCATAAAAAGAAAATGTATGAAAACCAAAATACCTGGAAGTTCTGCAGTAGAAACTTTTGTTGATTGGAAGGTAGGGCAGATCTAGAGCTCACCATGTAGCTCCATTAGGTTCTTTGATATGTAGAGTCGCCACCTCCTTGGAGAGGAAAAAATATTACTTTTTGTGTCTTCTTCCAATCAACCAAGAACTTCAGCAGGATCCTACACTGTTTATCAGAAGATGTACTAATCAAACAGAGATTTTAGAGCCGCCACTCAACACTTAGTGAGAAGATTTCAACAAATGCATTGTTTTTACTTTTGACTCTTTGATCATATAACCAGACTTTGGGATAGTTTAGCAAAGCAAGGAATTGGACATCTTAAACTTGCTGTCATTTATCATTTCCCCAGTAGAGTTGCCAATTTGTTGGAGCTTTTCCTTGCAACACAAAACTTGAATCAATAGATGGGCTTGATTCTCAGGGTAGGCACTCAAGTTTGACAAGAAAATAGTCCAATTGATGAGGATAAAGAACATCCTCCTTCTTCTTTGAGCTCCACATCACTCAGGTGGGTATTGCCTTACCTGCACACTCAAGACACCTCATGATAAACAATAGGCCTGCAGATAGATTATTGTTGAATAGTCTTCGAACCCCTTTAGGTAACTTGTAACCCAATGAAGCTAATTCACATGGAATAGCCCTACTTGCATAGAATTGAGTCTGAATGCCAGAATGGATCTCCTACTACTACTACCAACATGAAAGGGAAAGGTATTTGATCTGGATGATTTTAATGTTGGGTTGAGGAGACCCCTGAGATACACTAAGTTTCTCATAGACCAGTGCCTTGTCCAGTGTGCCATAGAGTCAAATACCCTACTACAATAGACAACTATGAAACAAGAAAGCAATACATTCAAATATGCTAATGCCTTACACCAAACATACACCATTAATCAAGTCATACTTTAACAATCCACTTGTGTACCCAAAATGTGCTATCACCTATTTAAAAGATATTAACTCTCCCCTTGGAATAGACCTATAAATAAGTAATACATTAACCAGCATCCACTGGAAGACAAACATAAGATACCCTTGATACTCAAGTTCATACACACCTAAAAACCAATCCCAAACCTAGTTGCTTTTGTGAAAACAACTCTATTGCAGACACAAAGGAAATGCAAATAGAAAGATGTAAACACCCTTGATGCTTCAATCAATAAGTCTGAAACTCAAATGGAGACAATATGCTAACAGTAGGAATATATTGAATCTTATACATAAGACAAATCAATTACAATACATATCATATTCTCTTACCCAACAAAGGAAAGAAGAACACCCTATATGCAGAGAAGTAGAGAAAATCTATAGGAAAGGACCCTTCATGTAACTAGTTCTCCTCAAAATTACAGAAGAAGGAACCCTTACAAAATCCAAACTTTAACCATTTATACCCCTGGTTATCTTGGAATCCTACATAATTTAGGATGCAACAAGCTATGGATAACCATGGTAAGGGTTAGGGTTTCCACCTGCCAAAACAATTCAAAAGTTCAAAATTTACTACACTTTGGGGGAAAACCAAGGAACTTGGTGAAGAACAGATCAAAAATTGATCTCCAATTATGATAATTATCAGAATAGTGTACAGAAGATCATAAATTCACCATGAAAATCAATCTATTCAACCACTCGCAACACACCTCAAGCCATTCATCACATTCCTTGCATGGTACAGATCTCTGCAAATGATCACTTAACACCCTCGACCACACTACAATCAGTAAACAAATCATCTCTTACCAGCTCTAGTCACTTCTACATTGAATTTTAGTCCTTTTTGTCACTGAGAAACCCTCAAAAAATTTGAATTTGAATTTCAATGGTCATATGAAAGCACCAACAACAAATCGACAGTTGTCATTCAAACTTGAATCAACACTATATCATGACTGTTTGATCCTTTTATTTCACGGGCCTTTTGTCTTTACCTTTTAATATAACCCTAGTCACATTTAGCGAACTGGCGACTGAAGGGTTTTGCCAGTTCGTGGGACACTTTATACTACCCCTAGATGTTTTAGCGATTACGTGAACACTTGTTTGCTGAACCACCAACCGATTTAGAATATCACCACTTTATTGTGTGAATGAGTGAGGCCTTTGAAATTTTTTTGGGTGGCTAACCTCTTTATCTGGACTGCTAAGACCTTAGACCCCACCTAGGCCCGCTTATATGCCATCTGTCACCACCTCATTCACTACCAGTGCTCGGTCATCTTTGACACACCACCCACCTACCTAAGCCTTTGAAAATGGATGGCAAGCATAAGATCTGATGGCTTTGACACAACCCATGAAAACTTATGCCAACCGTAGATTTTGTCCCCCATCATTGACCTTCTTTGACAATAGCCCCACCCAGTGGTATTCCTCATCATCCTCTAGCTCAACCAATAAGAACATAACACCTCAGCGACACATGGCAATCGGTCCCACTAGCCTTGACTAACCTTAACCTTCTACCAATTTGGTGAACACGTGACCGAAGAAACACTCACCCATTCACCAGAACTTTTAGGACACCACCAAATTATTCAGCTACTATGCAAGCACTATTCACCAAATCGCTAAGTCAAAAGACCTTCTGCCAAAACATCACATGAACTAGCAAACAAAGCATACATTTTTTAGAACCACCAAAAGGACTGACAAACCCACTAGTCCCGCATCAGGAAGATCAATGGTCATCTCATTTTTACATAGGCATCTAAGATTCCATCAGATTACATGCCTGTCGTTGACCTAGAATCTCCTCCCATCTCTGAAAACCCTCTGATAGGATAAGAAATCAACATCTGGCACATGATCTCAAGCCTCCAACAAATTTGATGAGACCTTATGCTGTTCATCGATCCACTGACAAGGTCAGGTCCCTCTGACACACTGAAAACTAGGTCCCACTGAGAACCTCCACCTCATTAATACATGGACCAATCACAGCTTGCCATATGTGCATACGTGTCACTTAGGACCCACAGTTGGTCTACCATCGCATCAGATAGTTGTCGTTAAAGTGTTACATTAACACGCACGCATCTTCCATAAGCAGTAGAGCGATGATCATTGATTCTACTCCCTCATTAACCATGTCAACAAGGAAGGAAGACAGGGCCCGCTGGGACAGGTGGCACACAGTTAGGAATTCGCATGTCAGAACCTTCTGATAGCCTGTAGTCTTGTGAATTAACAACAACCACATATTTTTTGCAAGGTGAAACAAAGGAAAGAAATCTTGCGGCTGGAGACATAGGAAAACAAAACACCAAGAGACTTAGGAACTTAGGGAAATATTAAAGGGGGACCGTGATGTAAAACCTAACCACATGACATGTGAAGTGTCATAACATTTAAGCACATGGGTATTTCAGATTTAAGTGGCTCGATAAAGGTAATATCAAATTAGAACAAGGCCAGGGTTTTTCAAAGGGTTTTGCATGTAACGGCTAGTTTTTTGAATTTTTTTCTTAGCATTTTAGCTAGGGATAGGAAAAAGGTTGTAGAAACCAAAGGAAAGTTAGTAAGGCCATGAAATATTTTGCAGGTGCAGGACATTTTCTAGAGATTTTTTGCATTGACATGATAATGGGCTAATAGAGCCCTTATATTTTATGGTATTCTCTATTGAGGAGCCCAAATGTTTGACCCTTGGTGATTCTTAACCATGTGCATTACATGGAGGGCTAAGAATTAATTCAATTTTTAATCTATTGAATTGTTCTATTGAACCTCAAGAGGCTAATCTTGAAGTCAAGGCTTTCAAATAAGACAATAATTAATTTCATTAGGTAGCAATGATATAACAATAGATAAGGACAATATGACTAATGGTGTTTATCTAATGTTTCAATTCCTAGAGGGGGAAAATGATCTTGCTTTCATGGTGGTCAAATCAACATGTAGGAAAATAATTTTCTTACTGTCCCAGTTGACACAGAAGGATCAAAAATGGAACTCCACTTGAGAAACTAGGTACTCAAGGGAATGAACATCGGATCCTATTTTCATATATTATATCATCCTTGACCCAACTTTGACTTACATCAAGGAAAACACTACTTCTCCTTCAAGGTACACTACACTTTGTTCCTTCATTTGCTCCACCCAAATGCTCAAAATGGGTTCCCATGTTCAACAACCCAATCTAATACCTTATAGGGTCTTAACATGCCCTATTAAACTTGAAAAAACTTCCCATACACCCATTTCTTTGGTCTATTCATATTACCTTCCCCAAGCATTCACTAGGCCTATTCCTAGTAGCCCTACCCAACGGGTAATCTATGATTTCCTAAAAAAAATTCAAAACACCTTTCCAAAATAATTATAGTTTTGGACACCCATTTGGAGGTTACACAACATATGAGAAACTTCGGTGTTAGCAATTTGGCTGAGTTAGATATCTAGATGTTGTCATTATGGCAACATATGATCTACATGAAGACCACATATGATAGAGAGCAAGTATGATAGAGCGTAGAGTAAAATTGTCTTGTGTGTAGTATTTTCCCAGTGTAACCCAAGATAATTTTGATTGGTGATGTCGATTGAAGTAATTTTAATGCTTATGCACTTGAACATAGATACTATGAGGCATATTGAAGACTCATCTAAGAGCACAAGTCTATATGGCATGTACAAAAGAAGTTATTGCAGTATTACCAGAGATAGAATTGAAGCCAATAGGATAAAGAAAGAAGACAGAACAAGTAAAGAGTTAAGGGATTTGTTTTTTTATCAAAATAATGTCTTAATAATATTAGGGATGACATCCTAGATGTTAACCCTTAAGTAAATATATATTTTGTGTAAAGCTTTATGTTTCTTAAATCCCACTATAAGAGTTATTAGTCCTAATCACTTGTATAAATGTAAGGCATATGGAATGCGAAGAAGTGTAATGAAATAGATGATATAGTGAACATATGTACGAAAGGTATTGATGCAAAGTTGTGAGAGATAAGAAAGAAAGTATAAGGTTATGTACCTTTCCCTATTTTGTAATCAGTAATTATTGTAAATTACATGTTTGGGTAGTGGGCTCATCTTGTAATATCATTCCATTTTGTACTACCAACTCTTAGCAGGGTTGAGGCTTCTAATAAGGCCTAAAGTCCCTTAATCAAGACTGAGACACTATATATATGTAACAAGCTCCTAGCATGGTCAACATCCTTAACATGATACTTTTGATTAGTGGATCTTTGTGGGTACCATTCCCACTGGGGTTTTCCCTTGGCTAGGGTTTCCTTGAGAAAAAATAATGTGTTATGAGTTCTTTTCCTTTAATGTTATGCATGTTCTTTAGTTTACTATGTTATGCATGTATCAAGATAATCCGTTATATCCATAATTGGGTGAAAGTAAAAGTTTATAGAATAATGATTCATCGCCCCTCTTAGTATTCCCTATTTCTAACAATTGGTATCAGGGCTTAGTTACTCAAAAAAGAATCATTCAGAAAAGGCCTACCAGCTTGAGTAAGATATTATGGATATGGATCAGCTACAAATAATCTTGAAGAATCTCTTGAACAGATTAATATACTAACTAAAGAAAGAGATACTTTGAAAGGAAAATATGATGATGCAAAGAACCTCATTGAGAAGCTGAAAAGGAAGCTCAAAGAACTAAAAACATAAAAGGAATTACAATTCAAATTGAAGATTGTGATGATAATCTAGAAAAAGAAAATGAGATCCTTAAACATGAATTAAAGATAGTGAATCTGAAGTTGAGTTTGAAAGATGAAAATAGAAAGAATGAAGCAAATCTAAAATCTGAGAATGAAAATCTGAAATCTGAAAAAGAAGATCTGAAATCTAAACTTTGTAAAGTGACATTTGAACTTGAGAAAACCAAATTGCAGTATGCTAAAATTGAAAAGTACAATAAAATTGTGAAAGGTGAACTGACTCAGTCTAAGCAACCACTTGAGAGACTATATTCTACTAGTGAGAAGATTGATGAACAAATGTCTTATCAAAAGCCATTCTATGATAAAACTGGTCTTTGATTTAACTCATCTAAGGTAAGTGAAGAAAGCAAGGAACCGGATCTGAAAGTTTCTAAAAACATAGAAGAAAAAAAATCTCATGAAGTTAACCAATCTGAGGATACATCTAAAAGGGAAGAACCACCTAAGCAAGAAGAATCACCTTAAGGTATGCAGAAAGAATTTAAAGGTAGATGTTTTGTATGTAACACTTTTGGTCATATGAAGAAAGATTGTACAGGTAAGCAATTTAAACCTCTTAATAGTTATTGTTATAATTGTCATGGTTTTGGACATAGAGATATTGAATGTAGGAAACCTAAATTTAATGAGAATAATAATAGTAGTAGAATGTTTAGAGATACTAACCATGCAGATAAGAGACCTACAGAACATATGAATAGAAGAAATGTAGTGGTATATTTTAGATGCAACAAGGTTGGACACATTGTCGAGAATTGTAGATCACAAATCAACTAGACTGGACCGAGATATGGAAAGAATGGAGTAGTTTGTCAAATATGCAACAAATTTGGTCATATAGCAAGGTTTTGCAGAATGAACAATATAAAAAACCCTAATCCTATAAGTCATGCAAGGAGAAATGAGAATGCAAGAAATAGTCAAGGAGGTTGTTGAAGTAATTCAGAAGAGGTGAAGTTTATTAAAGCCACAAATCAAGGAGACATATTCAGCACTGAAGTTAATTAGAAAGGTGAAGTATCTAATAATGAGAGTGAATCACTTCCTAACCCATCTTAAAGTACTTAATTCATGAAGAATGCAGTAGAATAGGAACTTAGGATAGTGTAGAAGTTAGTATAGGATGAATTGAGCCTTGCATAATTAATGAAAGTTATTTTATGATGTAATGATGCTATGGTTAAGAGTTAATGAGCTAATATGAAGTAATGTGAGGTCACAAGAAGTTTGAAGTTTTGTAGGAAAGAAGGAACAACATTTTGGAAAGAAGCGGCAAAAGAATTGAATGCGATGTCAGAATCTTGTGAGATTGAAAGGTTAAAAGCTTATGATCGGTATTGTTTGATCATTAAAGTGAATACACATGTTAAGGAGATCAAGCAACAGTGATTTAGAGCAGTTTTCAAAGATTTGGTGAAAGAACTTCATGTCGGACCTACACAAAGCCCTAAATCACATAATTAATATATTTCTCTAAGCAAATCTATCAGTCAGTTGGAGAATTTGTAGAAGATATGGATGTTTCATTAGTTCATAGTATAAGAGATAAAATCAGGCCTAAGATTAAAAGGGAACTAGTATAACCTTTGGAAGAAGACCCTAAATTAGCATTGTCATCCGTACTAGATGGAGTCTTACATTTAGAGAATGTTAGAAGCTATTTGGGATGTAAACTTGAAACCCACAGTGATAGTGGTTTTACTAAGGAGCATGAGAAGCTATATAACCAAGATATGTCTTTGAAAGTAGGGTTTGAACATTTGCAGGATAAAAAAATCATAAAGTATTCACTACAATATGAATTTGATGATGAAGAATGCACTAAGATAATTCTGAGCAGAATACAAAATGAAAAGTTTTGGTTAGATGACAGAGTGATAGACATTGCAGCTGACCTAATTCATGAAGTAATTGGTCTATCTAAATATGGAGTCATACTATTCGATGAAAATAATGTGAATAAATCTGTATCAGATAACACTAAATCATCTTACAATGGCAGAGGTATAGTGATTAGCAAGATAAAATAGGATGATTTTAGGTATTTATGCAAGATCCTAATAGCTAATTTTTTTGCTAATTCAAGAGAAGATGACATGGTAGTTGGAATGATTCAGGCAGCCTATTTGATGTGTTTTGATAAAATTCAAGTGGATATGTGTGAGATTTTGAGAATTCAATTATTTGAGAATCTTGATAAGATTAAGAAGACTAAGAATTCATAGTTTAGGTTCTCATCATTGATTACATATATTTTTTTCCATTTGATAAGAAGATTTCCATTTACAATTTGAGATGAGTGGAATGACAACAAAACCACCATGGCTAGAATTAAGAAGGTATATCTAAGATAACCAGTAGACAAAGTTGATGAGAGTGCAACTTTGGTGATTAAGACATTTTAGAACCTGATGAAGAATAGATCAAGAATCCCTCAATCAATAGTTGAAAAGTATAAAAATGAGATATGCTTTATGGTTGACACTGACTCTACATTCATTGAAGTAGTTGAACCTAGAGTAGAGTTCATAGACCCTATTGGCTATGAAATTTCTAAAGTTAAAGTAGAAGAATATGTGAATAGATTGCTTAAGAGCAAGTTGGATGTACATAGAAACAAATTTGGAACTTATGAGGAGAACTTCAACTCTGCAAAGTCTATTCAGGAAGAAAAATAGTTAAAGAAGAGAGTGGAAAGTACAATTAAGAAAATTCTTAAGGACATAGGGATGACAGAACAAGAATCTATGATTGCAAAGAGAACATCGGCAACACTTAGAGATATTAGAGAAAATGAATTTTTGTCTGTTCCACCCCTATTAGTAGTTGAGAGTGGAAATTTGTAGCATGTGGTAAAAGTAGAGAAAGAGGAATAGGAATTAAGGAAGTCTACATCATCTTCCACCACTCCACCAGGAAAAAGAGTAAAGGAATTATCTACTAGACCAATCAAGAGGCAAAAAATAGTAGTAGCCCCAGTACAAAGGAAAATAGCTAAAATCAAAGATGATGAAGATAGTCAAGTGAAAAAGAAGACATGGAAACCAAGGATTGAGAAGGTAAATGAACAAATTATTAATGATGGAGATTTTTCAAAGATGAACAAGTATTATGATCTCTATAACTATTCAGAGAAATTGAACTTGGAAAATGCAGTTGTAAGACATATGACCCTAGCATATAAGAAGTTTGATGCAATCCAAGGAAAGATACCTGATGATTTATTTGAGAAGCTAGTTAACAGGAAAAAGAGAGAAACTGAAGAAGATAACAAAATCAGAGAAAATTTTGTGAGGAAACTATGTGATGTCAGAGATGAAGATCATTTTAAGGAAATTATGAAAGAACTTGATACTCATCTAAGAACAAAAAGAAGAACCATTTAGATAATGGGAGGTAAATATTAAGAGATAAACAAAGAAACTGAGCAAGCAATAGTAAAAGTAATGACAACAAGTGTTGCAACAGAACATGCTAAGGAAGCTGCGCATTAGAAGAGTCCCTCTCCACCATCAATTAACATTGAAGATGAATCAATACATGTGGAATGAAATAATATCACATTGGATAGTGATGATAATCCTTTTAGCAACCTTGAGAGAATTGTTCACAATTTGGCTCTAGAAGAACATGATAGATCAATTAAAGAAGGAAAAAAATAAATAAGGAAAGAAGAAGAAAATAAAATAGAAAATCAAGAAAGTACAAAGATTCAAGGATAAAAAGAAGCACCTAGAAAAGAGGAAATCAGTCCTACACCTAAGATTGCCTCAAAGAAACCATAGATTGAATCAATTTTTGAAAGCTTTGGGAAAGAAGTTGATGATGTTGATCAAATGGAGTTGATTACATCCCTAAACAAGATAATTGGAAAGAAAATGAAGGTAAAAAGCCTTGAAGGATCATTGCTAGAAATAATAGAGAAGCTACAGAGTATTGTGACTAACCAGATAACAATGGCAGACCCACTGGAAAGAGCTAGAGAAGTTATTAAAGCATTTGATAATGAGTTCACTAACTTATCAGATATAGCTACAGTGAAGGTTCAGGCAACCTAGGAGGCCAAAATATTTCATGATATAAGTAGGAATATTAGAAATGATATTAAAAATATGGATGTATGTATAAAAGATATTAGAAGGAATTTGGATAGAGGTAAAACTTTCTACATTCAGTGTAAAAAATCTAAAAATCATGTTTCAGAAGTGGTTGAGAAGATTAAGGCTAAAGAGGCAAAAATTAAGTTAGAGGTAAATCTTTTAGCCAACCCTAATATGAAATTTTTTTATGTTGAGAAAAGAATCAGAAAAATGTATGATGAAATAAGGATTCTTAATGATGAAACAGACAAGAAATTGAGAAGATTCACTCTTCTTAGAGAGCACATTTCAGTAAAGATTGGCATAGTTGAAGGACAATTGGAAGAATATCTTTCATCCAAGACATCCTATGAGAAGTTCAACTTTGCAAACCTTCATGCATGTGAGATCGCATCTTATGGTCTATGTGCAATCCTCAGTGTTTCAGACATAGTAAATAGGGCATGGGAGAAGGAGATAGAGAACATTAAAGTGAACTTTGTAGATTGTGTTGCAAGCCTACTGACTTTGCAATTTTGAATCAAGGTAAACATTTTTTTTAGATCACAGTTTTTGACATATTTTTGTCATTGTTGTCAAAGGGGGAGTGATATGATATCAAAAAATTGATTTATATGTTATGTTAAGGAAGTATCTTCCTAGGGGAAGTATATAATATAGATAAGATATATGGAGTTATAAGGATAGTGAAGATATATTTTTGTTATGGCCACAATTTTGAGTTTTGAAATTTTGAGACTTAGCCAATTTTCTCATATGTTGCCACCAATGACAAAGGGGGAGATTGTTGGAAATTTGGCTAAGTTAGATATCTATATGTTGTCATTATGGAAACATATGATCTACATGAAGACCGCATATGATAGAGAGCAAGTATGACAGAGCGCAGAGCAAAATTGTCTAAGTGTGCAGTATTTTCCCAGTGTAACCTAAGATAGTTTTGATTGGGGACATTGATTGAAGTAAGTTTAGTACTTGCACACTTGAAGATAGATACTATGATGCATATTGAAGACTCATTTGAGAGTGCAAGTCTTTATGGAATGTACGGAAGAAGTTATTACAGTATTACCAGAGATAGAGTTGAAGCCGACGAGATAAAGAAAGAAGACAGAACAAGTAAAGAGTTAAGAGATTATTTTGTTTATCAAAATAATGTCTTAATAATATTAGGGATTAAATCCTAGATGTTAATCCTTAGGTAAATATGTGTTTTGTGTAAAGATTTATGTTTTGTAAAGCCGACTGTAAGAGTTATTAGTCCTAATAACTTGTATAAATGTAAGGCATATGGAATCCAAAGAAGTGTAATGAAAAAGATGATATAGTGAACATATATGTGAAAGGTATTGATGTGAAGTTGTGAGAGACAAGCAAGAAAGTATAAGGTTATGTACCTTACCCTATTTTGTAATCAATAATTGTTGTAAATTACATGTTTGGGTAGTGGGCTCAACTTGTAATCATTCCATTTTGTACTACCAACTCTTAGTAGGGTCGAGGCTTCTAACAAGGCCTAAAGTCCCTTAATCAGGACTGAGACACTATATATATGTAACAGGCTCCTAACAGGGTCAACATCCTTAACATGATACTTTTGATTAGTGGATCTTTGTGAGTACCATCGTCATTGGGGTTTTCCCTTGGCCAGGGTTTCCTCGAGAACAAATAATGTGTTATGAGTTCTTTTTCTTTACTGTTATGCATGTTCTTTAGTTCACTATGTTATGCATGTATCAAGATAATCTGTTATATCCATAATTTGGTGAAAGTAAAAGTTTTGAAAATACTGATTCACCCCACACCACCCCCTCTCTCAGTATTCCCTACTTCTAACATTGGGTACTATTATTTTGGAGTATACCCTACTGCTCACACACTTGGCACTATTTTAAGCCTGAAAACCCCACTTTTACAAAGGAACTATACCAAGGGTTTGTTACGAATAGATCCAAGAGATAACTAAGAGGGGTGGGGGGTTTGAATCAATTATCTACAAGTTTCAATTCTTTATCCAATTAAGTATACTTAAGGATTAAGCATAAACACAATGATAGAACACTTGAGCACAACACCAATATTTTGGTTATGGGGAAATCTAGATAGCTAAAAACCTCGGTGGGAATTGACACCTACTAATAAACTGCACTAGTGTATAATGATCCTTGTTAGAAGATCTTACAACCCTATTGGGAGTTGATCTTTAGAATGAAATAAGCATAGTGATTTGGTCAAATTTTGAACCCTATTAGGAGTCTTTAATGATTGACCCTGTTAGGGGTGAGGACGCACTGTCTGAGAGCTCACAGCTCAAAGGGGTGAAGGCTGCAACCTTTTGAATAATAGATACACACTATATCTAGATCTTGGTGAATTGTCAGGTAAACCTATTGTCTTGATCAGTTCCAATGAATAGCACAATTAATATTCTCTATCACATAGACCTCTACTTGATGATAGAACACTTTGCACTCTCTGCTCTATTCTAATCTTTCATCTCATGCCATACCTTTAGTGATAAAAAATGTCCGTCTACAAGTATCTTCCTCTAAATGATATAATCAAGTTGGCATGTTAGAACCACCTTGAAATCATATTAGAGAAAAAATAAAACTCTCTAGTAATATCTCAGTCGGCTCTACTAAGCATGCAACACAAACTGGGACCTATCCAAATCAATAAGTGTAGACGCATGCTATACACTATTGGCTCTACCAAATTATCTGATCCTTTCTCCTCAAGCTTAATTATATCATACAATCTTAACCAAACATTCTTAACTCTTCTTTAATCACTAATCCAATCATGCATACTGATATGATAGGTGCAACTCTTGTACCAATATAATCATTGTCGACTCTTCTGGATAAACACAGGAAACTGTAACTAGTGAATAGTGATTGCATAACTTCACTTCTAGTGCACATAAGAGTCTTCATCCATGAATTTAATATTACTAACATGTCTCTATCACATATCCAAATGCGCAAGGATCCATGATAATTGTATTGACAATCACTCATAGAACATTGCATGTAACTCTGTGAGGAACACTAGTCACACAAACTGCTACATAGCTATATGTACTAATAATTAACCTATGCATCCATGATATCATGCTGATAACATGTCTATGCTACTTATACTCAAATCTTACTGCATAAGTCTTCCATGCATTCTACTTACCATATGTTGTCATCAATGACAAACATACAATCAGTACTGGCTTGCTGGAAAATCTCCAACAATCTCCCCCTTTGGCATTGATTGAAACATATGGAATGAAAAAAAACACCAATCCTAATGAACAATTCTTTTATAAAATTTTCCATTTCCTCATCAAAACTCCCCCAAGGATGAATCCTATATCTTCTACAATATTCTCCAATATTCTCCATTTCCTTAGCTCAACTGCTTCGATGACTGAATATTACTCCCCCTTGCTGCTATATATTACTCCTCCTTAATTCTATATGTACTCCCCCTTTGACATCAATGGAAAAGGGTGCCAAAAATTTAAGCTCCAGTATTACTCCTAAAGTAGAGTAGTCAACCATCCATCAGTCACTAAGGACTGATGCTCTTTTCCACTTTCTCTAAGTAGAATTAGGGAAGGGAATTACTCCCAGCTTCTCCCTGAGATACTCAATAGTATCCTTTCATATGGCCTTTGTGAATATATATGCTATTTTTTCCTTTGTAATCACATAATCCAATTTTACTTCTTTCTCTGTCACTTTCTCTCTAAGGAAGTGATACTTAATCTCTATATGTTTTTTCTTTGCATGCATCACATGATTATTTGACATGTTGATAGTGCTAGTGTTATCACAATGAATAAAAATAGGATAATCAATCTAAATTCCAAAGTATTTTATCATCTATTTGATCCAAACAATTATAGAACAATTGAAGGCTACTGCAACATACTTTGCTTCTTCTATTGACTAAGAAATACAATTCTTCTTCTTGCTTGTCCAAGTGGCAAGTCTGTCACCAAGAAACAATGCTCCTCTTGATGTGCTCTTTCTATCATCAACACATCCTACCCAATCTGCATCTGTATATACATGAAGCTCAACATTCTCTAAGTTAGGATACCATAGACCATAATCTATAGTTCCCTATAGATATCTGAATATTCTTTTTACTACTATGAGGTGACTTTGTTTAGGCTATTCTACAAATCTTCCAAATATGGCAACTACATTAGAAATATCAGGTCTAGTTTGAGTTAGATATATGATTTTACCAATCATATACTTGTACAATGTTGTATCTACTATCAGAGAATCATCTTCTTTTGTAAGCTTGCATCCTATTAACATAGGTGTACCCACTAGTTTGGAGTCATCCATCTTGAACTTATTTAATATCTCTTTCACATACTTGGATTGATTAATAAAAATACTTTTCTCTTTTCGTTGCACATTTAATCCCCAAAATTATTTGATAGGTCCAATCATGCCCATCACAAACTCGCTCTGCATCTCCTTAGAAAAATTTGCACCAATTTTTTTATTACCTCCAAAGATAATTTCATCAACAAATATAGCTACAAGTAGTAAACCTTTAGATGTCTCTCTTATGAATAGGTTACAGTCTGTTGCTCCTTTCTTGAATCCAATTTTTGTTAGATATTCATCAAGTATCTCATACCAAGCTCTAGAGGCTTGCTTAAGTCCATAGAGGGTGTTCTTCACTCTACATACCATATCAGGCTTGTCTGATAAGGTGAATCCTTCTGGCTTCTCAATGTATACTTCTTATTTTAATTCTCCATTCAAGAATGTTGACTTAACATCCATCTAATAAAATTTGAAGTTTTTGAATGTTGCATAAGCTAGAAACAATTTAATGGCTTCTAATATACTCACTTTTGCAAATGTGTCTAAATAATCAATACCTTCACTTTGTGCATATCCCTTACATACTAACCTTTCTTTATTCCTTACTAATGTACCATCTTTATTCATCTTATTTCTGAATATCAACTTTGTTCCAATCACATTCTTATCACTAGGTCTTAGGACCAATTTCCAAGTATCATTCTTGATAATTTGATCCAGTTCTTCTTTCATAGCATTATGCCAATATGAATCATTACATGCATCATCAACACTTAAAGATTCAATCTGTGATAGTAAACATAATGCCTCATTACTTGCTGAACTCTTTTCTTTCAATCTTGTTGTGACTTTTCTACTCTGATCTCCAATGATGTCATCCATAGAGTGATATCTACATGTAAACTTTGTAACTTTAGGTGATACTATCTCATCTTCCTTCTAAGTTTCTTCATCACTTGTTCTAGGGTTATTGAATAATACATCAATACTATCAAAAATCTCTTCAACAGTTGTCTCACTAGTGGAAGGACTAGGTTCATCTTCAATTATAGGTGAATAATCATGATATATTTCTTGAACCATAAACTTTTCATCAATCTTAACATGAGCACTTTCAATGATCTTCTTCAGTATCAAATTAAAACATCTATAAGCTTTTCTTTTAGTAGAGTAACCAAGGAAAATACCTCCGTTACTTCTTGCATCAAACTTTCCTATTGCTTCTTCCCTATTGATGTAGCATTTGCTTCCAAAGATTCTGAAGTATTTTACTATGGGAACATTACCAAACCATAGCTCATAAGGTTTCTTATCCATTCTAGGCCTTAATTGTATTCTATTGATGGTATAAACTGCTATGTTGATCGTATCTCTCCTATAGGTGTGTGTAACTTTTCCTTCAATCATTATAGTGTGTGCTATATCAAAGATGATCCTATTCCTTCTCTCTACAATCCCATTATTCTAAGCTATTCTAGGTGCACTCAACTATCTCTTTATGTCATATTCTTTGCAGTACTCATAGAAACTATCGGAGGTGAATTCTCCTCCTCTATCCAATCTTAGACACTTTATCTTTAGTCTAGATTCATTCTCAAACTTATCTTTGAATAATTTCAACTTCTCAAATGCTTCTGACTTATATTTCAAAAACACAACCCACATCATTCTAAAATAATCACCAACAAACAAAATGAAATAGCTTTCACCATATTGTGATCTTGTTTGAGTTGGTCCACATAGGTCTGTATGAATTAGATCCAACTTGTTCTCTTCTGAATTATGCTTGCTCTTGAATGAATTCCTTACATGCTTTCCCATTACACATTCCCTGCAAATAGTATCAACTGGCTTTGATATGCTAGGTAGATCTCTTACTACCTTTACATTGGTTATCTTTACTATGTTATCAAAATTAATATGACATAGTATTTTATGCCATAGCCAATAGTCGTCAACTTTAGCAACAAAAAAACTTGCTTATGAATTAAGATGAAAAACATTACCTTTATTCTTTGAACCTAATGCAATCATTACACCATCTTTTTTTTTAATGATGCACTTGTTGTCTTTGAACTCCAACTAATAACCTTTTTCAAGCAACTTCCCAACACTAAGAATGTTATACTGTAAACAATCTACATAAAGAACATCATCAGTGTTGTTCTTTACATCCAATGTGATAGCTCCTCTACCAATGATAGGTTTAGGAGTGTTATCTTCAATTCTAACCATGCCACCTTTGTATCTATCCAAATGAATAAATCTATCTTTGTCTAATGTCATGTGATGTGAATAACCACTTTCAATGATCCAATTTGTCCTGATGTCTACATGTGAAATCAATGCTAACTCTTGTGTGTTATTTTCATCTTCAAGAGCAATAAATCCAATTTCCTCTTAAGTTGATTCTTCATCTAATACTCCATCACCAACATAGTAACATTCCTTTGTATACTTAGGCTTCTAGTTATTTTTGAACTTCTTAACTCTTGTAGGACACTTGGATCCAAAGTGACCAACATTGTTACATGAAAAGCATTTGAACGACAATTGACCTTCATATTATCCTTTTCCTTTCTTTTCTCTTTCACAAATCATAGAAATGAAATCATCTAGGGATTTTTCTTCTTCATCATCATCATCAAAATTACCAAAGGTGTACAAGGATTTCCTACCATGCACTGAAGCTTTAAAGGTAGTTTCACTTTTAGGCTCTGTCTTCAAACTTGATATCTCAAATGAAGAAATCTTTCTAACTAAGGCTCTCTTTTGAAGTTTTCTAAGAATTTCATAGTCTCATCAAGGATGTTTACCTTTCTCTCATATTCTAGTGTCAAGGTAGTCATGATCTTATCCATGATGTCTTCTTCTGAGATTTCTACACCATTGTTTATGATTCTAGCAATAGCTTCATTAATCCTTTGCTTATAGGCCCTTATGTTTTCTTATGGTAGCATCTTCAATGTATTGTATTTTTTCTTCCATGTCTTTCTACGTGCATTCTTTTCTTGTGTGTCTCCTTAAAACAATTCTTCTATATGCTTCCATATCTTCTAAGTTGTGTCTACTTTCTTTATCTCTGAAAACTCACTATCAGATAAGGCATTGATAGGGGCTTCTTTGGTTATTGCATTCTGATGGAAAAAATCCTTATGCTTTTTAGTAGCATCTTCCTTTGCAAGATTTGCAAGAGATGGAACTTTAACTTCTTTGACAACCACTTCAAAAACTTCAAATGAAATGCATTGTAAATGTGTCATCATCTTGTTTTTCCAGTCAAGATAATTCTTTACATCAAACTTAGGAATTTCTTTTCTGAAGTATGACATCTGATCAACCTCAAGTTGTTAAACATTCTCTCTGAGGTACTCAGCTTTGATACCAATTGTTATGAATAGTCCCAAGAGATAACTAGGGGGGGGGGGGGGTGGGGGGTGAATCAATTATCTACAAGTTTCAATTATTTATCCAATTAAGTATACTTAATCATTAAGAATAAAAATAATGAGACAACACTTGAACACCACCAATATTTTGGTTATGGGGAAACCCAACTAGGTAAAATCCCTCGTGAGAATTAACACTAACTAATAAACTGCACTAGTGTATAATGATCCTTGTTAGAAGATCTTACAACCCTATTAGGAGTTGATCTCTACAATGCAATAAGCATAGTGACTTGGTCAAAGGTCAGACCCTTTTAGGAGTCTTTTATGATTGACCCTATTAGGGGTGAGGATGCACTATCTGATAGCTCACTTCTCAAAGGGGTGAAGGCTACAACCTTCTGAATAATAGATACACACTATATGTGGATCTTGGTGAACTATGAGGTAGACCTGCTATCTTGATCAGTTCCAATGAATAGCACAATCAATCTTCTCTATCACATAGACCTGTTCTTTAAGACACAACACTTTACACTCTCTTCTTTTTTCTAATCTTTCATCTCGTGCCATACCTTTAGTGATCATAAATGATCGGCTATAAGTATCTTCCTCTAAGTGATATAATCAAGTCATCCTATTAGAACAGACTTGAAGTCATATTAGAGAAACAATAACACTCTTTAATAATATCTTAGTCACCTCTACTAAGCACGCAACACAAACTAGGACCTGTCCAAATCAATAAGTGTAGATGAATGCTATACACTATCGGCTCTACCAAATTATCTCATACTTTCTCCTCAAGCTTAATTATATCATGAACTCTTAACCAAACATTCTTAACTCTTCTTCAATCACTAATCCAAGCATGCATACCGATATGATAGGCACAACTCATGTACCAATATAATCTCTGTCAGCTCTTCTGGATAAACACAGGAAACTATAACTGGTGAATAATGACTGCATAGCTTCACTTCTACTACACATCAGACTCTACATCCATGAATGTAATATTACTAACATGTCTCCATCACATATCCAAATGTGCAAGGCTCTATGATAACTATACAAAAAATCACTCATAGAACATTGCCTGTAACTCTGTGAGGAGCACTGCTGACACAAGATGCTTCATAACTATCTATACTAATAATTGACCTCTACATCCATGATATCATGTTGATAACATGTCCATTCTACTTATAGTCAAAGCTTACTACATAAGTCTTCTACGCATGATACTTACCATATGTTTTCATCAATGACAAACATACAGTCAGTACTGGCTTGCTGGAAAATCTCCAACATGGATTAATTATTGACCATGGCTTCTTAAAAAAAGTTATATATGGATGTAATTAGAGGAATATTCAATCAATTGGACTCCTATACTTTTCGAGGTATAAAATCCCCAATGTGGTCTCCAAAACATTCAAAATCTAGGGCTTTCCCAATATCTTGCTCACAAAAACCAAACCAATAAAATTGTAGATGATTAAACATATATATGACCTCCTAATATGAATTCATGGATAAAAATACCCCTCTAATAGATAGATCTTCTAGTACAATACCCATGCCTCAAATTCAATACCCTTCATTGGACTTCAACCCCATCAAAGTTATCCAATCAATATCAACCTAAAAAATCTCCATCTTTTCTGCATTCAAATTTTTATAACGCTCTATTACAATATTATGATCCATCCCCTAGTGAAAATAATTACATAAAGGGGATGGATCTACCAATCCATGTTCCTTAAACAATGCAAATCCATGTACTTCTACAAGATAGTTAGTATAACTTACACAAAATTGATAAAATAAATATAAAACTTATTCAAGGAAGTCAATTATAAAGTATTTCAATAAGAAAAATTACTTGGAATCAATAATATATTGAAGTAAGATCAAACTTATAGGAAATCGGAGTTTTATTCCTTGAGATTGTAAATGTCTATACAAATATGTATGTCCAATCCATACTATATACTCTTACAACTTTCTCTGCAATTAAATAACCACCAAACAACTTTCCAAACTGATCCATACAGTTGGATTCATTACAAATACAAACTAAGCCTTGTTTTAGGTTTTAAATTGTTAAATTTGTTTCTCATAACAAATAGGCCTAAAATTACTTCTATCTCATTTCCCCAAACATGGATCAAATACAATATTCAATGGATTTATAAACTTTGACAGCACCTGCCAATCCTAGACCTATGAATTTCATAATTTTGTCCTATGGTCCTTACCAGGACCATAAAGAGATTTTCCAATACATCTAACTTTATTTCATCCTATTATATTTCATAGGTAGTAATGGAAAACATTACAATGTTTAGAGACATTTTAGGTCCTCATAGTATCCAAATGCTTAAGGTCATCCATGTGACCCCTAGTAGCCTTCCAAGCCTTAGGTGCTCCTACACCATATTCCTCAACTTTGAAAATTTTCCAAGTCCTCTTGGAAACACTAGTAAAAATAATCATTAGAAAGAAAATTTTCATTTTAAAGCTTGGTTTAAACATGGCTGAATCATGCCATCTTTTCCTTTTGTTTTCCTCTAACAGATGGACCCTTCTCATCTTGTTTTTTGGTTTCCCACATCCAAAAAATATTGACCACCTACTTCTTCTCTTGGTCCTTCATCCTTAGTATATCTCTGATAAACATATCCAAATGTATCACAAGTACCTCAAAATGACACCCATCCTCTTGCACACCTTCATCATGCCATATCTGCATCTTTAGAGAAAATCTTAACATCATTTGAGCATTATCTTGGTTCATTTCTACAATACCATTCTCTTATTTGAAGGCCACTTCTTCTTGACCCCCCACACTATCACCATATCCTTTCTAGTATTCAACAATGGATGCATATTCAAGTTCATCTTCACTTGCTACAAAATTTTCTTTCCCTTCATCATGTCATTTATCTTGGCACACAAACTGATCATCTATCACTAAGGCTGCATCATGAGCCTCACAATCTTCTATAGAGGTACCTTAAGGAATTGTACCCTCCAAAGGACATATCATTTTCCCAACTAGAAAACTACCATCATATTCAAACCCCATAGGATGTATACCTTTGTTTTCTTCAATAGAATCCTCAACTGCCACCACAGGTTCTATTAATATGATTTAGAACAATAGAGAGGTGGGGGGGGGGGGGGTGAATAAATTTTTCTCAGGTATAGATGTATAAATAATACTTTCAAACACTTCAACAATCTCAGATCTAATAAACAAAACTACTCATTCATTAAAGAAATATATACCAAAAACATATAACAGTGCAGTCCGCTATCCAATAGTATTTAACTTGCAAAACATAGAAAAGTGTTAGGAATAGTCCCAAGAGAAAATTGAAACAAAACACCAATATTTTGGTTATGGGGAAACCCAAATGGGTAAAAACCTTGGTGGGAATTGACACCCACTAATAATCTGCACTAGTGTATTATGATCCTTGTTAGAAGATCCTTAACCCTGTTAGGAGTTTCTTTACAATATATTTATTATAGTGACCTGGTCAAGGGTCAGACCCTCTTAGGGGTGAGGATGCATTTTCCAAGACCACACTACTCAAATGAGTGAAGGCTACAACCTTCTGAATAACATATACACACTATATCTAGATCTTGGTGAACTACGCTTTGACCTACAATCTGGATTAGTTCCAATGTATAGAGAAAACACTTTATTTGGTCACATAGACATTTCTCTGATGGCTCAACACTTTGCACACTCTGCTCTTCTCTTCACAAACAACTCTAAACCATGACTTAGAAATCACAAATGACTGCATATAAATATCTTTCCTCTAAATGATATAGTTAAGTCAGCCTATTAGAACCACCTTGAAATAATATTAGAGAAACCATACCATACTCCAACAATAATTCTATTGGCTCTATTAAGCATGCAACACATTTTGGGACCTATCCAATAATAATAAATGTAGACGCATGCTACACACTTTCGGCTCTACCAAAGTAAATAAAAATTTCTCCTCAAGCTGAATTAATTCATGCGCTCTGAAACAAACCTTACTAAATCTTCTCCAACCACTAATCCAAGGGCACATACCAAAATGATAAGCACAACTCCTGAACCAATATACTCTCTGTCAGCTCTTCTGAATAAACACAAGAAACTACTACTAGTGAATAGTAACTACATAAATTCACTTCTATTGATCATCAGATTCTATGTCCATGAATCTAACATTAATAACATGTCTCCATCACATATCCAAACATGCAAGGCTCCATCATAACTATATGGATAATCATTCACAGAACATTGCCTATAACTCTGTCAAGAACAAGCTGCTATATAATTGTATGTACTAACAGTTAACTTCTGCGTCCATGATATCATGCTGATAACATGTCCATGCTACATATACTAAAATATTACTGCATAAGTCTTCCATGTATGTTGCTTACCATATCTTTTCATCAATGACAAACATACAGTCAGCACTAGCTTTCTGGCAAATCTCCAACAAAATGTTCACACCAAAACATTCACACAAGTTTGACACCAAGATTTATAGTGGAAACCCAATTTGGGAAAAAAAACTTTGTAACATGTTACTAATATTTTCACTCTTTTGAAGTGAGCTCTATTAAAATCCAACCCTACAAAGGTTTACAAAGACACTACTAGGTATGACCCTGTTAAAGGATTTTAACAACCTTGTTAGGAGTGCACCTTGTTAGAGGACTTAAGTACATTACATTAGAATAAAACATTGATTAAAGGATTTAGACAATGACTGTTAGGTCTGTGTGCTATAAATGTGTCACACTTCTATGAATCATTACATGCAAGGAAACTCAAGAATGAGCCCTCACAAATCGATCCATAGCTCCCTAGGCATGGAGTGCAAGGGTTTTAAGAATGCTCTCAGCTAGAGCTATTTAGCCTATAACCTTGCTAGTAAACCATGCAATGGGAGATTCAATGAAGACAAGGGCAAGAATGCCAATATCCTCAAGAATCAAGAATGAAATGCAATGCCAGCTAGATTAAGAATGGAAATGCAAGCTAAACTATGGAAATGAAAGATGCAAGTATTACAAAGCCTCCTAGTTAAACTAGATGAATTAATTTAAAGCATAAAGGAAATCTAAGCTAAGAATGCCATGAAAATGAAGCTACTATGCAAGAAATGAAATCTAACTATGAAGCAAGAAAGCCATGATGATGCAAGAATGAAGACAAGAAGATAGAGTGTTGATGAAGATCCAAGATGAATGCCAACAATGCTCCAAATCTTCAAACCCTAGATGCAAGAATGTCTCCAAAAGCTCCAAGATGACCTAGAAAACCTGCAGCATAATATTAGCATAAAAAGTTATGTGTGCAAATGAGGAAGAGAGCTCTCCTTTTATAGGAAATGAAAAAGGAATTGGCCATGGAGATTAAGAGGCAAAAGATTTAATCAACGGTGGAGCTTGAAAGAGGAGCAATCCATGTGCACAAGTATCCTCCAATAGGAAAATAAGAGTTGACTTTTGTGTCCATATGAGACAAAAAGTTCTTTTCCCCTTTTTATAAAATAAGAATAATGCTTTATTTGTGCAACTTAGGATAAGAGGAAAAGTGGGGGCTTTTTATTTATTAAAAGGGGAGGAAATATTCCTTTTAATAAATAAAGACTTAGGATAAGATGGTTAGCCCATAGAAAATAATCGAATAAATGATAGAACTAGGATTTGATCAAGAATAAGTAATTTATGATTTAGCAAAAGGGGCTAATAGTCTAGGTGACCATTTTTAGGTGTATACATTTGCCCCTCTTTGACTAATGTGTGATCGATCTGGGAACACATGTAGTCAAAGAATGAAGTTGAAATGTGAGATCGATTTGGGATCACAAAGCAACTCAGATCAGCCAAGAAAGCAAGAGATAGCCAAGAAGGCAAGCAAATAGCGATCTGACTCCAAAGAATGAAGTGCAGAGAGATAGAAAATCCTTGCATGATCAGCCTGGTAGCGACAGTACTGAACACTTAGGAAAGAGATAACCAATAAGATATGATGTGTCTGCCCCCTCGGGATCAAAAGCGAAATCCGGGTAGAGGGAATGTAGAAGCAAGAGAGACATGATCAAATCACTAGAAATCATAATCGAAGCTGAAGAGAATATAACAACCATCAAGCAGCGAAGATATGCCCCACACATGGGACACGGGGCACGAACCTATCGGTCCCTCAACCCGTAAACACCACGGAGGGGGAGAATTTGAACTTGGGATTTGAAAGTGAATGAAAGACTAGAAGTTTGAAAGAGATGGGGATGAAGAGGTTATGATGCCCCAGCGAAGATCAAAGGATCAGGCCTCAAAAGGTTAGCCAACTGTGCGGAAAAAGGAGAAAGGGTCAAGGTGAATGTGGATTTCGGTTTGGATCCCGAAATGAAGAGAAAATGATGTGAGATGAAAGACAAGAAAGTGAAAGACATGATCGGGAAGAAGCGAAAGGTGAGCGCAGTTGATTAACAAGTCCATGAAAAATGAAAGGAGAGCTCTCTCCATATGCAAGATGCAAAACTAAACTAACATGAACCTAAGAAATGCAAGCTACATGAAAAGTGGTTTACTTGCAAGGTTACAAAGCCAATAGACATCTAATATTCATCATCGAGCGTTATTGGTAGTGTCGCAAGATCATATAATACACACTAGCATAACTATGTGAATATGAATATGATCTTTATCAGATAGGAATGTGGAAATCTCACCTAGGCATCAAAGACATGTAGGTCAAGATGACTAGTGCAGTGAGATTACCTAAGTTTGATATAGCAAGATTATGCTCACATCGAGACACAAGAAAGTCAAGATGACTATAAGCATGCACTTGCAAAATAGTCAAGGATAATACCTTGTAGGTCCATAGTGTCAAGTAAGACCAGCATAAGTGCTCATGACAGTGAGGACCAACAAAATATATCCACAAGAAGAAAAAGCAATAAAACATGTTCTCATTCCCTTAGTCTTCTAGCTATGCATCATCGAAAATGATCATAGGGGGAGAACACTCAGCAAAGAAATCATCATAGACAGCACACAAAGAAATAAAGTCAAACAAATCTCAGCAAGTCAAGTGCGTGTGTGTAGGTCATAGAGTCAAACTTTGAGTATCGCATCTGCCAGTGAGAAATATTGCATCATCTAGACTGTAAGTAGGATATCTGATAAGTGTTGAGAAACACTCGACGCGAGGGTAGTGTTGAAAAACACAGTTGGGGTGGTGTTGAAAAACACCATTGGAACTAAGTTGCCCAAGAAAGCCAGACGCACAAAGAGACCCAAGATAAGCTTAAAGAAACATATGCCCCCTAGACTAAGACAAGAATCAATTCCAGGCTAGGAGAGGCAAAGCAAGAAGTGGAGCAAAAGA
This sequence comes from Chamaecyparis obtusa, assembly GCA_027943335.1. Lineage (NCBI taxonomy): Eukaryota > Viridiplantae > Streptophyta > Pinopsida > Cupressales > Cupressaceae > Chamaecyparis > Chamaecyparis obtusa. Next base: position 260,818 of record BSBK01002137.1, on the reverse strand, counting down.
GCGCCACGCAAGACTGATAGACATAGGTGCAGAGGGTCTCAAGCAGTGCCTGTTTCCAGGTTTTCACCACTTGATAGATTTTTTTCAGGACTTTTTTATAATTTTTTTGTATTTTTGCTACCAAGGCACCTATTTCCAAGTTTTCACCAAGGCACTTTTTCTTTTTTTTTTTTTTGAATTTTTTGATTTTTTTGGTGAGACATCAAAGCGCCTATTACTAGGTTTTCACTAGGATGCTCATTTTTTCAGTACTTTTTATGCTTTTTAGGATTTTTTCAACATCATATATGAATTTTTTTGTAATTTTTTCAGGATCATAAAATATATACAAGGAATGCCCCAGACAGAAATGGGCATCAAGAATCTGCTTCCTCTGATGTAGAGAACTGATAGGCCCCAGGCCCAAATGCTGCAACTGTGACAATAGGAGGTCTCGACCAGTTCGACCAATAATAACTAGCCCTAAGCAATGTCTGAGTTAGTGAAGGATCGTTAGAATGTGATCCACATATGTCATCCTGGATTTCAGCTAGCACTTTTTCTGACTCCTCTATTTCTAGACACTTAAGGAGAGTTCCGTCTAGACCCTTCCTATACAAGTCACCAGAGACAAAGGCAAAGTGTAAGGGATGGCGGAAAGAATGGCATGGTGGATTTTTAGGGAGAATATGAGGTGGAAGACATGAAAAGATGGTAGGATTGTAAGATTTGTGAGCAGGATAGCGTAATTCATCCACCAAGAACTTGAAGCGAGATTTATGCTTTTTCATTTGTAAGATGGATATCAAAGTAAACAAGGCATTAGCAACTCTTTTCTCAGCTTTAGGAATGGGCTGAAGTATAACAGTTATGAGATCATGCTTGAAGTAGTGCACCATTTTTTTGTAGAGAAACAGCTTGTCATCTTTTATTTTGGAGTCATTATTTTTAAGAAAATTTTTATCTTTACTTTTCTTAGGTTCAGATACCGCCACAATGTGGTTTTCGCCATCCGACCATTGCTCTTTTCTTTTGGCTTGATGACTGTGATGCTTGATTTCTGATTCAATCTTTTTTGTTGTTAGTTCACTGGTGGAAGAAGTAACAGGTGTTGATGTGAGATGAAATGGAGTGACTGGTTCAATAGCATTTATGCGAGGGATGTCATCTCTGGTGACAAGAGAGGTTGAGAGTATAGGGTAGGCTCCAAAAGTAGCTAGATCTAGACTTGTCATAGAAGGACCAACGTAGTCCACTAAGGCAATACGGGGAACAAACTCATCAGATCCAACACAAGACTCATCAACTACGTCGGGTGGGTTACGAGAAATATGAACTACATCAACATCCATATCTGTCATGGAAGAATCTTTTGGAAGAGGTTTAATATGCTGAGAAGTAGAAACATTCATGTCGTTATGTGATAGATCACCTCTTTGTAGCAGTCGCTCAATGTTGCGACGTTGTCTATCATAGTGCAATGATTCTTTAGGAACATAGGTTCTAGACATAGAAGACTCGACAATATCATCAGTAGGCATACATGCTTCCCCCCAAAGAAGTGAAGTAGAAGGAAGATCATCTCCCATGTGAGCCATAGTGTGTAGCGGTGACTCATCTGTATCTGTGTCTGAATTACTGAGCATGGGAGTATTTCTAGAATCCTCTCTATAGATCCACTCTTGAATAGCTTGTTCTTCTCTGTCTGCTTCTAAAGGAATGGATGAAGGAACAAAAGTATCAAAGATCACCATAGCAGAAGTGGAAGGCTTCATGTGATCAGAAGGTCTCCCATATGACCTAGGAGAAATAGGTATAGAAGCAAAAGAACCCAGTTTATATTCACCCATACCAAGGCTCATCATCTTAAGTGATTTCTCAGCAGCAGCTAGAGATGTACTAGGATCAACAAAAGGTTCATTATGAGGAACAAATTTTTCAGTAGCAGCAAGAGCATTGATAGCAATAGTATGGTCTCCAGGAATCACAACCTCAGTGCCATTGTATGGAAATTTGACGCACTGATGATAAGTGGAAGGAATAGCCTGCATGTCATGGATCCAAGGACGACCCAAAAGAATGTTATATGCAAGTGGGATGTCCAATACTTGGAAGCTAATATCTTTCGTGATAGGGCCTACTCGGACAGGCAACGTGACAAGACCTTTGGAAGATCTTTCCACTTCATCATAAGCTTTTATAGTAATCTTCTTCTTGGAATCCACAGCCAATTCTGACAAACCCAATTGTTGTATGACATTGAAAGAAACAATATTTAACCCTGCACCATTGTCTATCAGGACTCGGCGGACTCGGGTATTGTAGACTAGAACTTCAATGTGTAAAGCTAGATTATGTGGGTGAGCAATAGATATGTCATCTTCTGCAGAAAAGGAGAGAGATAGCGGAGATGAAATGTGGTTGACCATAGCCTGAAATTGATCTGGATCAATGTCATTGGGAACACATGTTGTACGTAGAGCTTTATCAAGAATCTCTCTATGCGAAGGGGATAACTGAAGCAACTCAAGGATAGATATCTGTGCTGGTGTCTTTTGTAAATGTTGGACAAGATCATAGCTAGGGGTGGCTAAAGGAGCCACTTGTTTGGAAGGCAAAGCTTGCTTGGGATCTTGCGCAGTTTTAAGGACAATCTTGGCTTGCCCCCTAGTAACAGCATTCAGTGTCTCACTTTGGGAAGGTGAACTACCACGTGTTTGCAAGACTAACTTTGGCTTACCATGATTGGCTTTATTATCATCTTGAGACCTCATCATTAGAACGCTCTCAACGGGCTCTACCATGTTAATCACAGGTGCATTAGAAGGATATGTATAATTGATCTTTGCATCATGATTCTTCTTATGTGTTTGAGAGGTTTCCCCCTTATCATGCTTAGGTAGAGGATCTTTGAAAGCTGTGTGATCAGAATTTTTAGTTAAGCCATCAGTGGAGATTGTGCCATTCTCAATAAGATCTTGAATATCATCCTTAAGCCTAAAACAATTGTCTGTTGGATGTCCCTTGTTTCTGTGATAATGGCAGTAATGATCCTCTCTCCACCAATCAGGCTTATCTAGTGGATCCCAGTTACCTGGTTTATCAGGAAGTGTAAGATATCCATTATCAACCAAAGTCTTAAGGATCACATCATAAGGTTCTGCCAATTTGGTATAGACTCGCTTTCGAAATGACTTCTTAGGCTTATCTGCATACTGAGGTTTAGGAGCACTGCGAGTGTTGGCAGCTTCTTGTTGTTTTGCTGCATAGATAGCATTGGAGAGATTGAAAGCAGGCTCTTTAACTTTAGGAGCGTCAACAACCCCATCATTAACAACATACTTGTTCTTATTCCAAGGTTTGTTCTTGTCTTTACCATTGCCTTTAGCATCTTTATTAATAACAATATCCCCTTTTCTTATAGCTACATCCTCAATCCGATATGCACTTTCAACCATGTCATGGAAGGAGGAGAACAGTTGCTTCCTTAGATCATAAAATAGCTCAGGCACAAGTGTGTTGACGAAAATGTCAATCTTTTCTCTTTCAGGTAGCTGACGAGGATATCGAGAATATAATGACCTCCAACATTGTAAGTAAGTTGCAAATGGCTCACCTTGATGTTGTCTTAGATTACCGAGATCTATCACAGTGACAGGTTGTTGGATGTTGTAAGAGTACTGTTGGGTAAATCGCTGAGCTAACTCATCAAAAGTCTTAAGCGGTGGTGTCAATTTCGCAAACCATTCCAAAGCTTGGCCTCTTAAGCTTCGAGGGAATAAGCGTAGGAGATATGTGTCTTCATGAAGAAAGTCCATGCTAAGAGCATAAAAGTGATGCACATGGTCATGAGGGTCACCATTTCCATCATACTTGTCATATTTAGGAACCTCAATATCCTTAGGAAATGGGACCATGTATAGATCTTTATCAAAAGGAAGAGCACAAATTGATTCTACAAAAGAGACCTTTGGAGGCTCTCTTTCTAATGCCATTTGGGTAAGGCGTTGATTTGTCCGACGTAATTCTTCTTGAAGAACTTCCAATTCAGTTGGTACTCTTTGTTGGACAATTTGTCTGACATCATACCCGAGAGGAAGCTTGTATCCTCTAGAAGTCATATATTGAAAATATTGATCGCCATTACGCTCTAAAAGCTTATGCATCATTCGTTGGAAATCCACATCTTGTTCACATCTCATAAGATCCTCACTAGAAATCTCATCATTAGCCTCTGCCTCATGTTGAGAGGGAGGAGGTCTAGGTGGTGAAGAAGGCATAGCAAAAGTTGGCCTTGGAGGAGATCTTGGTGGCGTGTTGTTGTCATTGTTACCATTGTTAAAAGAAGGTCTGTGCTCATGATTACTAGTCTCAGGTTGCTCATGAAATGTCCCTCTATAAGCCATGTGCCTAGTAGCATCCATCCTTTGTTGATTGTGTTCTTTGTCTAAGCGCTCTTGATTATCCTTACGCTCAAAGTGTTCTTGCAAGAGTTGAAACTTTTCTTGTTCAGTCAAAGTGAGTGAGACACTGTCTGTGTTTTTGGGGGTCTTGAATGCAGAAAAGAGGAAACCTCCTTTATACCACGGTGTAGCCTTAGAATTCTCAGATTGGTCAGAACTAGAACTGTTGTTGCTAATGGGTGCTTTTGAACGTCTAGTTGGAGAAGGTAATTGTGTATAATTGAACGGAGGATGACTCTCCTGCTCAAATTGAGACCGAGTTGTAACCGGCATGAAAAGAGATGTTGGTTGACTAATAGAATGAGGCAAAGTTTTTCAGATTTGAGATAAGCAAAGCTAATAAAGATCACTTGTCAAAGTAGAACAATAGAGAGAGATGGCTCGTCAAAAGTGCTCAAGCACTTACAGCAATCAATTGACTAAAGCCGAGCAGCGAGCAAGAAGCTCAATAAGCAAGTAGCTAGAGAGGTAACCGTGATGCGACAAGTGATCAAGAGTAGCATTCGTTAAACTCAAACCCAATAGTTTTAGCTCATTTGTTTCAGTCTAGAACAAATCTAAGCATGTAGATAACAGACCAGTTTCAGGTAAGAACAGAAAAAGACACTCTATAGCAGGTTAAAGTGCAAGTTTAGCAACTCTGAATTGTAGCAATGACAGGACAGTAGAAATGACTTAGGATTCTTGGTTGAGGGTATGCAAGGATACTTCAATATCATATGAATCTTGACCAGTGAATGTGAAAAAATTAGTTTTGAAGCGCTTGGACCAAATTTGTAGATTGAACAGTGCAATTTCTCAGTTTGACAAGTAGTAGCAGCAGATAAAAGATAGGTTTGCAAACAGTATGGGATCAAACATGTCATAGAACACTTGAAACAAGGGCAAAAGCAACCTTGCCAAGACAAGCACTTGTGATATCAAAATAGAAAACCTTATGAACACTACCGTGTGTTTGAATGTTGAGAACGTTTACACTGGCATAGCACAATCGAAGACAATTCAATCAATTACTACTTAGAAGGACAAGGCTCATTACTTAGCAACGTGGCCCACAACTTGATGCTCCCTTGCCTCACACCAAGTGGTTGCCCACAAGAGATATTGGCGTTGTCATGGAAGTGTCAAAAACACAACCAAAGGAACACATATGGTGAGTGTCTTGGGGTGATCCGGGTAAGTCCACTTGGATCAATCCTTGCACCACGAAGCTAAGCGGCTAAAATAGGGTGGCCTCTATCTAATGGTTCATAGTAAGGGTTTCCGTTCATAGCACCCCTCTTGCTCCTCATAAAGGACTAGGACCTCGCGGCCTCAAGAGTACCTTAAGCATTCTTGCTTAATGCTTTCCTCATGGTCACAATCCCATAAGTTACTCACATCAAGCGAAGATAAGTACTATGTCTACCAAGGTTTTGTGTCCTCGATAGCCTTGAGATTATAGTGAGTTGGAATCACTCACCACCAAGGAAAATGATGACAAGGTTGTCCCCACTTGGGTCGTTCCTCTTGATTTCTCAAGAGCAGGCCCGCTAAAGGATCCTAAGCTAAACAAAGAGTGGATGATTCTTGAGGTTCAAGGTTTTTGATTCACCACAAGGGTTAAGAGCATACTCCCCTATCTCAAAAACTTCTCCCAAACACACCAAACAAGATTCAATTACCCCTTTGCTTCCAAAACCTCAAGATGGGTCAAGATTTTCTGATTCACCTAAGGTGAAGAGCATACTTCTCCTACCACCCCAAGATTCCTTTCACAAAGTATTAAGTGCCTATGAAATGAAACAACTAGTATATGCCGCACTTAATAAAGAAAGAAATTAAACAAGCACTTGATTTGGTTTTTATGCTTAGGGCAGCCCTACAAAAACCATTAGTAGCCCTCTTTGACATGCGATTTTAGCAAATTTCAAGCAAGAAGCACCTACAACCACAACTTGTTAGACCAACAAGAGTTAGGAGAATCAAAATCCAAAATCTAACAATGATTAATACATGAAAAAAATCAGATAATGTGCAAAAATAACTAATCAAATGATAGAATCTAAAAATGAAACCATCATGGTTGGATTGGGCTTGGAAAGACCTTTCCAACGATATATCACACTTAAACTTTTGATACCATTTGTAAAATTTCAAAAAAAATGGGCACCCATTTTCCAGAGTGGCACGGATTTGAAAACGCTGAAAATTTTAGAAAATTTCAAAAAGATAGCTAAGAACCTGAAACTTGCAAGATAGATAAAATAGCCTAAAAATAGCTCACTGCCAGGTTCAGACACAGTATCGCGCGATACTTCGCCCGACACCAGGCGATACTTCTCAGTCCGCGCGATATTTCGCCCGACACCAGACGATACTTCGCCCGAGACCAGGCGATATACCTCAATACTATCATGCGATTCTTCTCGGATGCAAAGTATCGCACACGTATAGTAAGGTATATCGGGCGATATACCTGAGAAGTATCGCGCGATATTCTGAGACAAAAAACCAGAGAACAAAAATTACGCTAAAAACTTGCCGAAAAATTGACAAAAATTGACGAAAATGCAGAATTTAAAGGACAAAGTCTATCTACTCTGCCCCACGGTGGGCGCCAAAAATGTGTGCTATAAATGTGTCACACTTCTATGAATCATTACATGCAAGGAAACTCAAGAATGAGCCCTCACAAATCGATCCATAGCTCCCTAGGCATGGAGTGCAAGGGTTTTAAGAATGCTCTCAGCTAGAGCTATTTAGCCTATAACCTTGCTAGTAAACCATGCAATGGGAGATTCAATGAAGACAAGGGCAAGAATGCCAATATCCTCAAGAATCAAGAATGAAATGCAATGCAAGCTAGATTAAGAATGGAAATGCAAGCTAAACTATGGAAATGAAAGATGCAAGTATTACAAAGCCTCCTAGTTAAACTAGATGAATTAATCTAAAGCATAAAGGAAATCTAAGCTAAGAATGCCATGAAAATGAAGCTACTATGCAAGAAATGAAATCTAACTATGAAGCAAGAAAGCCATGATGATGCAAGAATGAAGACAAGAAGATAGAGTGTTGATGAAGATCCAAGATGAATGCCAACAATGCTCCAAATCTTCAAACCCTAGATGCAAGAATGTCTCCAAAAGCTCCAAGATGACCTAGAAAACCTGCAGCATAATATTAGCATAAAAAGTTATGTGTGCAAATGAGGAAGAGAGCTCTCCTTTTATAGGAAATGAAAAAGGAATTGGCCATGGAGATTAAGAGGCAAAAGATTTAATCAACGGTGGAGCTTGAAAGAGGAGCAATCCATGTGCACAAGTATCCTCCAATAGGAAAATAAGAGTTGACTTTTGTGTCCATATGAGACAAAAAGTGCTTTTCCCCTTTTTATAAAATAAGAATAATGCTTTATTTGTGCAACTTAGGATAAGAGGAAAAGTGGGGGCTTTTTATTTATTAAAAGGGGAGGAAATATTCCTTTTAATAAATAAAGACTTAGGATAAGATGGTTAGCCCATAGAAAATAATCGAATAAATGATAGAACTAGGATTTGATCAAGAATAAGTAATTTATGATTTAGCAAAAGGGGCTAATAGTCTAGGTGACCATTTTTAGGTGTATACAAGGTCAACCATGATTAAAGGATTTTGACTGATACAATGGTTAGAAAGTAGCATTAGTATTTGATCTATAAAAATATACAACTCACTTTGAAAAAAATAGATCCAATTCCATACATATATGTTGGCTTACTGACAAATTACCATTTCCACCTCCATCACTAATCTACTCAGAAATCCCTTCAAGAAATCACAACTTTGATCAACTCCTTCACCTTCATCCTTTCTACTTAGACTTATTAGTCAATAACATCAACAATTCCAGCATAGTCTTTCACCTACATACTTAGGTTTTCTTTATATCTCTTCAATAGATAGATCTCCCTTTTGTTGCTTAATCTCCTCCGTAGATCTTAGGTTTAGGTTAGATTGATCAAATCCTTCCAAAATTTAAGTTCTTCATCCATCCTTCTAGAAACATCTTCAATCTCTTTATTGAAATCAAAATAAAATGATTTACTATGCATTAAATGCTCCATGCACTATTAATAAAGTCAACACTATTTACATAATCCAAGAATTCAACTATGTCATCTAGGAATCTGAATTCTTCCTCAAATGTAAATTACTAACACTCTATAAATACCATGTTCAACTCCTCGGTCATCACTGTGTAACTTAGTCATCTCTTCAAAACATCTTCCTCGACTAATGCTGTCACTTGGCATAAAGTGATGTTCGGTCAACACTGAATTTACTTGGCATATACTAGCTCTTGGTCAACACTAACATCACTCAGGTTAAACAAGATTTCTTTACTTTTTCTTGGTTAATCCTACTTGTTTAGTCTTGCTTCTTACTTGATAAACATTACATTACCTTATCATTGTGCCATATAATCAAGTACTCATTAAAATATCAAATAACTCAACCTTTCCCTAGGTTCTATTTTTATCACCCTTTCCCTAGTCCTTCTCATCAACTGATAGATATAGTGCTTTCTTAGATAGCAATAGTCTTACCAGTTAAGGTTTGACATCAATAAAAATACAACAATTGCTTCAATTTTAGTTTCCAACAATCTCCCTCTTTGGCATTGATGGAAACACCATATGAATAACACATGATTCACCAATCAATCCAAAACTTGTCTTTGCATCAAAAACATTTTTAATATCCTTAGCCTCATTCTGATTCTGAATCATTTAGTCTAGCTTGCTTGACTGACCACAGAGATACTCCCTCTAAATCTTTTTTTTGTCTCTCTGATTCTCTGAATTATTCTTTCATGTGTTTTCATCTGAATCTCTCCCTCTTTGACAATAGTGCCAAAGAAACAACTAGAACTTGCATCTTTCAGATGTAGATATTATCTTGTCAGTTGAGTAACAATATTTCTCCCTTTGTCATCTTTCTTATGACTTATTATTAGCTTTTCTATACTTTTCACAACTCTAGGCCACTCCTAAAGTGTGACCTTTTCTACATCAATTTGTCAGTTACTCTATGCAGCACATTTGATGCAGTGCTCCTAGCTTGACTAGGTAGCCTTAGTTAGGGGAAGCACCCCTAATTTACCTCTAATATATTCATGACCATCCTTAGGTAAATCTTTTTTGAATATGTCTTCTAGTTGTTCCTTTGTATACACATATTCTATTCTCACCTCTTTATCTTGTACTGATTCCCTCAAATAATGATATTTGATAGTAATATGTTTAGTCTTTGTGTGTATCACTAGGATCTTTGATATGTTGATAAAACTTGTGTTGTCATAGTATATGACAATTGGTTCAGTGATTTCTTCTTTCATGCCTTTCAATATTTGCTTAATCCATACCATGTTTGAATAGTTTACTGCAGCTACCACATACTTGACTTTAGCTATAGATTGGGAAATGAAATTTTGTTTCTTGCTTGTCTAGGAAACTAATCTCTATCCAATAAAGAAGGCTCCACCACTAGTACTTTTTGTGCGATCACTATTTCCTTCCCAATCTGCACTAGTGTATACTTTCAGTTCAAATTACTCATGCTTCTTGTAGTACAGTCCATAATATTATGTCCCTTTCAAATATCTCATTATTATCTTCACAACCATCATATGAATTTTCTTAGGATTGACAGAGAATCATGCAACAATCCAAACTATGAGAGAAATATCTGGTCTATTGTGAACAACATATTGCAACTTTCCAATCATGTATCTATATAGAGTTTGGTTCACTTCAGCAGTATCAAGATTCTTAGACAATTTCTATCTAGTATCCATGGGAGTACTTACTAGCCTTGAATCTTCTATCTTTGACATATTTAGACTATGTGATAAAAATACCTTTTTCCATTTGATAGGCTTGCAAACCAACAAAGAATTTTTTCTCACCAAACATAGACATCTCAAACTCAGTTTGCATCTCATTTAAAAATTTCTTACACAGGGCATCATGTCCTCCAAATGTGATATCATTGTTAGGAATGAATGTTGAATATATCCTATGGGAGTATTAGCAACCATTCTGTAGTAGTTGTTGTTGCATTTATGACTGTCATTGCCATTGGTGTGAACACAGTGATTTCCTGAGATTAGCAGAGGATTAGATAGTGTTTGGATTAGTGCACATGGGATATTGGAGATCAACCTATGAGATGTTGAGGATTTACCCTATGATATATTATATGTTCATGCTTAAGAGCCTAGATAGTAATTCATTAATTCATGGAAGTAGTATTCAGGCAGTGTTCCTGAGTAGAAATTTGTGGAAACTAGATGAAATCTGGTTATGTGCAGTTAGAGAGAAGTTGAAGACATGTTGATAGTGACGTGGATGATAGTGTGAACTTTGAGGTTGCACGAGTGAAGAGTTATTCTAATTGGTAGCTGATAGTTTTGTGTAATTTTGATGTAACATGTGGAAACTTTTATTTTATAATTTGAATGTGGACTCATTTGTAATTACTTGAAAGTTGCATAAAGGAAGGAATGTTTTCCTTGTTGTAAAAAAAATCAATTTAAGAGTGAATGAAAATGTGAAAGAGAATTTGTGGAAAGAAGGTATGCGAGGTATAGAGATCTGAATCTGAGATCTAGTGTAGCTGTGAGTGCGGTTTGGCATAGTCAGAAAAGAGGTAACATATTGTTGAGATCAGTATTAGTTTGATATTATTCTGTTGAATAATCTAGAGATCAGTTGGACAATGTGTTTAGTGATATTTCCATTGAAGCTATTTGGGTAGTGGGTCCTTCTATCTTCCATATCTCCTAACAAGGTTAGAATCTTTTAGCAAGGATTCAAAGTCTCATAATAGGGACTCATATGTTCTGAATGTATTTCATAAGACTCCTAACAAAGTCCATCCTTTCACAAGGAATATTCATATTAGTGCATCTTTTGTGGGCATCATTCCCATTGGGGTTTACTCTTTGATCAAGAGGTTCCCTAGTCAACATATCTTGTGTCATTGTGTCATTGTGTCATTGTGTATGAATATATTTCTATGGTTGTTGATTACATTTCTTATATGGTTAAATGATGTTGAAGATGATAAAGGTTATAATTATCTGATAAATGATTCACCCTGCCCCCCCCTCTCATTTATCTTGGTGGACTTTACTTTCTAACAATTGGTATCAGAGTAGTAGGTCCTTGAAAGAAAAGTTTAACAACTTAAGGAGATCCATGGTGAATTTTAGGAAAGAAAGTCTTAAGTTTGATGGAGTAAATTTTGACAGCTGGAAAGAAAATATGAAGACACACCGACTGTGTTTACTACCGGGTTATTGGTTGATTACTAAGAATGAGAAGACTATCATTGATGAAGATAATATTGAAACATGTACTAATGATGAGAAAGATCTTTTCATGTGTAACATACTTTCCAGAGAAGCACTTTTGTCAACCCTTGTGGAGAATGAGTACAGTCAGGTAAAATATTTGAAAACATCTCATGAAATTTGGATAGCTTTGCACTCTACTTTTGAAGGTGATGAACATGGAAATAAATTCAGATTACATAATTGGATATGTGCATTTGAAGATATAAGAATGATCTATTAGAAGCTATATTGGTAGAATGTCAAAAATTTTTGTAGGTATAAAATCTTGTAGAGTAACAAAGACATAGAATGAAGTGATATGGAAAATTATGAGGACACTAACTCCCACATTTAAGTAGACAACATAGATAATTGAAAAAGTTATACCTTGTACTTTGAACTTTACTAGAGAAACTCTTCTTGGAAGATTGGAAGCAGTAGAGATAAACCTAAGGTTTTTAGGAGACTTGCCTAGAATGGGGACAACATTTAGTGCTCTTAATGTTCACCCTATTTTTTCAAGAAGCATCAGTGTGAGCGGAGATTATGCTGGCAGCAGCAAATCTAGAAATGAAGAAGATAGGAAGATTAAAGAAGGTATTGCCTTGCTTGTGAAGAGAGAACCAGACAGTAAGAAATTTTTTAAATGTTGGACATGTCAAGAATATGGTCATTTTGCATCTAAATGTCCTAAGAGAGTTAAAAAGTATAGAAACAATTTTAAGCCTAGAATACCTAAGGAATGTTATTATGCTAATGATGAAGAACTTGAAGCTATTATAGAGAGAACCTTAAGTGAAAGTGATACTCAGAATAATGATGATATAGGATTTGTAGAAATTAAAGAAGAAAATCCTAAAACTGAGGTTAAGGAAGAAAAAGCCCTAGTTTCTCAAGTTGAAAAGAAAGCTAATTGGATTATAGATAGTGGTTGTTCACACCATATGACTGGAGACATGAGAAAGCTCATAAATTTTAACAATTATGATGAAGGAGTTGTTAGATTTGGAAACAATGCACCTTATATGATTGAAGGAATAGGATCTATTACTCTTGATGGAAAGACTAATATTGAAGATGTTTTCTTTGTGGATGGTTTGAAATATAATATTTTGAGTGTTGGATAGTTAGTTGATAAGGGATATCATGTTTGGTTTATTGAGAAAACTTGTTTGATAAAAGAAAAAGATGAAAATTTGATTGGTACTAGATCTAGAACAAAAGGTAATGTATTTCTGTTGAATCCTATTGAGATGACATGTTTGATTACTAATATTGATGAAATTTGGTTATGGTATAGAAGATTTTGTCATATAAATTTTGATAACATTGTGAAAGTGAGTACTACACTTGCAGTAAGAGATTTTCCTAAAATTATGAAGCCTACTAACATGATTTGGAAGGAATGTGTGATGGCTTAAAAAAAGAGAAGTTCATTTCCCTGTAAGAAGTTTACATCAGCAGAGAATTTGGAGATTGTTCATACAAGCTTGAGCGGTCCTACAAGGACTAGAGGATTCTATGAAGAAAGGTACTTTATGATTCTTGTTGATTATTTTACAAGAATGATGTGGATTGCATTTCCTAAAGAAAAGTCAGAAGCATTTGATAAGTTTAAGATCATTAAGAATAAAGTTGAGAATGAATCTGGAATGAAGATTAAATGTTTGAGATCTGATAGAGGTGGAGAATTTACTTCTAGAGAATTTAACACCTTTTGTGAAGTGAATGGTATTAAGAGACATTTTTCAGCCCCTATGAGACCTGAACAAAATGTTATTGTAGAAAGAAGAAAAAGATCAGTGACTGAAGCAGCAAGAGCTATGTTATTTGAGAATGACTTGGTGAAGATATTCTAGAGAGAATTAGTGAACACAATAGTGTATACAATGAACATAGTACAAATCAGAGTAGACACAAACAAGACACCCTATAAACTATGGTTTGGACATGCACCGTCAATTAAGTATTTTAGAATTTTTGGAAGAAAATGTTATATAAAAAGATATGATGATATTGGAAAGTTTGATCCTAGAAGTGATGAAGGTATATTTCTTGGATATCAGTTGAAGATAAAAGCTTATAGATGTTATAATAAGAGAACTAAGACTATTGTTGAGAGCGCAAATGTTAAAGTTGATGAAAAGTTCAAAATTTAGGAAAGAATGCTTGATTATGAATCAGATGAAGGAACTCATCCTAGACCTAACATTGAGACTATTGAATTATTCTATGAAACTGATAGTGATTTTTTGAATGAAAGCCACAGTGAGATCATTGAAGAATTGACACCTAAAGTGAGATATGAAATAGTGACACCTAACAAGAATTTATCAAGGAATCATCCTATTGAGAAGATTATTGGAAGCATACATAGAGGAGTTATAACTCAAAATAAGGTACAAGAATAGTTATGTTTGATTTCTCAAATTGAACCTAAATATACTAGTGAAGCTTGTGAAGATGAACATTGGATTAAAGGTATGAAAGAAGAACTATATCAGATTGAAAAGAACAAAACATGGGAATTGGTCACTAGACCTAAAGATAAGAATGTTATAGGTGTTACAAGCACCAAAAGATTGACCTATTAATGCTTGATACAACCACTAGACTTATAGAAGACACAGGAGGTAGTTAAGCCATGTTGCAAATCTCGAGGGGAGCGCTGACCATTATGCCAATAATAGGAACAAATTGGTTATTCAGAAACAAGATGAATGAACAAGGAGAAGTAGTAAAGAACAAAGAAAGATTGGTATGTAAAGGATGCTCATAGCAAGAAGGAATTGACTATGAAGAAGCTTTTGCACCAGTAGAAAGAATTGAAGTACTAAGAATTTTTTTGGCCTATGCATCTTACAAGAAGTTTAAAGTATATTAGATGGATGTAAAGTCAGCATTTTTGAATGGAGAATGGGAATAAGAAGTCTACATTGAGAAGCCTAAAGGTTTCCCTTTAACTCAAGAAGGAGACATGGTATGTGAACTAAAGAAAGCTTTATATGGACTAAAGCAAGCACCTAGAACTTGGTATGTAAGATTGGACAAGTATTTGATAAAATTTGGATTTACAAAAGGAACAACTGATAGCAACCTATACACAAAACAAATTGAAAATGGTTTGCTGGTTGTAGCTATTTTTGTTGCTAATATTATTTTTTGAGAAGATGAAGCTAGTCATAAATTTGCAAATGAAATGAAGACTGAATTTGAAATGAGTATGATTGGTGAAATGAAATACTTTTTGGGATTACAAATAACACATAACAGTGATGGTATCTTTGTAAGTCAAACAAAGTACTTGAATAATTTATTAAAGAGATTTGGAATGGAGAACTATATACCAGTTGGAACACCTATGGTAACTAGACATAAATTATCTAGCATAGATGAGACTGCTGCAGTTGAATAGAATAAGTACAGATCTATGATTGGAGGATTGCAGTACATGACACATACAAGACCTAATATAGCACATTTAGTTGGAATTATAGCAAGATTTCAAGCTAAACCTAGAGAATCACATTATTCAGTAGTGAAGAGGATACTGAGATATTTAAGAGGCATAATGGACTATGGATTGTGGTATGAAAAATATGATGATTTTACCCTATGTGCATATACAAATGCTGATTTGGTAGGTAGTGTTGATGATAAAAAGAGCACTAGTGGTGGAGCATTTTTCCATGGAGGAAGATTAGTTTCTTAGCTAAGAAAGAAGAAGAATTGTATTTCACAAAGCACAACAGAAGTAGAGTATGTAGCAGTAGAAAAAAATTATAACCAGATAATTTGGATGAAGCAGATGCTGAAGGATATTGGAATAAAATTTTTTGAGCCTATCATTATACATTGTGACAATACCAGCATAGTTAGCATGTCTAAGAACCCTATATTACATTCTAAGACAAAGCATATAGAGATTAATTATCATGTAGTAAGAGAGAAAGTTTCTAAGAAAGAAGTTAGACTTGAATACATAAGCATAAAGGAGCAGATTGAAGACATATTTACAACACCTTTTCCTAAGGATACATTTGAGTATATAAGAGGTATGCTTGGGGTTATGCCCCAACCTACTTTTGAGAAGTGATACAGATTGTTTCATCCATCTAGTGGTATATGAGCCTTATCTTTCTTTTGGACTAGATGTTGGTACTTCCTCTATGGGGGAGTATGTGTATCTAAGCTGAGTCATGAGGACTCTAGTGAATGTATTTTATGAACAGTGTCTCTTGACATTGGAGTTTTTGTTGACATAATGATGAAATTTATGTCATTGATGTCAATGGGGTAGAAGTGTACATGAAAAACCATTTGTACCATATGTTGGAGAGAAATAAATAGGAAGAAAAAGAAATATTTAATTGATGAAGAGGACTTGAAGTATTTTTCAGAGAAGCAGTGTTGCAGTGTTGGATTTATGGAACATTGGATTTTTTTCATATATGTTGCCATAAATGCTAATGGGGGAGATTGTTAGGAATGAATGCTGAATATATCCTATGGGAGTATTAGTAGCCATTCTTTAGCAGTTGTTGTTGCATTCATGACTATGATTGTCATTGATGTCAACATAGTGATTTATTGAGATTAGTAGAGGAGCATATAGTGTTTGGACTAGCGCACATGGGATATTGTAGATCAAGCCATGAAATGTTGAGGATTTACCCTATGATATATTATATGTTCATGGTTAAGAGCATAGAAAGTAATTCATTAATTCATAGAAGTTATGAGCATTTCAGTGCAAGTAGTATTCAGGTAGTGTTCCTGAGTAGCGGTTTGTGGAAATCGGATGATATCTCCTAATAGGTATGGAATCTAGTTATGCACTATTAGAGAGAATTTGAAGACATGTTGATAGTGACATGGATGACAGTGAAAAATTTGAGGCTGCACAAGTGAAGAATTATTCTAATTGGAAGTTGATAGTTTTTTGTAATTTTGATGTAACGTGTGGAAACTTTTATTTTGTAATTTGGATGCCAACTAATTTGTAATTACTTGGGTTTGGTATAAAGGAAGGAATTTTTTGCTTGTTAAAAAAAGAAATGTAAGAGTGAATGAAATTGTGAAGGCAAATTTGTGGAAAGAAGGTATGCAAGGTACAAAGATCTGAATCTAAGATCTGGTATAGCAGTGAGTGTAGTTTGGCATAGTCAGAGAAGAGGTAACATATTGTTGAGATTAGTAATAGTTTGATATTATTCTATTGAATAATCTAGAGATCATTTGGACAGTGTGTTCAGTGATCTTTTCATTGAAGTTTTTTGGGCAGTGGGTCCTTCTGTCTTCCATAACTCCTAACAGGGTTAGAATATTTTAGCAGGGATTTAAAGTCTCACAACAGGGACTCATATGTACTGAATGTATTTCATAAAACTCCTAACAGAGTCCATCCTTTCACAAGGAATATTCATATTAGTGCATCTTTTGATCAAGAGGTTCCCTAGTCAACATATCTTGTGTCATTGTGTATGAATATCTTTCTATGGTTGTGTATTACATGGCTTATATGGTTAAATTTTGTTGAAGATGATAAAGGTTATAATTATTTGATAACTGATTCACCCCGCTCCCCTCAGTTATCTTGGTGGACTTTACTTTCTAACAATCATCTACAAAAAATTTAGCTAAAAAAATCCCTTTACCTTCTTCATCTTTTATGTACAAATTATTGTTGTCCTTTGTTCTTCAGAATCCAATCTGTATCAAGTAATTGTCCAGCCTCTCATACCATGCCCTAGGGGCTTGCTTCAATCCATACAGTGCCTTGTTCAGCTTGCAAACCACATTTCTCTTATTTGGGTCAACAAATCCTTCAGGTTGTCCAATGTACACTTCTCCTAATATACCATTCAAAAATTTACACTTAACATCCATTTGGTATATCTTGAAATCTCTATAAGAAGCATATGTAGGTAGAGTTCTTACTCCTAATCTTTCTACAGGGGAAAATGTCTCCCCATAGTCTATTTCTTCTTTTTGTGCATAACCCTTGCATACAAGCCTTGCTTTGTTCCTTGTGATTTTTCCATGTTCATTAAGATTGTTTCTGAATACCCATTTTGTTCCAATGACATTTTGTTTTCTGGTCTTGGCACCAGAGTCCAGGTATCATTCTTTTCTATTTGGTCTATCTCCTCATTCATAGCTTGAATCTCGTCTTCATTTTCTAATGCCTCCCTTGTTGTCTTAGGCTCAAAATCACTCAATAAACATGTAGAATTTTTCAACTTACTTTTGGTCAAAACTACATTTTCTTTGTCTCTAATGATTTTCTCAAGCTTGTCATGTCTTCTTACACACTGTGCCAAAGTAGGTTCAAATTTATTTTCTCCTTTATCTTTAGTTTCATCAACAAGATTATTAGATTTAGCCTCTGATTGCTTGGCAACCTCTTCCTAGTGATCAAAAGCATCCTCCAGATGCTCAACATTGTCTTCCTGATGCTTGGAATTACCTTCGTGATGCTTGACATTACTTACCTGAGACTCTGCATTAGGTGAAAGTGTGTTACTCACATCTCCTTCTTCGATATAGACAAAATATCTATAATCTTTAGGTTCTCTTTTTCTCTCCCATTCATTTTTCTCTACATATTCATCAACTTTCACATTTGGACTTTACACAATTTTTTTAGTGTTAGAGTTCAAACACTTCTAAGCTTTACTCTTTGTGGAATAACCTAGGAATATGCCATCATCACTTTTAGGATCAAACTTTCCATTCCTATTATCTTTTAGTATATAGGATTTATTCCCAAAGATTCTAAAGTATTTCAAATTATGTGCATAACCCTACCATAATTCATAAGGTGTACCTTTTTTTATTTGTACTTAGTTTAAGGTATAAATAGTTGCACTTACAACTTCTCTCGAGTATTTTTGTGCAACATTCTTCTCAATCATTAGTGTCCTTGCACAATCCAAGATAGATCTATTCCTTCTCTTAGCTATACCATTCTATGGAGGTATTCTAGGTGCAAACATATGTCTCTTGACTCCTTTATCATTGAATAATAGATTGAACTATTTTGATATAAACTCTCCAGCTCGGTCAGATCTTAGACATTTTTAGGTTTGTACCTGTTTCTTTTTCAACCTTAGCCAAATACCACTTAAACAACTTAAATGCATCAAATTTTTCTTTTAAAAACATTACAGTCATCATCCTATTGTAATCATCAACAAATAGAATAAAATATTTATCACCATAATAGCTTTGTACACCCATAGCTCCACAAAGGTCAATATGAATGAGATCTAAAGCATTTTCAGAAGTAAAAGTTTTTCTTTTGAAACTAGACTTTTTCATTTTACCCAACTAACATTGTTTGCACATCACATTATCAGGTTTCTTCAATCTCGACAAACCTCTAACTTTCTTCTTTTTACTAATATTCATTAGATTGTCAAAGTTAACATGACATAACCTCTTATTCCATAACCATACATCATCAAATTGTATAATCAAGCATGTCTCTTCAAATAGATCTAGATAGAATATATTATCTTTAGTCTGTTCTCCACTTCCAATCAGTTCACCAGTGCTTTTAAATATTTTAGCCTTTCTATGATGAAACTCCACTCGGTAACTAGTGTTATTAAGTTATGCAACACTTAGCAAATTATAGTTAAGACCTTCAACCCAATAAGCATTTTCACAAGTGATCTTATGAGTTAGCTTAATTAATCCTTTACCCTCTACAGGACATGGTGCATCATTACAAAACTTAACACTTCTACCTTTGTAATGATCTAGGGTATCAAATTGACTTTTTTAACCATTCATGTGATGTGAGAAACCACTATAAATAATCCATTTATCACCTTTTCTCAAATAAGAAACAAGCGCAATTTTCTCATCTTCATTAGAATCATCTTTCATAGCAACATAGACTACTTCAATTTTAAAATCATTATCATTAGTGTCGGTTTCTTCTTTAGCAATATAACAAGATTTCTTACCTTTATTCTTATGGTCCTTGAAACTTTGGTAAGCACTATTTTCTCTCGTATCCTTGTACTTTCTTTCTCTTTCCTTATCCTTGTCATCCTTGTCAGGACATCTTGTATCTATATGACCAACTTTGTTACATGAAAAATATATGATAGGAAGTTTACCTTTATATTTGTCTTTTCCTCTCTTCAATCTTCTGGCCATAAGATCTTCAAGATCCTCTAGTTCCTCATCAGACGTGTCAGTTGTTAGGAATGGGAACACTGAGAGGGGGGTTGAATCAGTGTTCACTATATTTTATATTTTTACTTAAGCTTTAAATTGAACTTAAATGCTTAAGTACTGAAATAAACATCCACATAAACATGAAACATGAAATCAACATATAACACCAATATGGTTACAGGGAAACCCAAATAGGTAAAAACCTTGGTGGGAATTGACACCCACTAATATTTTGTACTAGTGTTTAATGATCCTTATTAGAAGATCCTTCACCCTGTTAGGATTTATTTACAATGCATTAAGTATAGTAGACCTTGTCAAGGGTTGAACTCTATTAGGAGTCTTTTACAATAGTCACTTTTAGGGGAGTGGATGCACTATCCTAGAGCTCACTACTCAAGTGGTGAAGGCTACAACCTTCTGATCTCAGATACACACTATATCTATTGGATGAACTGTGAATGTGATACTGCTTATCAAATTAGTTCCTTTGATGCGCTAATGCTTTGAACTCTTGCAAAGCTCTAATAAATCTTATAGTCTCTTTTCACACTTCTTCTCTTCTTATCACAACTCTCTCTTGACAACCATATTAATTACAATGGGCGCATCTCATATTTATATGCGTGTACAAAATAACCAACTAGGTCGTCCCTTAAATGGATTACATACAAGGCTTCCAAATGAATTGGCTCAAGTGTGTTTACAAATAAATATATATACATTTTAGAAACCTAATTACAATAGGCACATAGCCTTTACATCATTAGAATATAACCACAACTCAAAATGATAACAATCGGTTGCTTACTCTGTTCTTCAATGTACATACTGGCTGTGCAACTTCAACTGCCTGTATCTTTCTCATACTTGCATATCTGATAATGCGCACATAGACTAAACATGAATATAGTCTAACCAACTTAATTTTCAGGGTGCACACCATAATTCAATCGTACACACATGCGTTGATGCTCTGAGCTTTAGGAACTCTATACACTATGCAGTCTTCAACAGTTAACTAATTTATGATCTTCTCATCAAGTGCACTGACTCCAAACTGTTAGAAAGTAAAGATCCCCGTGATAACTGAGAGGGGGGGGGTGAATCAGTTAGCAGATAATTTAACCAATCAACTACTTTAAACAATATAATCAATATACTAATCAACCATAGAAAGATAACCATACACAATTGCACAATAAAACAAGATATGTTGACTAGGGAACCTCTTGAAAAGAGTAAACCCCGGTGGGAATGATGCACTAATATGAAAGTTCCTTATTAGAGGATGGACACTGTTAGGAGTCTTATGAAATACATTCAATACATATAAATCCCTGTTAGGAGATTTTGAATCCCTGTTAAAAGATTCTAACCCAGTTAAGAGTTTGTGGAAAACAGAAGGACCCACTACCCAAACAGCTTCAAGGCAAGATCTCAGAACCCACTGTCCAAAAGATCTTAGAATTATTCAATAGAATAATATGAAATATATTACCTCCTTCCAACTATGCCAAAACCACACTCTCTGCTACACAAGATCACAATTCCAGATCTATGTACTCACAACTCTTCCTTCATCACTGAATTAGCCCTTTTCTTCAATTCATGCATATATTCGCATACAAATCTTCATAGTACATACTAAAACAATGAAAAAATTCCTTATTATATACCAAACTCAAATAATTACAAATGATTCGGTCCTCAATTAAAAAATAATAAATTCTACACGCTACACACAGAATTCACATAAAACTGTCAGCTTCCAGATACTGTAACTTTCTCCAAAAATATCTTCAAAGTTTGTGCTATGAACCACATCATCATTAATGATTCTCCAACATCCCTTTAACTACACAAAATCAGATTCCATCCCAGCTAAGAGATATCCTCCGATTTCCATAAATCGCTTCATAGAAACACTGTCTAAACACTGCTTTCACCAAAATGCTCATAACTCTCACAAATGAATGAATTTCTTTATGCACTACTAACCATTGGTTAATAACACACCAAAGAACATACCATCAACTGTGCAAAATCTAATCTACAATACAACATGTGCGCAAAACAAAACTATACTTGCTTTCCTGCTAATATCCAGAATATCACTGTGTTGACATCAATGACAATCCAAGTCATGAATGCAACAACAACTGCTACAGAATGACTACCAAAATAATTTTCATTCATTCCTAACAATCTCCCCCATTGGCATTGATGGAAACATAGATGAAAAACATCCAATGTTCCAAAAATCCAATACTACAACATCACTGCAAAATATCAAATTAAATCTTGCTTCGTTTTCCTATTCATCTCTCTCATACAATCCACAATGTTTTTCATGTATATCTCTCCCCCATTGAAATCAATGATAGAAATTCCATCACTAAGTCAACAACAACTTAATGTCAAAAGACACTTTTCAGAAAAATACAATAACAAGAGTTCTCATGACTCAGCTCATAAACTCCCCCATAGAGGAAGTTCCAACATCCAATCTAGAAGAAAGATAGGGCTCATATACCACTGGACAGATGCAATCATCTGCATCAATTCTCAAAAATAGTTTGGGGCATAACCCCAAGCATACCTCTCAGATACACAAATGTATCCTTAGGTAAAGGCTTTCTAAATATATCTGCTATCTACTCCTTTGTACTTATGTACTCCAATCTTACTTCTTTTTCTACAACTTTCTCTCTTGCAACATGATACTTGATCTCAATATGTTTAGTCTTAGAATGTAAAACATGATTTTTTGACATACTCACTATACTGGTGTTATCACAATGTATAACAATAGGCTCATCAAACTTTATTCCAATATCTTTCAACATCTGCTTCATCCAAATAATCTGATTACAATTATTTGCTGTTGCAACATATTCTGCTTTTGTTGTGCTTTTTGAAGTACAATTCTGCTTCTTACTTAGACAAGAGACCAATTTACCTCCAAGAAAAAAAGTCTCCACCACTGGTGCTTTTCTTGTCATCAACACTGCCTCCCCAATCTGCATCAGTATAGGCACATAAAGTAAAATCATCAAAATTCTCATACCATAATCCATAATCCATTGTTCCTTTCAGATTTCTCAGTATCCTCTTTACTGCTGCATAATCTGATTCTCTAGGTTCTGCTTGAAATCTTGCTACAATCCCAACTGAATGTGCTATATCAGGTCTTGTATGTGTCAAGTACTGCAATCCTCCAATCATACATCTATATTTTTTCTTCTCAACTGCTGGTGTCTCATCTTGCTAGATAACTTATGTCTGGTTACCATAGGTGTTCCAACATGTTTAGAATCTTCCATTCCAAATATTTTCAATAAGTCATTCAAATACTTAGTCTAACTTACAAATATACATTCCTTGCTTTGTGTTATCTGTAATCCCAAAAAATATTTCATTTCTTCAATCATGCTCATCTCAAATTCAGTCTACATTTCATCTGCAAATTTGTCACTAGCTTCATCTTCTCCTCCAAAGATAATATCATCAACAAATATAACTATAACCAACAAACCATTTTCAATTTCTTTTGAGTATAAGTTACTATCTGTTGTTCCTTTTATAAATCCCAATTTCAATAAATACTTATCCAATCTTGCATACCAAGTTCTAGGTGCTTGTTTTAATCCATATAAAGCTTTTTTTAACTTACATACCATATCTCCTTCTTGTGTCAAAGGAAAGCCTTCAGGCTGCTCAATGTAGACTTCTTCTTCCAATTCACCATTCAAAAATGCTAACTTCACATCCATCTGATACACTCTAAATTTCTTGTAAGCTGCATATGCTAAAAACATTCTCACTGCTTCAATTCTGGCCACAGGTGCAAAAGTTTCTTCATAGTCAATTCCTTCTTGTTGTGAATATCCTTTACATACCAATCTTGCTTTGTTTCTTATCACTTCTCCTTGTTCATTCATCTTGTTTCTGAATACCCACTTTGTTCCAATCACATTCTTGTCTTCAGGTCTAGGGACCAATTCCCATGTCTTGTTTTTTTCAATCTGCTCTAGTTCTTCTTTCATAGCATTAATCCAATGTTCATCTTCACAAGCTTCATTAGTAGTCTTAGGTTCAATTTGAGAAATCAAACATAAATGTACCTTATTTCGAGTCAAAACCCTTCTATCTAAACTTCCAATAACTTGCTCAATAGGGTGATGTCTTGAAGTATACCTGTTAGGTGTCATAGTTACTAATCTTGTTCCGACTGTAAATTCTTTTCTGTTTTCTTCTCTATTTTCTTCTTTGTTTTCTTCTCTATTTTCTTTAGTGTGAATTTCATTTCGCAAATCACTCTTAGTTTCAAAAAATAATTCTGCATTTTCAATGTTAGGCTGAGGTTGTGCTTCTCCATCAGATTCATAATCAAGCATTCTTTCCTAAATTTTAAACTTCTCATCAACTTTTACATTTGCACTTTCAACAATAGTCTTAGTTCTTTTGTTATAACATCTATATGCTTTGCTTTTTAAAGAATATCCAAGAAATATTCCTTCATCACTTCTAGGATCAAACTTTCCTATATCATCATCTCTCTTTATATAACATTTACTTCCAAAAATTGTAAAATACTTAACTGAGGGTGTATGTCCAAACCATAATTCATAAGGTGTCTTGTTTATATCTACTCTAATTTGTACTCTGTCATAGTGTATACTACTGTGTTCACTGCTTCTCTCCAAAAAGTCTTAGCCAAATCATTTTCAAACAACATAGCTCTTGTTGCTTCAGTTATTGACCTATTCCTTCTTTCTACAATACCATTTTGTTCTGGTGTTCTAGGGGCTGAAAGTTGTCTCTTAATACCATTCATTTCACAAAAGGTGTTAAACTCTCTAGATGTAAATTCACCACCTCTATCAAATCTTAGACACTTAATCTTCATTCCAGATTCATTCTCAATTTTGCTTTTCATGATCTTAAATTTATCAAACGCTTCAGATTTTTCTTTCAAAAATGCAATCCACATCATTCTTGTAAAATCATCAACAAGAATCATAAAATAACTTTCTCCATAGAATCCTCTAGTCCTAGCAGGACCACACAAGTCTGTATGAACAATATCTAGCTTCTCTGTCGATGTGAACTTCTTGTTAGGAAATGAACTCCTTTTCTGCTTTGCCATCATACATTCTTTGCAAATCATGTTAGTAGGTTTCATAATTCTAGGTAAATCTCTTACCGCAAGTGTAGTGCTCACCTTGACAATATTATCAAAGTCTATATGACAAAACCTTTTATGCCATAACCAACTATCATCAATCCTAGTTATCAAACATGTCATCTTAGTAGGATTCAACTGAAATACATTACCTCTGGTTTTGGATCCTTTTCCGATCAGATTTCCATCTTTATCTTTTATCACACAAGTTTTCTAAAAAAACCAAACTTGATAACCCTTATCAGCCAATTGTCCAATGCTTAGTAGATTATGTCTTAATCCATCAACAAAGTAAACATCATCAGTGTTAGTCTTTCCATCAAGAGTAATAGATCCTATGCCCTTAATCAAACAAGGTACATTGTTACCAACCCTAACAATTCCTCCATCATAATTATCTAACTTAACAAACTTTCTTTTATCTCCAGTCATATGATGTGAACAACCACTATCTATAATCCAATCAAATTTCTTTTCAACTTATGAAACTAATGTTTTTTCTTCCCTTTTATCAGATTCAGAACTTTCTTTTTTAATTGCTACAAATCCTATTTCCTCAAAGTTATCATTATCACTGTCGCTTAAATGTTTTTCAATTCCTACTTCAAGATCTTTGTCATTTTCATAATAACATTCTTTCGATCTCCTAGGTTTAAAGTTGCTTCTATACTTCTTAACTCTTTTAGGACATTTAGATGCAAAATGGCCATATTCTTGACAAGTCCAACATTTAAAGATTTTCTTACCATCTGGTTCTCTTTTTACAAGTAATGCAATACCTTCTTCAATCTTCTTATCTTCCTCAGATCTACTACTGCTGGCATATTCTCCATTCACACTAGTACTTCTTGTAGGTCTAATGTTAAGAGCATTGAATGTTGTTTCCATTCTAGGTAGCTCTCCTGATAATCTCAAGTTCATCTCTATTCTTTCTAATCTTCCAAGAAGAGTCTCTCTTGAAAAGTTTGATGTACAAGGTATCACTTGTTCAATCATCTGTGTTGTCTTCTTGAATACCGGTGTCAAAGTTCTCAAAATTTTCCATATCACTTCATTCTTTGTCTTATCACCTCCACAAGACCTTATTGCTGTTACAATCTCAAACATCCTACCAATATAGCTTCTAATAGATTCATCTTCCATCATTCTGATATCTTCAAATGCACAAATTTAATTATGTAATCTAGCCTTCTTTGCATGTTCATCACCTTCAAAAGTAGAATGTAAGGCTTTCCAAATTGCATGAGATGTTTTCAAACATCTTACCTAACTATATTCATTCTCCAGTAGTGCTGACAAAAGTGCTTCTCTTGCAAGTATGTTACACATGAATAGATCTAGTTCATCTTTAGTTCCTTCCTCTAGATTGTCTTCCTCAATGATAGTCTTCTCATTCTTTGTAATCAACCAATAACTTGGTCCTAAACACAATAGATGTGTCTTCATCTTTTCTTTCCAGCTATCAAAATTTACTCCATCAAACTTAGGGCTTTCTTTTCTGAAATTTTTCATGGATCTCCTTAAGTTGTTAAACTTTTCTTTCTAGGACCTGCTGCTCTGATACCAATTGTTAGAAAGTAAAGATCCCCAAGATAACTGAGAGGGGGGGGGGGTGTGAATCAGTTATCAGATAATTTAACCATTCAACTACTTTAAACAATATAATCAATGTATTGATCAACTATAGAATGATAACCATACACAATTGCACAATAACATAAGATATGTTGACTAGGGAACCTCTTGAAAAGAGTAAACCCCGGTGGGAATGATGCCCACAAAATGATGCACTAATATGAAAGTTCCTTGTTAGAGGATGGACCCTATTAGGAGTCTTATGAAATACATTTAGTACATATAAATCCCTATTAGGAAATTTTGAATCCCTATTAAAAGATTCTAACCTGGTTAAGAGTTTGTGGAAGACAGAAGGACCCACTACCCAAATAGCTTCAAGGCAAGATCTTTGAACCCAGTATCCAAAAGATCTTAGAATTATTCAATAGAATAATATGAAATATATTACCTCCTTCACACTGTGCCAAAACTACACTCTCTGCTACACAAGATCACAATTCTAGATCTCTGTACTCACAAGTCTTCCTTCATCACTGAATTAGCTCTTTTCTTCACTTCATGCATATATTCGCATCTCAATCTTCATATTACATACTACAACAAGGAAAAAATTCCTTCTTATATACCAAACTCAAATAATTACAAATGAGTCGGTCCTCAATTACAAAATAATAAATTCTACACGCTACACACAGAATTCACATAAAACTATCAGCTTCCAGATACTGTAAATTTCTCCAAACATATCTTCAAAGCTTGTGATATGAACCACATCATCATTAATGAGTCTCCAACATCCAAAATATCCAAAATATCCAAAATATCCAAAATATCCAACTTGCTTTCTTGCTAATATCCAAAATATCACTATGTTGACATCAATGACAATCCAAGTCATGAATGCGACAACAACTACTACAGAATGACTGCCAAAATACTTTGCATTCATTCCTAACACAAACTACTATATGACTTTGTTTCCATAATGAAAACACTATATTAAGTCATATACATTAGTATAGACAACTTTCCAACAATCTCTCCCTTTGTCATTGATGGCAACAAAGGAATATGGCCAAGTTGCTAACTATCCTTAATACAATTTTTTTTTGTCTCCCTATACATATCTTTCTATCTTATAACTCATTATACATACTTATTATCATATTCTATACATACTCCCCCTTTGACATTAATGACAAAGGTGTGTCAAAACTAAATTTATAAAAACTTACTATGATAGTACATCTGGATATGCAATTTGCCAATTTTGGATCTCCTTCTTCCAAAATGTCATCAATGAATTTACAATCTATAGATGGGTGCATAAAGCATAATATAGCTTCTCCATCTTCTCCAGATCAGTGCTATGACCTTGATCATATGTCACCATAGTGGCATTGATCTCCTTGATATTTTGATTTAGTATGTCTAATGAGGGAGCAAGAGCATTCCTTAGCTGAGTCTATCTAGCCCTTATCTTTGTCATCTCTTTTTATGCCTTCTCAATCTTGTCAATATGACCTTGGTAGAAATTATTTCACATGTTTACATCCACTGATTTCCTGATGCTTTCTATCATGGATTCTACATCTTGTACCTTTTTGTATAGATCACCAGTTAACTTATCTTGGTTCATACATTTAGCAATAATTTTTCTTCCCTTCGCTGCAAACTCCTTCGAGGATGCTTGACCAGCCTTTAGTGAGCTCAAGTCAAGTGCATAGTTGCTAACCAATTCATTGAGTCTTTTCTTCATATACTTCTCCTCTGCAACTAAGGATTCAGATTCTTCTAGGCTAGAGAAGTTTTCTTTGAATTCTAAAATCATCGAACTGACATCATCAACTGAGTGTACTTTGGACACTTTCTTGTCAGTAGGTAACAAGCTATTTAGAATGTTCAATGAATCTACAAGGAGGGGATTCCTCATCACTTGTGTCTCCTTGGCCTTATCCATAGCTAAGACATTGGACATAATTAGGTCTTGTTCTCCCCATGAGTCCAAACTGGTTGTGTCAGGTGTCAAACTTGACAACAATGCTATTGAGGGAGTGATGGGAGTGCTATTCAAGACTTCTTGTTTTACCTTGATTGGTTCAATTGATGTTTCATCCTTTTGTTCACTTCCTTTTACCTCTTCTTTTGCTTTTTGGTTTTCAACTTATTTTTCTTTCTTTTCTTCTTCTTTTTCTATTTTTTCTTTTTCTCATTCTTTCTTTTTCTTCCATATTTTCTTCTTCTTTCTCATCTCATATATCTTCAATCAATGATTATTCTTGATGAGTGGGAGGTGTGTTTCTACATAAAATTTTAGCTTCTTGTGTTCTCACAAAATCTTCTTCAAACTTATCTAATTCAGTGTCAGTGGCCACCATGGCTATCTCTACATTATTAATGATAATGGTGCTATCATTTAGTGACTATGTCATGGGTACAGACTCATCTACCTCTATTTGTGTTTCCATTGCAGGTCTTGAATCCTAAGGACCTGTCACTGATGCATTAGTGGGCTCTACCACTTTGACTTCCTTTATGGGTACTTTTTCTATGGGCACAGTTGTTGGATACATGTGTCTATTGATGAATACTTTCTTGAATGCCTTCTCTATTTCCTTAGCAAAAAGATCATAGTTCTTGTCCATAATGTGAAAAGTCCTTGAATTTGTTTTGAGATGTGGTTTTACTAATTCCAACAACAAGGATTTTTCTTCTCGGGAACATACTGGAAGGGTATCATCTAGAATCTTTTCCCTTATCCTTAAATCCTCTTCAATGGATCATCTCTTTTGAAATTATAGGATGCTCCATACATTGTTAGGGATCATGGTTTAAGTTCCAAAACTATCTTCTTGAACTTTAGCATGTGTTTGACTATCATACCATGTATCTCAAATTTTTCTATTTCACTATTTTTTCATAAAACTTCCCTACTTGATCAATTCTTCCCTCATCAATTATTCTTAAACTTAGCACATTGAGACTAGGTTTGAAACTTACTTCAGGAGGTGCTCGTGAGTTCTTCCTATTCCTTGTGACTCTTGAAGATGGATGACCAGTGCTGATTTCTTTCTTCCTCTTCTGTATTACCTTATGCTTAGGGGGAGCATTAAGGTCAATGGTTTCTTTGGGTGCAAAAGGAGTATCATAAGTTTTACCCTTATGTTCATCAGATTTTTCTATCTTTGCCTTCTTCAACTTGGGATCATTTGATTCTGCCTTTACTGCATCTGTGATCTCTAATTCCAAAGAAATCTTTGGTTCTCTTTCTTTTTCTAGATCTTCTTAAGACACTCCATGTAATCTTAAGATTTCTAAGGTAACTTTAGCAACCTTTCTTTTTGTTGTTGCATTGTTTAAGACTACATCAATTTCTCTTTTCTTCTCCTCATAGGTTCCTCATCTTGGCTCATTAGGGTCAGTAGGAGCTGAAAGTAATACTTGAACATATGCTTCTAAAAGTTGTTCATCTACTTCATATCCAAGTGGATGAATCCACTTTGTTCTTGGTTCAACTGCTTCCATGCATGTTGTGTCTATTTAAACCATGAAGCAAATAGTATCCTTGTATTTTTCCACTATCTTCTCTAGTATCCTATACCTCATCTGCATCTTAGCCTTGAATGTCTTTAGCTCCAATGTCATGTAATCCTTGAAGGTTCTCTCATTACATGCCTTGAGAGATATCTAAGGCATTGTGGGAATTTATTTGTCTAGATACAAATCAGATACTTTTCCAACAATGTGAAAGTACATATAGATGATTAAAGACCCAAATCTAAATATTTTGGTCTTATCATGCTTGATTGCCATAATTATATCAATCAGTTGTGCACGCAAGATTTCACATAGGTTGAACTCTCCATTTTCATTAAAAATTCTTATAGCTACAAGAATTGTGGTTATAGACACACTGTTTACCCTACCGGTGTGCTGAAACCTATATCCAAGTATCATAGACATCAATTTGATGTCATTTTTCTCAATAGGCTCAATGGTCATTCAATGCCTATCACTCCTTGACTTGAAAGTTTGTTCAACAATATTTTTCACATCTTTTCCCACTGGAAGAATGATGCCTTTCTTTGAGAGGTCTATTATTTCATTCATTAGGTCACTAGTTATTCTAGTTGGCACTTCACCTATCCAAAATAGGTCATCATGAATCTTTCTCAAAAGAATCTTGATCCATTCCAATTCATAAAACTAATATGCCATAGCATACTCCACTATAGGGTGATTATTCCACCATGCATACTCATCCATGAATGTTTTGTCAAGTTTTAGCATGGTTTCTATGTGTGCCCTTAGTCTATCCAATCCTACTGGTTCTTTCTTATAGTAGATGTATGCCCTGATGTCCTTGACATGCATAACACCCATAGGCATGTGGGAGAATTCTCCTTCTAGGTCATCTAATGTAGATTTGAATGGATGCCTCTTGAACACATATCTTTTCTTCTCTACAACATTGAATAATATAGGAGTAGCCATGACTTACTTGTATATTGCTTTCACAAAGGTTTCTGAGAGATTCTAAAATAGCACGACGAACTAGGGTTTCTGCAACTAATCAAATGCACAACAAATCACTAGATGAATCAAACTGCAATCCTTCTCAATCAACTACTAAGGTTCTTTTTCTATTCAATCACTCTTAATTTGAATGCAATGAGAGATCTTCTAACTTCTATGTACTTTAAAGTAGAATTTCTTCCATTAATGCTTTTTTTGTAAACCAGGCTGTCACTTGGAAATTTCTATCTTTCATTTTGCAAATAATTAGCTAGTGCACTCTTGTACCATGGTTCCCTTAGTTTCCAAAAGATTAAGTCCAAAGGCGCATACTCTGATAGTGAGTATATCAGCCACACAGGGGTATAGAGCTAAATTAGCCCCCCCTATGACCCTGAGGGCCATTCATCCAGATGTAGAGGGTGCATCTACTATGGATGCATCTAATACATACTCATCAACCTTATCCTTCTTTGTTTTTAACCAAATCAATCTCACACCCTTGGAGGCTTTCACAAACTTGACTTCCCCTTCGGGATCCAATACTGGTTCTTCAGTCTTTTTACCGCTTTCCTGACCTTGCATCCTTGATCTACAAAACTTGGAGATATGTCCAACCTTGTTATAAGAGTGACAAATGACTAGAGGCCTTATATTCCTTGGCACATTGACATGGGTCAACAATTTACATTGTCTAGCTAAGTGACCATTATAGTTACATATCTGACATGTAACATTTTGAGAACTTATTACATGAATGATTCTTATTTCTCTGATCATGCTGAATCTTGTAATTCATAGCTCTATGACCAAATTTATTGCATGAATAAAAGTAACCATTAAAGGGTCTTACCTCTGTACAGTTCCTCACTATGTGTCCATGCTTGTTACATGTAAAACAAGTGTGGTCTACTGGCTTGTGCTCATTCTTAGGTGGTTCACTATTATCTTTAGTTAGAACTTCAGTCTTCTTAGCATCAGTAGAGTCTTTTTTGTGTATCCTTTCTTGCTCGCATGTTGTCAATCTGATTTTGTGCTTCATTGTATCCAAAGAATCTAATGTCTCCTTTGGCTCTTCTTGCATACAACTGAGATTCTATCAAATCAAAATTGGTGTGTAATTTGTCAATGTGATTCTTTCCTTCTTTTAATTTAGATTCTAAGCTTTCTTTGTTGTTCCTTAACTCCAAGATTTCCAAGTTTTCTTTCCTTAATTCCTCATTGAGTTGAAGGTTCTCTTTGACCTGTTCTTCCTAATTGTTAATCAGCTTATCATCAAATTATTCAAGTAGTTCTCTTAAAGATGCACTGTCTTCATTCAACTTCTTGACCATTGCTCCTAGATCATTTTTATAGAATTCTTTCAAATCCTTTCTTATCCTTTTGATAACTAATTGAGAATCACTAACCTTTTCTTTTAGTTCTTCAATTTATCTTTCTGATTTGTCCAGGTCTTCAAGAGTAGCTTCAAGATTTTTTTTCAAATGTTTCATTTCTTCTTTTTCCATGATCTCCTCAAGTAGTTAAAATTCTTTGGTGAGGACCAGAGCTCTAATACCAATTGTTAGGAATGGGAACACTAAGAGGGGGGGTGAATTAGTGTTCACTGTATTTTATATTTTGACTTAATCTTTAAACTAAACTTAAATGCTTAAGTAGTGAAATGAACATCCACATAAACATGAAACATGAAATCAACATATAAGACCAATATGGTTATGGGGAAACCCAAATAGGTAAAAATTTAGATGGGAATTGACACCCACTAATATCATGTACTAGTGTTTAATGATCTTTGTTAGAATTTCCTTAACCCTATTAAGAGTTGCTTTACAATGCATTAAGTACACTAGACCTTGTCAAGGGTCAGACCCTGTTAGGATTCTTTTACAATAGTGCCTATTAGGGGAGTGGATGCATTGTCCTAGAGCTCACTACTCAAGTGGTGAAGGCTACAACCTTCTAATCTCAGATACACACTATATCTATTGGATGAACTGTCACTATGACACTTCTTGTCAGATCAGTTCCTTTGATGCGTTGATGCTTTGACATCTTGGAAAGCTCTAATACATCTTATATTCACTTCACACACTTCTTCTCTACTTATCACAACTCTCTCTTGACTTTCATATTAATTACAATGGGTGAATCTGATATTTATATGCACATACAAAATAACCAACTAGGTTGGCCCTTAAACCTATTACATACAACACTTCCAATTGAATTGGCTCAAGTGTGTTTAGAAATAAACATATATACATGTCAGTAACCTAATTACAATAGGCACATAGCATTTACATCATTAGAATATAACCACAACTCAAAATGGTAACAGTCAGTTTGCTTACTCTATTCTTCATTGACACATACTCGTTGTGCAACTTCAACTACCTGTATCTTTCTCATACTTGCATATATGATCATGCGCTCATAGACTAATCATGAATATAGTCTAACCAACTTAACTTATAGGGTGCACACCATAATTTGATCATACACATGTGCGATGATGCTATGAGCTTTAGGAACTCTGTACACTGTCTTATTTTCAACACTTAACTGATTTTTTATATTCTCATCAAGTGCGCTAACTCCAAACTACTATATGACTTTTTTGCCATAATGACAACACTATATTAAGTCATATACAATAGTAAAGCCCACTTGCCAACATTAGTATCACTTTCACTCTCACTTACACATTTTTCTTTTTGCCTCTTAGACTTATGCAAAACAATTTGTGATTTGAATGTAGATTCAACATTTGCAATAGTATAGTTATCATAGTTATAAATCTCAAAAGCAGTAAGCTAACCAACAAGACCTTCCAGAGTCAGAACATTGCTAGGGTTATGTTGGGTATAGTTTAGGTTTTTTGAGTTTATTTCTTCAGGTCGTTGTTCTATGTCTCTATAAATGTCTTTGTCTAGTCTAGGGTTTAAAATTCCTCAAAGTCCATCATTTTTATGATTGTAAATCCTTGCCTTAGATCTTTTTTCCCTTGGTAGGGTTTTAATCCTTTGAAATCCTAAGTGTGCCCTAGTTCTTATATTTTCACATTACCTTTTTTGGCCACTTAAGTTTTGACATTGTGCATGTGGTCTTTCTTTTCCTTAGTGTTCACTAGATCACACAATAATCTTTTCATGTCACTAAGTCTTTCAGTGAACTAGCAACTGTGTTTTATTCCTTGTTAAGTTTTCCTTTGGTTGCTGATTCTCCTAGTCTAAGCCATGGTTAGTGTTTCTTTTAGTGAATTGGTGACCATGTGGTCTCCTATTATTTTAATCCCTGGTAGTTTTCTCTTAATATTCTATGACTGGGCATGGCAGTTATCTCTTAATCACTAAATTAGGTGGTCATGCTCTAAGTTTTCTGGCGACTTAGTGAGGACCATTGATCATTTTTGGGATCAATGATGATGTCTTAATCTCACAATGAATGGGCCCTACAACAATTTATTCATCAATTCGGTGAGTGGTTCATAATCTCATGTTCACTAAGTTTTTTGGCTCCGACAAAATATTTTTGCAAAGGGTGAAATTTTCTTCATTCCCTGGATCTCAAGAAAATATGGAAAACTTCCAAATCATTTGGAAAGTCAGTGAATAAGGTGTTCAAATAGTCTCATAATCAATTATTAAAACCCTAAGTTATTTAGTGATCTAGAGAACAAAGCAATGATAAAGGTATATTTCCTTCAGTCGCCTGATCTCATAATAAAGTGATTACTATTTGTAACTTTGGGAGATTCAGTGAATATTATATTTTCTGAATCTTGTGATTAAATGATAAAGGTTTAAAATATTGGGGGACTCAGTGATAACCACTGATTGTTTTCAAGATCTATAGTCAACACTTAATCTCAGAAAGTAACCCAAGTTATGAAAAGTATTCAGTGAATGGGAAACTAAGAATGTTCACCCAATATCCAAATGAGACCATGGTTAAGGAGTTCTTTTAGAGAATACAAGATGCTTGTGTTTGTAGAATCATGGGATGAATCAAGAGTTAAGCAAGATATTTTGAGATTAAGAGATTAATGTGGTTGCTAATTCTTAAGATATGATTGTGGTCATGGTTTCAAGTTTAGGAGTTTATGAAAAGATTTGTTCACTGGATCTCTGAGTGGTTGTTGGGTTAAGTACAAGATTATGAGAACTAGAGATTGCCTTCAGTCGCCCATTCTTTGAATGTGGCTGGGTTATCATGGGTTTCAAAGGATAATCTGAAGACCGTTGATCATCTTTGGGATCAATAATGGTCATTGAATCTCCAAGTAAAGTCATGAGTTTACAAATCATTCCAAGCTCATGCAAATGGCATTGTCACTGAATCTCAAAGCTTAACCTAGGATTAACTTTTCTTTCAGAGACCGTGAGAGCCTTTGTTCATTGGATCTTCAAATCAAGTTTGGTTAAGTTTTCATTAATAATGACTGATGAGTGTCATTGCAACATTGAAAAGTACTCTACCAAGTTGGAAAAGGGTAAAATATCATCCAATCAAGTTTTAACAAGGGTTTTCATCAGTAATTAAGGGTTTTAAAGCTAAAGTCATGATCATTGATCTTGCACTTTATTTCTGATTTTTTTAAATCAACCTGTCAAAATCCACGCCATGAATAGCCTTGATTTGAAGTTGGTAATGTGCGGAATTGAATGCATAAGTGATCAAGGCTTTATTTATAATGATTTTGGCAACTATATGCATTCAATTCTCAATGATGTATAGCTAGGTCCTCATTGTTTTCCATGTTCAAAGTTTTCTAAAGTGAATTTTGTTTTCCAGAGAAAAGGTAGAAAGTGTGAAGTGACAAGAATTTGCAGAGCTAAAAGTATCCATTTTTCAAAGATGAGTCAAGTAGAGTTGAGCGTTGCATCATCCAGTGGAAAAGCTAAAGAATAGAGTGGTGAAGAGAAATGGAAGACCAATTATTCATATGAGCTCGTTAAGTTGCTTCTTGGGTCCAACCAGAATAAGAAAGCTATTGATATAGCTTTTGAAGATATCATGGATAAGTGTAGAGACCCTGTCACTCCTTCTGGTTTAGGTTACACAATCTTCACGTACTTTTACAATAGTAGACATAAAGCTATACCAATTTGTAATAATTGGGCTTTGGGGATGGAAAAAATAATTGTGCCTAATGTTTTCTTAGATGTAGACTTAATTATTTATTTGGCTAGATTATACGACCCTATTTCAAAAACCATCAGGTGTGAAGACCAGTCTGCCTTAGTTACCTTGGATAGGGGGTCATTTATGAAAGATTTTAATTTATTTTCCTCTTCTTCCAATGAAATTGATTTGAAGAAGGAAAAACAAAAGTATACAAGTCATATAGGATCAGTGAAAAGTCAAATAGTTATTCATATCCCAAAGCAGGGTAAATACATAGCTCCTCTCCCTACAAGCATGAATGCCCCATATGAGTTCAAGTCCCTCAACTTCTATATGAAGTGCTTGTGTTATGGGTTGTGTAGAGTTCTAGGGATGGATGGAGATGAAGAGAAATTTCCTATTGATCTACTGATGATCATTCTAGACATTCAAAATTCTCATGCCAACATGGATTATGATTGCATCCAATATGTAATTGATAGAACACATGAGGGTTTGATATTTGTTAAAGAAAATAAGAGGCCTATTAGATTCATGCACTACTCCCTCCTAATGCACATGATTTTATATTTCAATGTCAATAATTTGGATGCAAAGGTCTTGAAGCTAAGGCTCACAATTGAAGGCCATCCTAATCCAGTACAATACTAGATGAGAGTGTGGAATTATACTTCAAATGAGTGTGATTTATCTATGTTCCAAAATTTCTTTGGTTTTCCAACTCTGCAGTTGTTGGGGACAAATGTGGTAAGGTTGCAATCCAAGGTTTTTCAGCTTTTGAGGCCAATGCAGTATCAAAATAATTGGCAATGAAACCACAATTGGGGTGACTTCTACCTAGGGGAGTTATCAATGTTTATGGCTTCCCTCAACCCCCTCATTTACTTCCAAAATTTGTACCACCGAGGGTTTCCCTGTTAGAAATCATTTGGAAGTTGATATGGATGGATAAGGAGCATTTGGCACCTCACAGGAGGTGTACCTTCTATGTGCTATAATTGTGTCACACTTCTATGGATCATTACATGCAAGGAAACTCAAGAATGAGCCCTCACAAATCGATCCATAGCTCCCTAGGTATGGAGTGCAAGGGTTTTTATGAATTCTCTCAGCTAGAGCTATTTAGCCTTAACCTTGCTAGTAAACCATGCAATGGGAGATTCAATCAAGACAAGGGCAAGAATGCCAATATCCTCAAGAATCAAGAATGCAATGCAATGCAGACTAGTTTAAGAATGGAAATGCAAGCTAAACTATGGAAATGAAAGATGCAAGTATTACAAAGCCTCCTAGTTAAACTAGATGAATTAATCTAAAGCATAAGGGAAATCTAAGCTAAGAATGCCAAGAAAATGAAGCTACTATGCAAGAAATGAAATCTAACTATGAAGCAAGAAAGCCATGATGATGCAAGAATGAAGAAAAGAAGATAGAGTGTTGATGAAGATCCAAGATGAATACCAAAAATGCTCCAAATCTTCAAACCCTAGATGCAAGAATGTCTCCAAAAGCTCCAAGATGACCTAGAAAACCTGCAGCATAATATTAGCATAAAAAGTTGGGGATTTAGAACGAAGAAGAGAGCTCTTCTTTTATAGGAAATGAGGAGGAATGGACCATGGAGATTAAGAGGCAAAAGATTTAATCAATGGTGGAGCTTAAAAGAGGAGCAATCCATGTGCACAAGTATCCTCCAATGAGAAAATAGGAGTTGACTTTTGTGTCCATATGAGACAAAAAGTGCTTTTTCCCTTTTTATAAAATAAGAATAATGCTTTATTTGTGCAACTTAGGATAAGAGGAAAAGTGGGGGCTTTTTATTTATTAAAAGGGGAGGAAATATTCTTTTTAAATAAATAAAAACTTAGGATAAGATGGTTAGCCCATAGAAAATAATCGAATAAATGATAGAGCTAGGATTTGATCAAGAGCAAGCAATTGGTGATTTAGCAAAAGGGGCTAATAGTCTAGGTGACCATTTTTAGGTGTATACACCTTCATGCCAAGGAAGTTCAGGGTAGGTAGTTTCCTAATTGGGAAGAGAGCATTGGATGAGCTCAGTGGTTGGCTCAATAATTTCAAAATGATTTTTGG
This sequence comes from Chamaecyparis obtusa, assembly GCA_027943335.1. Taxonomy (NCBI): domain Eukaryota; kingdom Viridiplantae; phylum Streptophyta; class Pinopsida; order Cupressales; family Cupressaceae; genus Chamaecyparis; species Chamaecyparis obtusa. The sequence goes on along the minus strand of BSBK01002137.1, from coordinate 222,315 downwards.
TACTTGTAAGTATGTTGATCATAAAGATTTTATTAAAATCACAAGAATGACATTGATCCCCAACATTGGGACAATAAGACATCATGAGGGCTTGGCTGAGGAAGATGTAGTAAGGAACATCTTAGATAAAGGTGAGGCTGGTAGGAGATGGACCAAATATTTTGATTTTCTAAGACTGGAGGCCCGACTCAACAAGGCCAAAATTACTTTTGGAGTGTTTTTCCCTGATCTCCCTTATTTGAAGATGATGGAAAGAATGATAGAAATGTATGGCACCCTATCTAGTCAATTGTAAGCATTACTTGAGGATAAATTAGATGTGAAAAGGGATTACTCCACTTCTAAACCTTAGGAGTTTACTGATGAATCATAAGAGGGTGATAGTCTGCCTTAGGCCAAGGACTCACCAATTATTGATTTGACTCAAGATACACTAGAAGCAAGGGATACATCAGAGGTGCCATTAAAGAAATAGAAGCTTGAGGTAAGTGAACCTTCAAAGGAGAAAAAATAGAGAAGGATAATTGATAGAGCTTCTGCTCTAGTACCTGGTGATAAGGCTTACCATCATTAATTGAGAAAAGCCATCAAAGAGGGAAAGAAAATAGTGTCCAAAGAGGAAGAGAAACTACCTCTATTGTTAGGGAAAGATGAGAGAGAGTTATATCAAGAAGAGTTCCTTACTAATGACCAGTTCATCAAAAGTGAAGAATTCATGAGCTTCCTTATCTAGAAGAAGTCACAAGAGGTTGTGAAGGCTCTTCTTCAAGGAATGGAACTGAGTGAGGAGACTATGAGAGCTCTCACATCTTATGACCTTAGGCTTGAGAAGATTATAGTTGAGGAGACTAGGGAGATGGTAAATTCAAGTGGAATTCTACTGACTCCTAGATGGGACCTAACCTTGGCTTTCATCATTGATAAGATAAGAAAATAGCCAGAGCATAGCTTATCTTATGAGGTGCATATAGGAGACATGATAAGAGGAAGTGGCTATGACGCTAATTCTCAGGCTATTGGATTATGGTCTCTTGCTCCTAGAACTCAAAATCCATCCCTAGGAAGTATTCAAGATAGGATGGAGGGAGATAAAATTTTCTAGACTTTTCAGAATACAACTGATCTTGAGGTGTCCAAGGAAGTGACACACTTTTCCCACCTCAATGAAGAAAATATAGCCTAGTTGTTTGAGAACTCAATGAAGGTTTCCAAGGAACTCATTGAAGGTTTCCAAGGACTGAGATTTGAAATTGATGATGATCAAGAAAATGGAGGATGAACTAGAGGATCTAAAGATCAAGCTTGAAGAAGCTTCAAAGGCAATTCCCCCTCCTACTTTGCAGATTGAAGCTGCAACTGAGCCAGAGGTAGAAAGTCCTAACAAGCCAGCTGAAGATTTGGAAAAGGTAAGGATAGATGTAGGCCTAAAGACCATGTCAGATGTTGTGAAACAAAAATTTGACAAAATAAATGAGAAAATGGGCTTATTCCATTAGTCATTTGTCTTGTTGCATAAAAAAAATGAAAAGGTAAATGAGTCACTGGCTATTTTAGAGCCACTCTTTAGTATTTGGTCTGAGAGGAGTACATTGTTTGAGAAGCTTGATGCCTTATAGCCACATAGGCCTGATCTTCCTGAGGTAGTTATAAAAGTGTTTGAAAATATAGGGTTGTTCAGTGCCATTTCTAATTTTTTTAAAGGGAAATCAAAGTAGGTGAAGGCCAAGATGGCCATGTTTGATAAATATTATAGTAAGTATCTGCCCTATTTTTACAATGATGATGGAAGTATAGTAAGTATAGATGAGTGGAAGTCATCCATAGGCCAAATAATGATCAATAAAGAGGATTTCCTCAGTGGTGATGGATCTTTGAACTTAGAATGATGCAACAATATAATAGACAACTTGATTAAATTTGAAAATGATTGCATAAAGTTTGTTGCAGATGTTAAAGGCATCATTGATTCTAGATGGGAGTTCTAGATCAAATCATTTCAAGACTTGCATGGATATAATTGGCCCTCAGTTGATGATGTAGTAGCCTGGGACAAAAGAATGAGGAAAAAGAAGAAGCCAACTAGAGGCAGAAGAAGAAGAATAGAGTACACTTGGCACCTGATCCAAAAATTTAGGGAGAGCATCTATCAAATAAAGAATGATGTAAGTTAACCTATATTGGTGGTCATTATTCATGCAAAAAAATCAAGCAACTACTCTGAAATATCCTCAGATGAAGGTGCTAGCTATGAAGATTCCATTTGTTCGGAACTACTTTCTATTTTATCCAGTCTTTGTCATCATGTTTGTACTTTTTCTTTGTAGTGCAAGTCACTTTACTGGCTATCTGAAGCTTGTTGCATCCTTTCTTTGAGGATTCCAAGATAGCGAGAGATATAAATAGCAATTTTTCTTCTTTTGTAAAGGTGGTTGATAATACTTTGTAAATAGAGTTCTGAATATAGGAACTTATTTATTGTAAGTCTCCGTCAAAATGTACTGATACAGTTTGATATATTAATAAAAAAATAATGAAACTTCTTTGTTAATTCTCATTTTCTTCACATATGGATGTTTAATTTCTCTTATGTATTAAATTGTAAGGCTCTTTAATGCATTGTTTACAAGGTGGATATAGGGGTTGAGCTTGAGTTTCTGTCAAGGAAATAAATAAATCTTGAGGGAGGCCTCTGGAAAATAATTATGCATATATGAATTTGATAGAAGGGTTAACAATTGGGAGAATGGAGTGTCGGGCATTTCTTTTAAGTTCTAGTATATCTGTTTTGATAGGATTCTGTTGATTTAGGTTTTGACTCTGAAGCCTAATGAATAAGGCACTGGTTATTGCTTCAATTCCATGTATTCACCATCAAAAAATCAAATAATATGTTCAATTTACATTTACTATATATTTCTGAATTTTATCATCTATGTCAAGCACATAGTTCACTATTGTAATGCTTTGTAGAAGCTATTAAGAAAGGTAAACCCATCTGTGTTTCATACTCAAAGTGAAGAAGGTTTTTTTAAAAACCTTAATACCTTAGCATTTGAATTGTGTTAGATGCATATATTGGGAGTATAAGAGTTTTGATTTTAGAGGTTTCTGAATCCTTTTAGTCATCTACAAGTTTAAGTGCTAACAAGTTACATCTAGATTCTTGAATTTGTGAAATTATGATGGCATATATAGGAAGAAAAGTTCTCAAAACCTTTCTAATAACAGCTTCATCATAAATATTTCCATTATCTCCTCAAATATCATTTACTACCCCCTTTGTTCTATGGTAATATTGAGCAATATTTTCACCTTCTTGTATTTTCACTTCATCAAACTTACCTTTCAGACTTTCAACTTTTTCCCTTAGTACATTTGCATCACTGCTATAGATATTTTCAAGAGTGTTCCACATTTTCTTTGCATTTTTGAAATCTTTAATGTCTTCAAATTTAGGATAGCTTAAGCCAGATGCAATCTTCAACATTGCTTGGTTATGTTCCTGTTTAGCTCTCACCTCCTTGACAATCAAAGGTGCAATGGGTGTAATATAGTCATGTTGAACATAATATTTTGTTGAGTCACCAATACTAGCTAGATGTAGTTTCATCAGACTCTACCATGTAAGGAAGATCTTCTTATTTAGCTTCAGTACCACCTTTTTATACATCTTGATCATTTACTTCAAGTACCTTCAAACTTTATCTGAGTAAGCACCAACACCTCTGATACCAATTGTTAATATTATTTAGAACAACAAAGAGGGGGGGTGAATCAGTTGTTCTCAGGTCTAGATGTATAAATAACACTTTCGAAAACTTCAACAATCTCAGATCTAATAACCAACACTACCCAATAGAAACATATAATAGTGCAATCCACTATCCAATAGTATTTAACTTGCAAAACACATAAATGGTCATAGAAAAACATTCACACACGTTTGACACCAGGATTTATAGTGGAAACCTAATTTGGGAAAAATCACTTTGTAACATGTTACTGATATTTTCACTCTTTTGAAGTGAGCTCTATGAAAATCCAACCCTATCAAAGGTTTACAAACACACTGCTAGGTGTGACCTTGTTAAAGGATTTCAACCACCCTATTAGGAGTGCACCCTGTTGGAGGACTTAAGTAAATTCCTTTAGAATGTAACCTTGATTAAAGGATTTATAAAATGACTATTGCATCAAGCTTGATTAAATGATTTTAATTGATACAATGGTTATAAAGTAGTAGTAGTATTTGATCTAAAAAAATATAGAACCCACTTTGAAAATAATAGATCCAATTTTGTACATATGTGTTGGCTTACTGATAGAGTACCATTTCCATGTCCTTCACTGATCTGCTCAAAAATCCCTTCAAGTAATCACAACTCTAATCAAATCCTTCATCTTCAGTCTTCCTCCTTAGACTTATCAGTCAATAACATAAAAAACACCAACATCATCCTTCGCCTACATACTTATGTTTTCATTATATCTCTTTAATAGATAGATCTCCCTTTTTCTTCTTAATCTCCTTCGTAGATCTTAGGTTTAGGTCGGATTCATCAAATCCTTCCAAAATTTAAGTTCTTCATCCATCCTTCTATAAATATCTTCAATCTCTTTATTGAAATCATAACAAAATAGTTTAATGTGCATTAACTTCTCCATACACTATTAATAAAGTCAACACGATTTACATAATCTAAGAGTTTAACTATGTTGGCTATGAATCTGAATTCTTCCTCAAATGTAAATTAATGATGCTCATTCAATACTGTATTTAACTCCTTGGTCATCACTGCATAACCTAGTCATCTCTTCAAAATGTTTTCCTTGGCTAATGTTGTCACTCAGCATAAACTGATGTTTGGTCAACGCTTAATTTACTCGGCATATACTAGCCCTCGATCGACACTAACATCACTCAGCTTAAGCTATATTTCTTCACTTTTCTTGGTTAAGCCTACTTGTTCAATCTTTCTTCTAACTTAGATAAAAAATAAATTATCTTATCACTGTGCCATATAATCAAGTACTCATTGAAGTATCAAATAACTCAACTTTTCTCTAGGTTCTATTGTTATCACCCTTGCCCTAATCCTTCTCATCAACTAATAGATATAGTACTTTCTTAGATACCAACAGTCTTACAAGTTAAGGTTTGACCTCAATGACTATACAACAATATCTTCAATTGTAGTTTCTAATAGGTTCAACATATATAACCCTTTCATCACTAGACTCTTCATCTTCCTCTTGTTCTAGGAGTGTTGTAATACAGTCTAACCTTGCATCATTTTCCTCTAATGTTCTCTTCAAGATTACTAATCTTTCTTCTCACTTCTCCTTCTTCTCTACTTCCTTTTCTTCATTCAATATCTTATTCTACAACTTAAATAACTTTCTCTCTTATTTTGTTTATGCCATCTTAGGTCTCTCCTTCCTGACCTTTCTCTTTCTCTAATACCAATTGATATAGAGGGATCAACAATGTCACTCCATGTAAGGAATTAGGAACTCAAGGGACTCAACATTGTATCCTCTTTTCAGATATTGTACCATCCCATGACCCAACTCTTACTTACATCAAGAAAAATGCTCCACCTCCTTCAATGTACACTGGATATTATTCCTTCATTTGCTCCACCTAAATGCTCAAAATGGGTTACCATTTCCAACCACCCAGTATGATACCTTATAGGGTCTTAACATTCCCTATTCAACTTGACACAACTTCCCATACACACTCATTTTTTTGGTGTATTCGTATTCCCTTACCTAATCATTCACTAGGCCTAATTCTAGTAGCCCTAACGAATAGGTAGTCTAGGATTTCCTTAATATTTTTCCAAATAACTTACCAAATAATTTACACTTTTTGACACCCATTTTGAAGCTACTTAACATATTATAAACTTGGATAATGTTGTTTTGGATCATACCATTCTTCTCACACACTTGGCACTATTTTAAGCCTCCAAACCCCCACTTTTTCAATGGAAATATACCTAGGAATTAATACCTTACCATGGATTATTGAATAGAGTTATATTCAAGATATAACTATAGGAATATTCAATCAATTTGACTCCTAGACTTGTCTAACTATAAAAGCCCCAATTTTGTCTCTAAAACCCTCAAAATCTAGGGCTCAATCAATATCTTGCTCACAAACACTAAACCAATTAAATGATAGATGATTCACCATCTATATGACCTCCTAAAATCTATTCATGCATAAAAATACCCCCTCTAGTGGCTATATCTTCTACTTCTATACACATGCCTCAAATTCAATACCCTTCATTGGCCTTCAATCCCAGCAAATGTATCCAATCAATATCAAGCTGCATACTCTCATTCTTTCCTACTTTCACATTTTTAGAATTCTATATTACGATGTTAGGATGCATCCCCAAGTGACAATAATTACATAAAGGGGACATCCTCCACTAATTTATGTTCCTTAAACAATGCAAATTTGTGTACTTCTACATGACAATCAATATAACTTTCACCACATTGATAAAAGAAATATAAAATTTGTACAAGGAAGTCAATTATATAGTATTTCAATATTACAAATGACTTGGAATCAATAACATATTTAAGTAAGATCAAAACTTGTAAGAAATCAAACTTTTATTACTTGAGACTATAACAGTCCCTACAAAGATGTATCTCTAGTCCGTACTATGTCCTCTTAAAAATTTACCAAGTATTAAATAACCTTCAAATAACTTCACAAACAGATCCATATAGTTAGATTCATTACAAATACTAACTAGATGTAAGGTTTTAAATTTTTAAATTTTTTTCTCTTAACAAATAGGCCTAAACTGAATTCCATCCCATTTCAACTACCCAAAATGGATCAAATCCATTATTCAAAGGATTTATAAACTCCTAGGATCCCCACCAATCCTAGACTTATGAATTTCATAATTTTGTCCTATGGTCCTTAAGAGGACCATCATGACATTTTCCAATACATCTAACTTTATTTCATCCCATTATATTTCATAGGCACTTATGGTGCAAATTAAAATATTTTGAGATCTTTTAGGTCCTTGTAGTGTTCAAATGCTAAAGGTCATCTATGTTACTGCTTGGTAGCCTTCCAAGCCAAAGGTGCTCCTGCACCACCTATGGTTACTACTAGGAGTACAATGAAGGTGTATTGTGGTGTTGCATTGAAATTGGTTGGTTGACCATCTTTTATCGACACCCAAAATATGATCAGTAAAGTTGATGGTGTTTATAGGTTGTAGTAGACTCTTCTACAGATGGGTCTTTCAAGTTCTCCTCTTTTGAGATAAATATTATATCATGGAAAATTGGGGGTTAAATTACACCTTTAATAATTCTCTATTATATAATTCGATAAGATACAACCCAAATATAATTAAAAAAATATAACCATACTTCTTAAAAATTTTAATACAGACCAAGCAATAATGGCCAAGACATAGCATGTATTTAATATTAACATCCTCAAACATATTTCACCTTTAAGAATTATGCTTTGAATGTATACAACGTGCTATAGTAAATTGGTCATTTTGTTGGAAATCTATTATGGGAAAGTGAGATACTGAGAGGGGGGGTGAATCATATATCAATCATCTATTGCATTTTCACATAAAATAGATTGCATAACATAAGCATCAAATTTAATACTGTAATAGATCCAATATCCCAATCATCACTCATGAAAATAAAGTATAACACAATGATTTGGTTACCCAGAAACCCTTGAAAGGTAAAACTAGGGTGGGGATGACACCCATAAATCTTCACTAGTGCAGTATTATAGTTTTCCTATTAGGGCTACAAGTTTGATCATAAATGATGATCTACCTTGTGAGGGGTCTTCCCTCTTAATAACTTTGAGACTTATACAATCTTCATTGCAAAAGGATTTAACCTTACAAAAAAGTAAGCATTTAGTTAAGAGATTTACTTAGGTCTGTTAAAATGACTATGTTAAGAGATTTACCATTATTCACCTATTAGAATATCTCAGTACCTGATCCTTTACTTTGCACTATGATGTTGACTACATATAATTTCTTTACAATATAGATTTGATCTCCTCTATCAAATATATCACTATTTTTTCCTTCACTGCTTTGCTCGGTCACTGAACTCTATTTTTGATAATCAAAACACTTTGATGTTCTACAAGTATGATATATTCTTCATACAATTATCCTTTCTCATGATACATTTTAGGATTCAAACCTCATCTTATATAAATAATTAATCACCTACATGATATGAGATCTATGATCTAGATTGTCTTCTTTTTCTATTTAACCATTCCCAAATTATGATTGGTTACATGAATAACATAGGGATTAATGATTATAATTATAAAGTATAATCACCTCTATGATTTCCTCTATCAATAATAAATATTATGTAGATGTAAAAAAAAACACATATGTCAAATCTACCTTATTCAGCATTTGATATCTCTGGCACTTGGCACTCACCGTTCTTCATACCCTGGTGCTTGGAACTAACATCTCTACATAACTTGGCATAAATTGAATCATCTAATACTAAATTTCTCAGTGACCATTGACTTTTACAGTAGTAACTACTACTCGGTAAATGTAAAATATACACAACTCATCCTATACACGATATCTCTATTGCAATGATGACTGACCAACATTTCCTAGAAAATGAATAAGTGTATTACACTAATAGGAAACAAAAATTAGGGATCAACAATATCCCCCTTTGATATTAGTGGAAAAAACACTTTTTTATGACATTTACATTACATTACAAGAGTACTTAGCAATAGAAAAAATTTCTATAGAATACTCACCCTAAGACTTGACTTAGTCTTCATAAAAAAAATTACATATACATAAGACTTGGTATTGATATACAACCGAATATATATAGTTGCAACACTTATTATGTCATACGTTGTTTCCACTATGTTCAATTCCCTATTTCTTCTCTTTGTTGTTCTTCTAAACTCTGTCATTTTAATATACTTAATATGCTATCATGGTTGTTATTCCCCTTTGTTTTTCTCACTTCAAGTTCTTGGGGTGTGGGGACTTTTAAATTCTTGTCCAAGAATGGTTTGTGAAGCTACATTACCATCCTTAATGCATTGTCCCAACAGGATGTTACAAACTTCAAAACCTTGGAATTAATTTCAAGGTCGACAACTAGCTTAACTAGGCTCTCAATAATTGAAAGATGAGGGATTTTTTGAGCTAATTTCTTTGCTATGAATAACTCTCTCTACATAACCTCCTGATGAGGTGTCAACACTATTTGAATAGAGATTAGTGGAGCATTTATTTTACAATCATTAGCCACCAACTCAGCTAATCTACCCTGAGAATGTAATAACCTGGTAAAATGTATAGAGTTGGAACTTCCATCCATGCTCAAGGAGTGACCTGTAGACTTTAGATCTAGCTGTAGTTTATCTATCAGATCCTTATTTTCCTTTGTAAAATCTTCCACATTTTATAAATTCTTGTAAAAAGAATGGGAATTTTGTACACATTCTTCTAAGTTTTTTATTAAGGTAAAGAGTTCTACCTATTTCACTGCAATGTCAACAGAGACCTTATTGAGTACCTTGGTCTCAAACATCCTTTCTGGCCACTATAGAATCTTATCATTGGCTTCACTATCATCATCAATTACCTTCTTGAAAATATGTACAAGTTTCTCAATAAGAGGTGTAGAATCATTTACATTATGCATCTCACAAGAATCTATGAAAATATGTTTGCCTCTCCTTGCATACAACTAAGATTCTATCAAATCAAAACTTATGTGTAATTTGTCAATATGATCTTTTGCTTCTTTCAATTCAGACTCCAAGCTTTCTTTGTTATTTCTTAGCTCCAAGATTTCCATGTTTTCTTGCCTTAGTTCTTCATTGAGTTGAAGGTTCTCTTTGAATTTTTCATTGTAGACTTCCTGATTTTTTATCAGCTTACCATCAAACTCTTCAAGTAGTTCTTTCATAGATGCATTTTCTTCATTTAGCTTCTTCATCTTTTCTCCTAGATCACCGTTAGAGCATTCTTTGAGATCCCTTCTTAGCTTTTTGATAACTAATTGAGCATCACTGACTTTCTCTTTTAGTTCTTCAATTTCTCTTTTAGATTTTTCCAGATCTTCAAGAGCGGCTTCAAGATTTTTCTTTAGATGTTTCATTTCTACTTTGTCCATGATCTCTTCAAGTGGTTAAACATCTTTGCTGAGGACCAAAGCACTGATACCAATTATTAGGAATGGGAACACTAATAGGGGGGGTGAATCAGTGTTCACTGTATTTTAACTTTTCACATTAATCTTTATGTTGAATTTTAAATGCTTAAGTACTAAATTAAACATTCACATAAACATGAAACATGAAATCAACACATGACACCAATATGGTTATGGGGAAACCCAAATAGGTAAAAACCCCGGTGGGAATTGAGACCCACTAATATTCAGCACTAGTGTTTTGTGATCCTTGTTAGAAGATCCTTAACCCTCTTAGGAGTTTCTTTACAATGCTTTAAGTATAGTAGACCTTGTTAAGGTTCGGACCCTGTTAGGAGTCTTTTACAATGATCTATATTAGGGGAGTGGACTCACTTTTCTAGAACTCACTTCTCAAGAGGTGAAGGCTACAACCTTTCGATATCAAATACACACTATATCTATTGGGTGAACTGTCACTATGACACTTCTTGTTAGATCAATTCCTTTGATGCGCTAATGCTTTGACCTCTACCAAAGATCTAATAAATCTTATACTATCTTCACACACTTCTTCTCTTCTTATTACAACTCTATCTTCCCATCCATACTAAATACAATGGGTGCATAGCCTTTACAACATTACATTTTAATCACAAACCAAAATACTAACTGTCGGCTTCATGCACTATTGTTCTCTGGCACTCACTGGTTGTGTGTCTTCAACTGATTGTAACTTTAACATCCTTGCATATCTAATTATGCATTCATAGACTAAGCATAAGTATAGTCTAAAAAACTTAACATTTAGGGCACATACCATAATTCTTTTGTACGCATGTTTGCTGATGCTCTGAGCTGTAGGAACTCTGTATATTGTCTAGTCTTCAACACTTAATCGAATTTTGATCTTTACATCAGGTGCATTGACTCCAAACTGCTATATGACTTTGTTTCCATAATGAAAACACTATAGTAAGTCATATACATTAGTATACCCAACTTTCCAAAAATATCCCCCTTTGTCATTGATGGAAACAAAGGAATATTGCCAAGTTGCTAACTATCCCTTAACACAAAAACTTTTGTCTTCTATACATTTCTTATACATAATCTTATATCTCCTTATACATATTATAATCCATGTTCTATACAAAACTCCACCTTTGACATTAATGACAAAGGTGTACCAAAAAACTATATCTACACATACTTATTGAGGGAAAACATATGGATATGCTATCCTAAGTTTTTGGATCTCCTTCTTCCAAAAATTTATCAAAGAGTTAACTATCTAGAGATGGGCGCATAATGCATATTGAAGCTTCTCCATATTTTTCAAGTTTTTGGTAGGACCTTGATCATATGTCACCATTGTGGCATCAATCTCCTTTATATTCTAATTGAGGATGTCTAATGAGGGCACAAGAGCATTCCTCAACTGAGTCTGTCTAGACCTTATCTTTGCCATCTCTTTCTCTGTCTTCTCGATTTTGTCCAACTGACCTTGGTAGAAATTGTTGCACATGTTCACATCAATAGATGTGTCTTTCATTAAATTCTTCACCTACTCAATCATAGCTTCTACCTCTTTTATTTTCTTAAGATGGGCATCAGTATGCTTATCCTGATCCATGCAGTCTGCAATGAATTTCCTTCCTTGATCAACAAATTCTTTTAAAGATGCTTGACTAGTCTTGAGTGAATTCAAATCTAGTGCAAAGTTCCTCATCAACTCATTCAATCTCTTCTTCAGATATTTTTCTTCTGCAACTTGGGATGCAGATTCTTCAAGGCTTGAGAAATTACTTTTGAACCAAGAAATGATTGTACTTACATCATCTACATAGTGTACCTTAGACACTTTCTTGTTGGTAGGAAACAAATTGTTCAGTATGCTCACAGATTCCTCAGGGAGAGGATTTCTCATTACTTGTTTCTCTTTTTCCTTCTCCATAGTTAGGATGCTAAATTTAATCAGGTCTTCTTCTCTCCATGAGTCCAAACTAGATGTGTTAGGTGTCAAACTTGACAACAATGTTTAGGAGGGAATGATGGGAGTGCTATCCATCACTTCTAGTTTTACCTTGGCTAGTTCAATAGAAGTTTTATCTTTTTCTTGTTCTTTTTCCTCTTCTTCTTCTTTCTTTTCTTCCTCTTCCATTTTCTATTATTTTTTCTCATCTGTTATATTTTCAATCAATACCTCTTCTTGATGAGTGGGACGTGTGTTACTGCATAAAATCTTAGCTTCTTGTGTGATCACAAAAACTTCCTCAAACTTGTCCAATTCTGTGTCAGTGGCCACCATGGTTATCTCCATATTATCAATGATAATGGTGTTGTTCTTGAGTGATTTTGACATGGGCATAGACTTGTTTGCCTCTGATTTTACTTCCATTGTAGGTGTTGAAACTTGAGGACCTATAGAATGTACCTTGATGGTCTCTGGCCCTTTGGTAACCATTGTGGGTACTTGTGCTGTGGGCGCAGTGGGTGGATACATGTATTTGTTCATAAAAACCATCTCAAAGGCTTTCTCTATTTCCTTTGCAACTAACTCATAATTCTAATCCATTATGTTCAGAGTTCTTGTCTTGGTTCTGAGGTGAGGCTTCTCCAGATCTAATAGAAATTTCTTCTCTTCTAGCTTACATACAAGAAGGGAATCATAAAGAAACTTTTCCCTTATTCGTTGATCTTCCTCAATAGCTTGTCTCTTCGAGAATTCAAGTATATTCCATATATTGTCAGGGATCATGGTTTTAAGTTCCAAGACTCTTTTTTTGAAATTTAGCATGTGCATACCATGAATCTCATATTTGTCTATTTCATTATAAATTTCATAGAATTTCCCTACTTGGTCAATTCTTCCCTCATCAACTATTTTGGCACTTAGCACACTGAGACTGGGTTTGGAGCTTACTTCAGGAGGTGCTTTAGTGTTTCTTCTATTTCTTGTGACTTGCAAGGATGGATGAGTGGTCCCAACCTCTTTCTTCCTCTTAGGCATTGCCTTATACTCGGGAGGAGCAGTAGGATAACTAAATTTATTGGGCGTAGAAGGAGCATCATCAGTTTTCTCTATCTTCACCTTCTTCATCTTAGGATCATGTGATTCTGCCTTAGCTACATCTGCACTCTTCAGTTTCAAAGAAATATTTTCATCTCTTGATTTATCAAGGTCTACTTGAGACACACCATGAATCCTCAAGATCTTTGATGTGACTTTAGCAACCTTTCTTTTTGTTGTTGCAGTATTAAGTTTAGCATCTACTTCTCTAGTTTTCTCCTCATATGTTCCCCACCTAGGTTCATTAGGATCTTTGGGGGCTGATAGTAGTACTTGCACATATGCTTCATGGACCTGTTCCTCTACCTCATAACCAAGTGGATGAATCTGCTTAGTTCTTGGCTCAACAGCTTCCATACAAGTTGTGTCTATCTCCACCATAAAACAAATTGTATCCTTGTAGTTTTCCTTAAAGCTCTCTTGAATCATGTACCTAATTTGCATCTTAGCCCTGAAGGTCTTCAATTCCAATGTGATGAAATCTCTTAATGTGCGTTCATTGGATGCTTTGTTAGATATATGTGGCATGGTTGGAATGGTCTTGTCCAAATACATATCTAAAACTTTCCCAACTATATGAAGGTACATGTAAATGATTAAAGCCCCAAATCTGAATATTTTGGTCTTATCATGCTTGATGGCCTTGATGTTATCAATCAACTGTACATGCAAGATCTCACACAAGTTGAACTCTCCATATTCCTTCACAAGTCTGATGGTTGCTAGAATTATGCCTATAGACACACTATTCACCCTACTAGTGTTATGAAACCTATATCCCAGTATCATAGACATCAATTTGATGGCTTATTTTTCAATAGGCTTAATTGTCATCCTATGCTTATCACTCCTTGACTTACATGTCTACTCAACCATCTTTCTGACATCCTTGCCCATAGGAAGGATGGTGCCTGACCTAGAAAGGCATGTCATCTCATATATCAAGTCACTGGTGATCCTTACTAGCACATCACCAATCCAAAACAAATCATCATGAATTTTTCTCAATAAAATCTGTATCCATTATGTCTCATAGAATTCATATGGCATAGCATAATAAAAAATAGGGTGATCATTCCATTTAACATATTCATCCATGAATGTTTTGTATGGTTTCGACATGGTATCCAAGTGTGCCCTTAACCTATCCAACCCAACTGGTTCTTTCTTATAGTAGATATATGCCCTAATGTCCTCGACATGCATGATCCCCCTAGGCGTGCAGGAGAAATCTCCCTCTAAGTCATCTAGGGTTGACTTAAATGGATGCCTCTTAAAGATATATCTCTTCTTCTCTGCTACATCAAAAACTATTTGGACTGGCCATGACTTACATGTTTAATAACTTTCCAACTGATCTATGAGATAATATGAAGACTTCTAGATCGGTGCGATGAACTAGGGTTTCTACAACTGACTAAATGCACTAAAAATCACTGATAAATCAATTTCCAAGTCTCCACAATAACTTCTAAGGCTCTTTCTACTCTCCTATCACTCTGAATTTGAATGCAATGAGTAAACAAACATCTTTTTGTGTACTTAAAGTGAAAATTCCACTATTAATGCAAGTCACGTAAACCAGGCTGCCACTTCAAAAAAATTAGCTTGAGTTCTATTTACAATTAGCATGTGCGCTCTTGCACAAAGGTACCTTTATACTCCAAAAGCTTAAGTCCAAAGGTGCATACTCTAAGGATGAGTATACTAGCCACGCAAGGGTTTAGAGCTAAATTAGCTCCCCCTATGACCTTGATGGCCATTTATCCAGATGTAGAGGGTGCATCCACTACAGATGCATCCAATACATTCTCATTAGTCTTGTCCTTCTTTTTCTCTATCCAAATCAAGCTCACATCCTCTTATGCTTTCACAAAATTGACTTCTCCTTCGAGATCCAATACTGGTTCTTAGACCTTTTTAGGGCTTTCCTGACCTTGCGTCCTTGATCTACAGAACCTTGATATATGTCCAGCCTTGTTACATGAGTGAAAAATGACTAGAGGTCTTATACTCCTTAGAACATTGACATGAGTCACCATTTTACATGTTCTAGCTGAGAGACCATTATAGTTACATATCTGACATGTAACATTCTAAAAACTTCTTACATTTGTCTAATTCTGATTTCTCTGATCATACTAAATCCTGTTCTTCTTAATAGTCTTGCAATTTATAGATCTATGACCAAATTTATTGCATGAATAACAGTAACCATTAAAAGGTCTTACCTCTATATAGTTCCTTGCAATGTGTTCATGCTTGTTACATGCAAAACAAGTGTGTTCTATAGGCTTACACTCATTCTTAGGTGGTCCACCATTGTATTTGGTTTGATATTCAGTCTTCTCAATATTAGTAGAGTCTTTTTGTGTTTCCTCTCTTGCTTGCATATTATCAATTTGATTTTGTGCTTCATTGTATCCAATACAACTAGTGTCTCCTTTGGCTCTCCTTGCATACAACTGAGATTCTATCAAATCAAAATTGGTGTGTAATTTTTGAATATGATTATTTGCTTCTTTCAATTCAGACTCCAAGCTTTCTTTGCTATTTCTCAGCTCCAAGATTTCCATGTTTTCTTGCCTTAGTTCTTCATTGAGTTGAAGGTTCTCTTTGACTTGTTCATTGTAGACATCCTAATTGTTGATTAGCTTATCATCAAACTCTTCAAGAAGTTCTTTCATAGATGCATTTTCTTCATTCAGCTTATTGACCTTTTCTCCTAGATCACTGTTAGAGCATTCTTTGAGATCCCTTCTTATCTTTTTGATAACTAATTGAGCATCACTAGCTGTCTCTTTTAGTTCTTCAATTTCTCTTTCAGATTTGTCCAAGTCTTCAAGAGCGGCTTCAAGATTTTTCTTCAGATGTTTCATTTTTGCTTTGTGCATGATCTCCTCAAGTGGTTGAACTTCTTTACAGAGGACCAGAGATATGATACCAATTTTTAGGAATCGGAACACTGAGAGGGGGGGTGAATCATTGTTCACTGTATTTTAACTTTTCACTTTAATCTTTATGTTGAACTTTAAATGCTTAAGTACCGAATTAAAAATTCACATAAATATGAAACATGAAATCAACACATGGCACCAATATGGTTATGGAGAAACCCAAATAGGTAGAAACCTTGGTGGGAATTGACACCCACTAATATTTTGCACTAGTGTTTTGTGATCCTTGTTAGAAGATCCTTAACCCTGTTAGGAGTTGCTTTACAATGCTTTAAGTATTGTAGACCTTGTTAAGGGTCAAAACCTATTAGGATTCTTTTACAATGATCCCTATTAGGGGAGTGGACTCAGTATCCTAGAGCTCACTTCTTAGGAGGTGAAGGCTACAACCTTCTGATATCAAATACACACTATATCTGCTGGGTGAACTGTCACTGTGACACTGCTTGCCAAATCAGTTCCATTAATGCGCTAATGCTTTGACATCTAAAAAAGGTCTAATACATCTTATGCTATCTTTGTACACTTCTTATCTGCTTATTACAACTCCATCTTCCCATTCATACTGAATACAATGGGCGCATCTTATACTTATACACTTATACAAAATAAACAACTAGGTTAGCCCTTAGACCTATTACAAAAAAAGATTCCAAATGAATTTGCTTAAGCATGATTACAATTAATCATATACACATGTCAGCAACCTAAATACAATGGGTGCATTTTACAACATTACATTTTAATCACAAACCAAAATACTAATTGTCGGCTTCATGCATTGTTCTTCTCTGGCACTCGCTGGTTGTGTGTCTTCAATTGACTGTAACTTTCACATCCTTGCATATCTAATTATCCACTCATAGACTAAGCATAAGTATAGTCTAACAAAATTAACTTCTAGGGCACATACCATAATTATTCCATATGCATGTGTGTCGATGCTTTGAGCTATTGGAACTCTGTACACTATCCAGTCTTCAACACTTAATGGAATTCTGATCTTTACATCAAGTGCGTTGACTCCAAACTACTATATGAATTTTTTTCCATAATGAAAACATTATATTAAGTCATATAGATCAGTATAGCCAACTTTCCAATAGGAGTAGTAAGGTCAATGGTTTCTTTGGGAGCAGAAGGAGTATCATCAGTTTTACCCTTCTATTCATCAAAACTTTCCATCTTCACCTTCTTCAACTTGGGATCATTTGATTCTGCCTTTGCTACATCTCTGCTCTCTAATTCCAAAGAAATATTTTATTCTCTTTCTTTTTCTGGATCTACTTGAGACAATCCATGTAATCTTAAGATTTTTGAGTTAACTTTAGCAACCTTTCTTTTTCTTGTTGCACGGTTTAAGACTGCATCAATTTCTCTTTTCTTCTCCTCATAGGCTCCCCATCTTGGCTCATTAGGGTCAGTAGGAGCTGAAAGTAATACCTGAGCATATGCTTCTAAAACTTGTTCATCTACTTCATATCCAAGTGAATGAATCCACTTTGTTCTTGGTTCAACTGCTTCCATGCATGTTGTGTCTATTTCAATCATGAAGAAAATAGTATCCTTGCATTTTTCCACTATATTCTCTGGTACCCTATACCTCATTTGCATCTTAGCCCTAAATGTCTTTAGCTCCAATGTCATGTAATCCTTCAAGGTGCTCTCAGTACATGCCTTGAGAGATATTTGAGCCATTATGGAAATTAATTTGTCTAGATACAAATCAGATACTTTTCCAACAATGTGAAAGTACATATAGATGATTAAAGATCCAAATCTAAATATTTTGGTCTTATCATGCTTGATTTCCATAATGTTATCAATCAGTTGTGTGCACAAGATTTCACATAGGTTGAACTCTCCATTTTCATTGACAATTCATATAGCTGCAAGAATTGTGGCTACAGACACACTATTTACCCTATTGGTTTGTTAAAACCTATATCCAAGTATCATAGATATCAATTTGATGTCATTTTGCTCAATAGGCTCAATGGTCATTCCATGCCTATCACTCCTTGACTTGCAAATTTTTTCAACAATCTTCCTCACATTTTTTCCATTGGAAGGATGATGTCTATCTTTGAGAGGTCTATTATTTCATGAGTTAGGTCACTAGTTATTCTGACAAACACTTCACCTATCAAAAATAGGTCATCATTAATCTTTCTCAAAAGAATATTGATCCATTATGATTCATAAAACTCATATGCCATAGCATACTCCACTATAGGGTGATTATTCCATCGTGCATACTCATCCATGAATGTTTTTTTAGGTTTTAGCATGGTTTCTATGTGCGTCCTTAGTCTGTCCAATCCTGCTAGTTTTTTCTTACAGTAAATGTATGCCCTAATGTCCTCGACATGCACAACACCCATAGGCATGCAGGAGAATACCCCTTCTAGGTCATCTAATGTAGATTTGAATGGATGCCTCTTGAACACATATCTTTTCTTCTCTACAACATCAAATACAATAGGAGTAGCCATGACTTAATTGTATATCACTTTCACAAAGGTTTCTGAGAGATACTGAATTAGTGTGACGAACTAGGGTTTTCGTAACTGATCAAATGCACAACAAATCACTAGATGAATCAAACTACAATCCTTCTCAATCAACTACTAAGCTTCTTCTACTCTTCAATCGCTCTTAATTTGAATGAAATGAGAGATCTTCTAACTTTTGTGTAGTTTAAAGTAGAATTTCTACCATTAATGCTTGTTGCGTAAACCAAGCTATGACTTGGAAATTTCTATCTTTCATTCTATAAACAATCAGCTAGTGCGCTCTTGCATGAAGGTTCCCTTAGTTTCAAAAAGCTTAAGTCCAAAGGTTCATACTCTGATAGTGAGTTTACCAACCACGTAGGGGTTTAGAGCTAAATTAGCTCCACCTATCACCTTGAGGGGCCATTCATCCAGTTGTAGAGGGTGTGCCACTGTGGATGCATCTAATACATACTCATGAACCTTATCCTTCTTTGTTTCTGACCAAATCAAGCTCACATCCTTTGAGGCTTTCACAAAATTGACTTGTCCTTCTGGATCCAATATTGGTTCTTCGGTCTTTTTAGAACTTTCCTGACCTTGTGTCCTTGATCTACAAAACTTTGAGATGTGTCCAGCCTTGTTACAAGAGTGAAAAATGACTAGAGGCCTTATATTCCTCGGCACATTGACATGGGTCACCATTTTACATTGTCTAGTTGAGTGACCATTATAGTTACATATATGACATGTAACATTCTAAGAACTTGTTACATTTGACTAATTCTGATTTCTCTGATCATGCTAAGTCATGTTCTTTTTACTAGTCTTGCAATTCATAGCTCTATGACGAAATTTATTGCATGAATAATAGTAACCATTAAAGGGTCTTACCTCTATATAGTTCCTCGCTATGTGTCCATACTTGTTACATGCAAAACAAGTGTAGTCTACTAGCTTGTGCTCATTCTTAGTTGGTTCACTATTATCTTTAGTTTGATCTTCAGTCTTATTAGCATCAGTAGAGTCTTTTTGTGTATCCTTTGTTTCTCGCATGTTGTCAATGTGATTTTGTGCTTCATTGTATCCAATGCAGCTAGTGTCTCCTTTGACTCTTCTTACATACAACTAAGATTCTATCAAATCAGAACTGGTGTGTAATTTGTCAATGTGATTCTTTGCTTCTTTTAATTCAGATTCCAAGATTTCTTTGTTGTTCCTTACCTCCAAGATTTCTAAGTTTTCTTTCCTTAATTCCTCATTGAGTTGAAGGTTCTCTTTGACCTATTCTTCATAGACTTCCTGATTGTTAATTAGCTTATCATCAAATTCTTCAAGTAGTTCTTTTAAAGATGCATTATCTTCATTCATATTCTTGACCATTTCTCCTAGATCACTATTAGAGCATTCTTTCAAATCCTTTCTTAGCCTTTTGATAACTAATTGAGCATCACTAACCTTTTCTTTTACTTCTTCAATTTCTCTTTCTGATTTGTCTAGGTCTTCAAGAGCAGCTTCAAGATTTCTTTTCAGATGTTTCATTTCTTCTTTGTCCATGATCTCCTCAAGTGGTTAAACTTCTTTGGTGATGACCAAAGATCTAATAACAATTGTTAGGAATGGGAACACTGAGTGGGGGGGTGAATCAGTGTTCATTGTATTTTATCTTTTTACTTAATCTTTAAACTGAAGTTAAATGCTTAAGTACTGAAATGAACATCCACATAAACATGAAACATGAAATCAACTTATAACACCAATATGGTTATAGGGAAACCCAATTAGTTAATAACCCCAGTGAGAATTGACGCCCACTAATATCATGTACCAGTGTTTAATGATCCTTGTTAGAAGATCCTTAACCCTGTTAGGAGTTGCTTTACAATGCATTAAGTATAGTAGACCTTGTCAAGGGTCAGACCCTATTAGGATTCTTTTACAATAGTCCCTATTAGGGGAGTGGATGCATTGTCCTAGAGCTCACTACTCAAGTGGTGAAGGCTACAACTTTCTGATCTTAGATACACACTATATCTGTTTAATGAACTATCATTGTGACACTTCTTGTCAGATCAGTTCCTTTGATGCACTGATGCTTTGACCTCTTGCAAAGCTCTAATACATCTTATAATCTCTTTGCACACTTCTTCTCTACTTATCACAACTCTCTCTTGACTTCCATATTAATTACAATGGGTGCATCTCATATTTATATGCACATACAAAATAACCAACTAGGTCAACCCTTAAACCTATTACATAAAACACTTACAAATGAATTGGCTCAAGCATGTTTACAAATAAAAATATATACATTTAGGTACCCTAATTAAAATAATCACAAATAATTTACACCATTAGAATATAACCACAACTCAAAATGATAATGGTCAGTTGCTTACTCTATTCTTCACTGGCACATAGTCGATGTGCAACTTCAACTGCCTGTATCTTTCTCATACTTGCATATCTGATCATGCATTCATAGACTAGGCATGAATATAGTCTAACCAACTTAACTTCCAAGGCACACACCATAATTTGATCATATGCATGTGCACTGATGCTCTGAGCTTTAGGAACTCTGTATAATGTCTAGTTTTCATCACTTAACCAATTTTTGATATTCTCATCAAGTGCGCTGACTCCAAACTACTATATGACTTTGTTGCCATAATGAAAACACTATATTAAGTCATATACATCAATATAGCCAACTTTTCAACATCAGTATAACTTTCACTCTCACTTACACATTTTTCTTTTTGCCTCTTAGACTTATGCAAAACCATTTATGATTTGAATATAGATTCAACATTTGCAATAGTGTAGTTATCATAGTTAGAAAGCTCAAAAGTAGTAAGCTTACCAACAAGACTTTCCAGAGTCAGAACATTGCCAGGGTTATGTTGGGTATATTTTAGGTTTTTTGAGTGTACTTCTTTAGGTCCTTGTTCTATGTCTCTATAAATGTCTTTGTTCAATCAAGAGTTTAAAATTCCTCAAAATCTGTCATTTTTATGATTGTAAATCCTTGCCTTAGGTCTTTTTACCCTTGGTAGGGTTTTTATCCTTTGAAATCCTAAGTGTGCCCTAGTTCTTATATTTCCACATTACCTTTTTTGGCCACTTAAGTTTTGAGATTGTGCACATGGTCTTTCTTTTCCTTAGTGTTCACTAGATCATGTAATAATCTTTACATGTCACTAAGTCTTTCAATGAACTAGTGACTGTGTTTTATTCCTTGTTAAGATTTTCATTGGTCACTGATTCTCCTAGTCTAAGCCATAGTTAGTGTTTCTTTCAGTGAATTGGTGACTATGTGGTCTCCTGTTATTTTAATCCCTGGTGGTTTTCTCTTAATATTTAGCAACTGGGCATGGCAGTTATCTCTTAATCATTGAATTAGGTGGTCATGCTCTAAGTTTTCTGGTGACTCAATGAGGACCATTGATCATTTCTAGGATCAATGATGATGTCCTAATATCATAATGAATGGGCCCTACAACATGTTATTCATCGATTCAGTGAGTGGTTCATAATCTCATGTTCACTAAGTTTGGTGGCTCTAATAAAATATTTTGGCAAAGGGTGAAATTTTCTTCATTCGCTGGATCTTGGGAAAATATGGAAAAGTTCCAAATAATTTGGTAAGTCAGAAAATAAGGTGTTTGTGCACTCTTAGAATTAATTATTAAAACCCTAAGTTATTCAGTGATCTGGAAAACAAAGCAATGATAAAGGTATTTTTCCTTCGGTCTCCTAATCTTGGAATAAAGTGATTACTATTTCTAACTTTGGGAGATTTGGTGAATACTATATTTGTTGAATCTTGTGATTAAATGATAATGGTTTAAAAGATTGGGAAACTCAATGATAGCCATTGATTATTTTCAAGATCTATGGTTAGCGCTTAATCTTAGAAAGTAACCCAAGTTCTGAAAAGTATTTAGGGAATGGGAAACTAAGGTTGTTCACCCAATCTCTGAATGAGACTATGGTTAAGGAGTTCTTTTAGGGAATACGAGATGCCTATGTTTTTAGAATCATGGTATGAATCAAGAGTTAAGAAATATATTCTGAGATTAAGAGATTAATGCAATCATTGATTCTCTAGATATGACTGTGGTCAAGGTTTCAAGTTTAGGAGTTTATGAAAAGCTTTGTTTGCTAGATCTCCAGGTGGTTGCTGGGTTAAGTAAAAGATATTGAGAACTAGAGATTACCTTCAGTCATCCATTCTCTGAATGTGGCTGGGTTATGATGGGTTTCAAAGGATAATCTAAAGACCGTTGATCATCTTTGGGATTAGCGGTGCTCATTGACTCTCCAAGTAAAGTCATGAGTTTACAAATCATTCCAAGATCACCTGAATGGGATTGTCTCTGAATCTCCAAGCATAACCCAGGATTAGCTTTTCTTTCAGAGATTGTGAGACCCTTTGTTCATGAGATCTCTGAATCAATTTTGTTTAAGTTTTCATTAATAATGACTGATGAGAGTCGTTGCAATGTGTAAAAGTACACCACCAAGTTGGAAAATGGTAAAATGTCATCTAATCAGGTTTTAACGAAGATTTTCATTAGTAATTAAGGGTTTAAAGCTAAAGTCATGATCATTGCTCTCGCACTTTATTTCTAATTTTTTAAAATAAACCTATTAATATCCATGCCATGGCTAGCCTTGATTTGAATTTGGTAATGTGTGGAATTGAATGCAGAAGTTATCAAGGCTTGATTTGTAATGATTTTGGCAACTGTACACATTCAATTATCAATTATGTATAGCTAGGTCCTCATTCTTTTATGTTTTCAAAGTTTTCTAAAGTGAATTGTGTTTTCCAGAAAAATGAAAAAAGTGTGAAGTGAGAAGAATTTGTAGAGCTAAAAGTATCCATATTTCAAAGATGAGTCAACCAGAGTTGAGTGTTGCGTCATTCAGTGGAAAAGATAAAGAATAGAGCGGTGAAGAGAAAGGGAAGACCAATTATTCAGATGAGTTCCTTAAGTTGCTTCCTGAGTCCAACCAGAACAAGAAAGCTATTGATACAACTTTCAAAGATATCATGGACAAGTGTAGAGACCTTGTCACTCCTTCTAGTTTAGGTTACACAATCTTAACCTACTTTTACAATCATAGACATAAAGCTATACCAATTTGTAATGCTTGGGCTTTAGGGATGGAAAAATTAATTGTGCCTGATGTTTTCTTAGATGTAGACTTAATTATTGAGTTGGCTAGATTATACAACCCTATTTCAAAAACCATCAGGTGTGAAGACCATTCTACCTTAGTTACCTTGGATAGGGGGTCCTTTATGAAATATTTTAATTTCTTTGCCTCTTCCTCTACTGAAATTTATTTGAAGAAGGAAAAACAAAAGTATACCAGTCATATAGGATCAGTGAAAATTCAAATAGTTAGGCATGTCCCAAAGCAGGGTAAATACATAGCTCCTCTCCCTACAAGCATGAATGCCCCATATGAGTTCAAGTCCCTCAACTTCTATATGAAGTTCCTATGTTATGGGTTGTGTAGAGTTTTAGGGATGGATGGAGATGAAGATAACTTGCCTACTGATCTATTGATGATCATTCTAGACATTCAAAATTCTCATGCCAACACTGATTATGATTACATCCAATATGTAATTGATAGAATGCATGAGGGTTTGATATTTTTTAAAGAAAATAAGACGCCTATTAGGTTCATGCACTACTCCCTCCTAATGCACATGATTTTATATTTCAATGTCAATAATTTGGATGCAAAGGTGTTAAAGCTAAGGTTCACATTTGAAGGCCATCCTAATCCAGTACAATAATAGATGAGAGTGTGGAATTATACTTCAAATGAGTGTGATGTCTGTGTGTTCCAAAATTTCTTTTTTTTTTTCCAATTTTGTAGTTGTTGGGGAAAATGTGGTAAGGTTGCAATTCAAGGTTTTGTAGCTTTTGAGGCCAAAACAGTATCAAAATAATTAGCAAGGAAACCACAATTGGGGTGACTTCTACCTAGGGGAGAATTTCATAGTTATCAGGGTTTATGGCTGCCCTCAACCCTCTCATTTACCTCCAAAATTTGTACCACTGAGGGTTTCCCTATTAGAATTCATTTGGTAGTTGATATGGATGGATAAGGAGCATTTGGCACCTCATAGGAGATGTAATTTCACACCAAGGAAGTTTAGGGTAGGCATTTTCTTGATTGGGAAGAGAGCATTCGATGAGCTCAGTGGTTGGCTCAATCATTTCAAAATGATTTTTTGTACTTGAATGTATGTTGATCCTGAAGATTTTATTAAAACCACAAGAATGACATTGATCACCAACATTAGGACAATGAGAGAGCATGAGGGCTTGGATGAGGAAGATGTAGTAAGGAACATCTTAGATAAAGATGAGGCTAGTAGGAGATGGACTAAATATTTTGATTTTCTAAGATTGGAGGCCCAACTCAAGGAGGTCAAAATTAATTTTGGAGTGTTTTTCCCTGATCTCCCTTATTTGAAGAGGATGTAAAGAATGATAGAAATATATGTCACCCTGTCTAGTCAAATATAAGGGTTGCTTGAGGAAAAATTAGATGTGAAGAGGGATTACTCCACTTCTGAACTTGAGGAGTTTACTGATGAATCACAAGAGGATGATATTCCACCTCAGGCCAAGGACTCACCAATTATTGATTTGACTCAAGATCCACTAGAAGGAGGGGATACCTTAGAGCCACCATTATAGAAATAGAAGCTTGAGGGAAGTGAACCTTCGAAGGAGAAAAAATAGAGAAGGATAATTAAAAGACCTTCTGCTCTAGTACTTGGTGATAGGGCTTACCATCATCAATTGAGAAAATCCATCAGAGAGGGAAAGAAAATAGTGTCCAAAGAGGAAGATGAACTACCTCTATTGTTAGGAAATGATGAGAGAGAGTTATATCAAGAAGAGTTTCTTAGTGATCACTAGTTCATAAAAAGTGAAGAATTAAGGATCTTCCTTATCTAAAAGAAGTCACAAGAGGTTGCGAAGGCTCTACCTGAAGGAATGGAACCAAGTGAGGAGACTATGAGAGGTCTCACATATTATGACCCTAGCCTTGAGAAGATTATAGTTGAGGAGACTAGGGAGATGGTAAAGTCAAGTGGATTGCTACTAGCTCCTGGATGGGACCTGACCTCGGCTTTCATCATTGATTAGATAAGAAAATAGCTAGAGGGTAGCCTGTCTTATGAGGTACATATAGGAGACATGATAAGAGGAAGTGGCTATGACCCTAATTCTTAGGCTATTGCATTGTGGTCTCTTGGTCATAGAACTGAAAAGCCATTCCTAGTAAGTATTCAAGATAAGATGGAGGGAGATAAAATTGTCTGGATTGTTCAAAATACAATTGATATTGAGGTGTCCAAGGTAGTGACAGACTTTGCCTCCGTCAATGAAGCAAAGATAGCCCAGCTGTTTGAGAACTCAATGAAGGTTGCCAAGGATAGAGATTTGAAATTGATGATGATCAAGAAAATGGAGGATGAACTAGAGGATCTGAAGATCAAGCTTAAAGAAGCTTCAAAGGTAGTTCCCCTTCCTACATTGCAGATTGAAGCTGCAACTCAACCAAAGGTAGAAATCCCTGACAAGCCAGTTGAAGATCTGGAAAAGGTAAGGCTAGATGTAGGCCTAAAGACCATGTTAGATGTTGTGCAACACAAACTTGAAAAAATAAAGGATAAAATGGGCTCAGTCCATTAGTCAGTTGTCTTGTTGCATAAAGAAAATGAAAAGGTAAATGAGTCACTGGCTACTTTAGAACCACTCTTCAGTATTTGGTCTTAGAGGAGTATATTGTTTGAGAATCTTGATGCCTTCCAGCCACATACACCTGATCTCCTTGAGGTAATTTATGCAAATATGTTCAAGTTATGCAATGTTTATCAAAGACTGTTCATAGTGAGAATTACCAAGAACTGGTGATAGTTATTTGAGATTTATTGTTTTGGCAAGGTTAAAGCTAGTTTGGTGAGGTTGATATATTGTCGATGACATATTCAAGATGCTTTGGATAAACATGAAAAAATATACTTTGAATCCTGTGAAGACTTCTGGACGAGGTGAAGTGTTTAACTTCTTTGTGAGAAGACTACAAATTAATAGTTCTATAGAAGTGTGTAGATATAATGTAATGTGTATTATAAATTATTATTGATGTCATATATTATTAATTATAAATTGAGAAATCCTTTTGGTTGACTCAATAATAATTAGGACTTGGTTGAAATGAAGGTATGATGAGGATATCATAGGGACATCATGCATTCATGAAATGTTGTGCGAGCTTTGAATATGAAATTTTTATGATCAGAGCATAATATGATGTTGTTGGTTTGTTAAGGACTCCAAAGGAACTATAAAAGAAAAAAGAGTTGTTATTTTAGTCATTTCACCCTTGGATGTGTTATCTTGATGATTATTTAGTGAAGACAGTCTTGAAGAAATTTGGATAGTGTCTTCAGTTGTCTTTGTTGTGTTTCTCAATCAACTCCTTACAGGGTTGGAATATTTTAGCAACGATCCAAACTCTCCTAATAGGGACTCATATGTACTGATTATATTGTAATGGACTTTGAACAAGGTCTATCCTTTCACAAGGAAATTTTATATTAGTAAATCTTCTTGTGGGCATCATTGGACCATCGGGGTTTTCCTCTGATCAAGGGTTTCCCTAGTTAACAAATCTAGAGTTACTATGTATGTTTATTATCTTGTGGTTATTGTTGTTATTTATTACAAGATTAAGATTTGTTAGATTTAAATTTAGGTTAATTAATCTCACAACTTATTCACCCCCTACCATCCTCTTAGTTGTGTTGGTGGAATTTTCTTCCTAACAAGATCTAGGTATGATTCAACCTTTGTCAAGGAGTTCCTGGATTATCTTCTTTATCTCTTCTTTGATCTTGTTAGGATGGAGATAGGGTTTTTTGTTAAAATACTTGGCTCCTTCCTCCAATTCAAAGGTGCATGCTTGAAACCTCTATGTGGGCATATACTAAGGGGAATATCTACAAACACTAAACTATGCTTATCAAACATCATCTGAAGCTCATCATCATTGTAGTAAGCTTGTTTCCTACTCAAATTTTATGTCCAGACCAAGTAGTACCACCTAGATGATGTCATCATGTCTCAAAATGTATTACATTTATTATTCATAAATCTCCCTTAGGCTACCATTTGACATTCCTCTTAGTATCACCTTCTTGTCATGTAGTTCAAATAAGAAATCCATCATTTTTTATTGGGGTGGTTTAGCATGTGTGTAACTCCTAGAAGAAGATGATGAGGTTTGCATCTGATACAAGAGCATCTCGGGTCCTTGGAAATCCTATGTCACCAAAAACATTTTGAAGTTTGTCTGCGTTGCTCAATTCCTTCTTTGATTGAGTTGGTTCGGTAGTTAGTCAGTTTCTATTCGTTACCGAGTATGGTTATTTATCTCCTGGGCAGTCAGTTCTTTCACTCATGCTCGGCAGTGCATATGTATTGCTCAGTCATCCTTTCTTACCAAGTAGATTATTTTGAGTTTCTCTTGAGGCTGACTTGTGCATTGATTTTGGGTTGTTGATTTAATGTTGGTATCCATCATTGGGAAGCATGTGGTTTGAGATTCGACCATTCCTTTTGTTGATTATGGATGTAAATGTTGACTCAGTTCATTAGCCTCTTGTATAAATGTAGTTGTTTGGTTAGAGTTTAGGGAGTCAGTTTTTTGGATAGGAGTAAGAAGATAGAAGATTAAATATTTTGGTAGATCCTCCCATGTTTGAGGATATCTTAATTTATTGTAATATCTAGTCGTAACCAGGAAGGCCTTACAAACTGACATGTTTGAATCAATTTGAATTAATATATGAATGATCTGCATTTTCTTCCTCGCACTATGTTGTTGTTGCTTCCGCATGTTGTTGAGAAAAGTGGATCTGGTTAGGGTGTGCCATCATTTTCCCCATACCATCCTCCTCCTATGTCAGGTGCTATCAGAGAGAGGTGATATCTTGATCTTGGTTTGTGAATCTATATTTTTAGGTTCCTTCTTATGAAGCCCTAGTTGATTTTTTGGGGGTAGCAGATTGTGATCTGACCTACAATTGTAGAGGGTTTTCAAGATGGTTCATGGAAGGTGAGATGTGGATCTAGGATTGGTAGCCATGTTAAGACAAATTGTTCCTAGATTAGAAGTTGTTAAAATAGCCCAGAGAAGAGGAAGACATCTTGAGGATGTTAGTGATGATGAAGTTGAGGTGGAACAAGGTGATGTAGAAACTACACCTGTAATGGATCAGGGTGAGGAATGATTCTTGAAGGCTTTGACAAGTCCAAAGTCTACACCACACTTGAATCCTCCTGAGTATGGTGGAAAGTTGGATTATGATGAATTAGTGGATTGGATCACTAAGATAGAAAAAATATTTTGAATATGAAAATATACCTAAAGAAAAGAAGGTGAATATTGCGAGCATAAAGTTGAAGATTCATGCATCCTTATGGTGGGAACATCTGCAATTGGAAATAAAGAGGAAAGGAAAAGACAAAATCAAGGTATGGAATAAAATGGTGAATACATTGAAAGGAAAGTTCTTACCTTGTGATTATCAGATTAACCTATTTAGGTGAATGCTCTATGGTAAAAATGTGACCACACTTCTATGAATCATTACATTTAAGAACACTCAAGAATGAGGTCTCAAAAATTGATCCATAGCTCCCTAGGCATGGAGTGCAAGGGTTTTAATAATGCTCTCAGCTAGAGCTATTAAGCCAATAACCTTGCTAGTAAACCATGCAATGGGAGATTCAATGAAGACAAGGGAAAGAATTCCAATATCCCCAAGAATCAAATTAATGCAATGCAATGCAAGCTAATCTATGAGACTAAAAGATGCAAGCTAGTCTATGGAAATGAAAGAACAAGTATTACCAAGCCTCCTAGTTAAGCTAGATGAATTAATCTAAAGCATAAAGGAAATCTAAGCTAAGAATGCCATGATAATGCAAGAAATGAAACTATGATAACATATAGATGCAAAAAGCCAAGAATGCTCCAAATCTCCAAAAGCTCCAAAGTGACCTAGAAAACCTGCAGCATAACATTAGCATAAAAACCTAAGATATGAAAATGAAGAAGAGAGCTCTCCTTTTATAAGAAATGAAAAAGGAATGGACCATGAAGATTAAGAGGCAAAAGATTTAATCAAGGGTGGACCTTGAAAATGGAGCAATCCATGTGCATAAGTATCCTCCAATGAGAAAATAGGAGTTGACTTTTGTGTCCATATAAGACAAAAAGTGCTTTTCTTCTTTTTATAAAATAAGAATAATGCTTTATTTGTGCAACATAGGATAAGAGGAAAAGGGGGGGATTTTTATTTATTAAAAGGGGAGGAAATATTCCTTTTAATAAACAAAAACTTAGGATAAAATGGTTAGCCCATAGAAAATAATCGAATAAATGATAGAACTAGGATTTGATCAAGAATAAGCAATTTATGATTTAGCAAAAGGGGCTAATAGTCTAGGTGACCATTTTTAATTGTATACAAATGCAAAGTCTAAGGTACAAGGATAACTTGGTAAAGGAATATACTAAGGAATTCTAGAGACTAGATATCAGATCTGGACATGATGAAGATTATGTGGAAAGAACTTCTAGATACCTGAATGCTTTGAGATTTTTCAATCAAGAAGAAATCAGTTTGGTCAAATTGGAGAACATTGAAGAGGCTTATCAATTTGCATTGAAAGCTAAGGAGAAATTGAATAAGAGACATGAGCAAAGACATAGAGGTAGAGGTGGTAGATTCCCTAGATGAAGAGGTAGATCTTATGATGAAAATAGTAGATCTGAACCATAAAAGACAACTCCAGACAAAGGTAAGACTGAGTGGAAAGGTGAAAGTTCATCTAGAAGTAGATGCAGTAACTACCAAGGTGGTTATAGCAAAGGAAGTTTCTAGGGAAATTTTTACAATTGTGGAGAAGAGGGACATAGATCTTTTGAGTGTACACATGCAAGTAAGAAGGTTGGTAGCAGCCAAAATTCTTTGGTGCAAGAAGTGTCACCGAATGAACCTGAGAAGGAAAATAACTTGATGGTAAGAAGAGCACTATGAAATGAAAGAAAAAAGGAAGATCTGGTAAGGATGAGTTTGTTCAAGACTAGATGTAGGGTTCCTGACAAATTTTGGAAGGTAATCACTGATAGTGGTAGCTTAGAGAATCTAGCATATGAGGAAATGGTCACAAAATTATAGTTGAAAAGGTTGGATTATTTGTTACCCTATCAGATTTCATGGATCAAAGATGAGCATATGCTCTTGGTGAGTGAACAATGTTATGTGAATTTTAAGATTGGAAAATACTATGATAAGGTGTTATGTGATATCATGCTTATGTATTTTCCTCATATTTTGTTGGGTAGACCTTGGTAATATGATAGACGTGCTATATATGATGGAATATTGCATAAGTATACTATTTTGGCTAAAGGAAAGAAACAAATCTTGTTACCTTTGATGGAAGAACTTGTTAGTAATGTTTTCACATCTGTGAAAGTTTTCTTGATGGAAGGAAGAAAGTTTATTAAGGACTTGAAAAAGAGTGATGTATGTTTTGTTGTGATTCCTAACAAACCAAGTAAGAAAAATGAGGATAGTCTTCCTAAGGAGATTGATAAGTTACTCACCGAGTATAGTGAAATCATTTCTGATAATGCACCTGATTGTTTTCCACTGAAGAGAAGCATTGATCATTGTATGGATCTTATCCCTAGATCTAGTTTAGTGAATAAGTCACCTCATCAGTTAACCCTACCGAGAATCAGGAATTGAACCAATAGATTCAAGAGTTGTTGGAGAAAGGTTTGATTAGAGGAAGTTTGATTCCTTGTGCAGTACCTTCTTTATCAAAACCAAAGAAGAATGGAGAATGTGTACTGACTCTAGAGAAATCAATAAGATAACTATGAAATATAGGTCTCCTATACCGAGAATAGATGACATAATGGATAGTTTGACTGGAGAAAAATATTTCACCAAAATTGATTTGAAAAGTGGGTATCATCATATCAGAATCAGAGAAGTGTTAGAATAACTAAGAGGTGGGTGAATCAGTTATCTAGTGTCCCAAATAATACTTTCATTATTTGTGTATTTACCGATTGATAGTCTAAACTTTATAATAATTACTGATCAAATCTAACATGTAATATGCAAAATATGATAACAAATAAATATCATAGTCAACACATAACACAAGAGATTTAACATGGAAACCTTGTAAAGGGAAAAACCACCTGGGACTGGCAACCCAAAATTGTTCACTCTTTTGAATTGAGGTCGGTGAAGACCCAACCCTATTAAAGGTTTACAAATACAGTGTTAGGTGTGACCTTGTTAGAGGATTTTAGACCAGAAGTTATCATCCAACCAGCAGTCACTCTAGGGTTGACAAGATAACAATGTTCACTCTATCAATGAAACATCAAAAGACTTTCATAGTCCACTCAGTTAAGAGATTTGACTGTGTACAATGGTTAAATATGTAATAGTAGATGATCTTCCTAAATACAACTTTAGTTTGTAGTTTACAGATCAATGTTCAGCTCATTCAAATATTTTTTTATCAATATAACACTTCAAATTCAATACTATATCAACTTACTATCCATTGGTAATTACTCTCTATAGCTTGGTAACTATTCTGTAGCTTTGTTCTTATTAACCATTATGTTCAAAATGCAGGAAAACATCTTCACATGATAATTTTGCAGTATCTTCTTCTTCCGGCATACATTTCATAATGAAACCAATGTCTCTTATATAGATGAGTAAATCATTTTCTTTTCCTCCATCAATTTTTTCTGCTTAATCATATTCATAGATTTTTCCACTTTAAGCTCCCTTGGCTGATGTGTCAGTAACACATTTCAATCTTCTCCATTAGATCCTTTTTTATTTATGTTAGCCATCAATCTTCATAACAAACATTATCTGTTACCTCAATTTCATACTCTTTATAGCTCATCACTTTATCGGCTAAACTGATCATTTAATTCCTTTCTATTTTTCTCAATTAACAAAGAAATGCGTTGGTGAACACAAGCTTGGTTAATACTGTGCTCAGTATACACTGCACTCTGTCGGTGTATATTGAAATGCTTTATTTACTAACAATGTTTCTTTGTGTCTTTCAACTCTATTCTTGATCATAGATGAATGCAACATAATAAAGTCAATTTCATCAAGTCATAGATTCATCAACAAGTTACTCAATTTATTCCTTATCCTCATCTGTCATATACATCTTCCTCATGTAGATATTTTTGTTCTTCATCTCTTTCACCTTCCTTCAGATGTGTCAGTATAGTAACTTACAAGATAAGTACTGTCAAGTTAGTTGACATCAATGACAACATAATACTGATTTAATTATCTTGCATATCAAATCATAAAGTCCTCAGTAATCTTGAATTACAGATTCTTCATTCTAGTTCTAAATCAGTTGTAGTTCATCAATCTCTCCCTTTGGCATTGATGGCAACTCAAGTAATATGAAATATACCATACACATACCAAACATGTCTTCTACAACTTTGTGATCAAATAATATTTAGTGTAAGCTCTCCCTAGCTTAATATGTTTAATCACTACATTACTAAAACACCATTATAAAATATAGCTTTGTCATTCTATAGATATAACCTTTTCAGTTCTCAAGTTCCTTTCAGATTATCTCTCCCTTAGATAGTTCTCATCGGTGTATTTCTCCTTTTCTTTTCATCTTATTTATCTCTCCCTTTGACAACAATGTCAAAGAAATAAATAAATAATTAGCTATGTAGTAGCTAAGTAACTTATGGTGTCCATTACTTCCTCTGTATCTTAGTATATTGATATCCCAATCTGTTTCAATTCTTCAAACTTAATCACAACCTTGAACAAAATCAAAAAGGTGAACTATGATGCATCAACATGAATGATCTTCTAATAAGATTAGGCTGATGCAACATCCAGATCACATTAGTGACCTATAGACAGGGGATAGACCACAAGTCTAGTCCTCAAATATTCAAAAGTTTCCTTCAGTAGAGGCTTTGTAAAAATGTCTGCAAGTTGTTCTTTAGATGTAAAAAATTCTAACTTTACTTGTTTCTCTTGCACTTGTTCTCTTAAGTAGTGATACTTAATTTATATATGCTTTGTCTTTGAGTGCAGCACAAGATTCTTTGAACTATTAATAGCACTTTTGTTGTCACAGTATATGATCATTGGGTCAGTGATTACCTGATTCATTCCTTCCAACACTTGCTTGATATATGCAATGTTTGAGAAATTAGTAGCATCAGGAACATACTTTTCTTCAGCTATAGACTAAGAAATACAAGCCTTCTTTTTACTTGTCCAGGTTACAAGTCTTTCACCAAAGAAAAATGCTCCCCCGATGGTACTTTTTCTGTCATCCACATTTCCATCCCAATCAGCATTGGTGTAAACTTTCAACTCAAACTTACCTTCCTTAGGATACCATAATCCATAATCCTCTATCTTTTTCAGATATCTTAAGATTTTTTAGTAGCAATCATGTGTGATTCTCTAGGATTAGTAGAATATCTAGCAACAATTCCCATAGCATGTGCTATATCTGGTCTACTATGAACTACATACATGAGCTTACTAATCATGGATCGGTAAAGTGTCTAGTTTACCTCTGTAGTTTTCATCTTCCTTTGTCAATTTACTTCTAGTAGCCATCGGTGTTCCCATAGGTTTAGCATCTTCCATGCCAAATGTCTTCAATACTTCCTTGATGTACTTGGACTGTGTGATGAATATTCCATCACTCTATTGTATCACTTGTAATCTGAGAAAGAATTTAATCTCTCTGAACATAGACATTTCAAACTCATTGCTCATGTCATCTGCAAAAGATTTACATACATGATCTTGACCTCTAAAAATAATATCATCAACAAAAATTTCAGCAATAATAATAGTGTCATCAGTATCACCTTTCATGTACAAATTGTTGTTCTCACTAGTTCTTACAAATCCAATACTTAACAAGTAAGTATGCAATCTTTCATACCATGCTCTCAGTGCTTGCTTCAAACCATATAAAGCTTTGTGTAATCTACATACCATGTTTATGTTGTCTGGATCAACAAATCCTTCATGTTGTTCTATGTAGACCTCTTCTTCAAGTATACCATTCAGAAATGCTGATTTCACATCCATTTGATAAACCTTAAATTTCTTGTGTGAAACATATGCAAGTAACATTCTAACTCCTTCCAATCTAGCAACAGGTGCAAATGTTTCACCATAATCAATGCCTTCTTCCTGTCCATATCCCTGGCATACCAATCTCACTTTATTTCTTGTCACTTCACCATTTTCATTCATTTTGTTTCTGAATATCCATTTAGTACTAATAACATTTTTATCTTTAGGTTGGGGTACTAAGGACCAAGGTTTTTTTTTCTCTATTTGTTCTATTTCCTCCTTCATTTCATTAACCCATTCTTCATGTTCTAATGCAACTTTCACATTCTTTGGTTCAAATTCACAAACTAGACATGTACCTTGTCTTATTTTGCTTCTTGTCTACATTCTAGCTTGTTTGTTTCCAATAATTTGAGTCTCAAGATGATGTCTTTTGACAAAACTAGCCAATACTCAATTTCTTCTTTCTTGTTCATCCTATTCAGGTTCATTTGCTTGTTTGGTAGCACCATCTTGTTCATTGGTTTCCCTTTCCTATTCCTCGGGGTTATTTTCCTGTTGACCGGTTATCACAAGTTGCCACTTCGGTAGATAGTTAGGAAGTTCAATGCTACCATAGTCTTCTAGTTCCTTTCTTTCTTCTTTGTTTATGTCACCATACTCATCAACACAAACATTGGTACTTTCAATCATCTTATTTGTAACCTTATTCAGACACTTTTATGCTTTACTCTTAGTAGAATATCCTAAAATTATTCCTTCATCACCTTTAGAATCAAATTTCCCATTTCTCTCCTCTTTCAAAATAAAGCATTTACTTCCAAAAATTCTTAAATAACTTACTATAGGTTTGTGTCCAAACCATAGCTCACAAGGTGTCCGGTTGGTGTCCTTCTTCAGTTATACTCAGTTAAGGACATATACAACTATGCTGATAGCTTCCCTCCAATATGTCTGAGCAACATTATTTTGTAGCTTTAGTGTTCTAGCATAGTCAATGATTGACCTATTCTTTCTTTCAACAATCCCATTCTGCTGAGGTGTTCTCAGTGCAAAGACATGTCTCTTAATACCATTCTCATTATAGAAATTAGTAAATTCATCAAAGATAAATTCACCTCCTCTATCAGATCTTAAGCATTTGATTTCATTTCCAGTCTCTTTTTCTACCTTAGCCTTATACCATTTAAACAACTTAAAAGCTTTAGATTTCTCTTTCAGGAACATAATAGTTATCAGTCTAGTATAGTCATAAAAAAAAAGAATAAAGTATCTATCACCATAATAGTGCTGAGTTCTCATAGGACCACATAGGTCAGTATGAACCAATTCAAGTATCATCTTTATTGAGTAGTCTTTTCTTTTAAAACTAGAATTAGTCATCTTACCTTTCTAACATTCATGACACATAGCATGATCTAGTTTTGACAAGTTAGGCAATCCTCTAACTCTTTTCTTCTTACTAATCTTGACCATGTTATCAAAATTCATATGACATAACCTCTTATGCCACAACAAGCATCTTCATCTTTCATTAATAAACAAGAAGATTGATCAATATTGAGATAAAATAGATTACCTTTGCATTGTGTACCAGTTCCAACAAGTCTTCCTCCATCATCATAGATTCTTACCTTTCTGCTCTCAAAAGCAAGTCGGTGACCTGAGTTATTCAGTTGTGCCACACTTATCAAATTGTAGTTCAGTCCATCTACCTAGTATGCATTCTCACATTTTATTCTATCATTAATCATCAGTGAACCTTTACCTCTCACCATACAAGGTGCATCATTTCTCATCCTTACAGATCCACCATCATATTCATCAATTAGATCAAATTTCTCTATATCACCAGTCATATGATGTGTGTAGCCACTATCTATGATCCATGTATCAATTCTGCTTACTTTAGAGATTAGTGTTGTGTCTTCATTTTTCTCTTCTTCTTCTGAATCATCCTTCATAGCAACAAATACTACTTCTACATCATCATCAATGTCAAATTCAGATTCAAATTCTTCATCTATGTAACATACCATTTTCCCTTTTTCATAGCTATCTTGGTTGTCTTTGTTATTGTATTAGTAGCCTCTATTGATTCTTCTCCCATAGCTTCCTTCAGATCAGTCTTTGGATCTATCATCATCTTTCTTATTCAGACATCTAGTAATGATGTGGCCAACTTCTTTACAATTAAAACATGCTAGAGGTAACTTGCCTCTATACCTTCCCTTACCGTTGGGCAATCTTCTGGCCATAAGAGCTTCAAGCTCATCAAGTTCATCATCAATATTACTATCACTGTCATTATTCTTATCATTCTTGCTACTAGACTTACCAATCTTCAAAGAGGACATGAAAGTGGATTCAAAAAAAGGTACAACACTATTGTCAAATTTATTCAATTCAAAGATTGTAAGCTTACCGATCAAAGTTTCAAGGGTGAGGTTGGATGTAGCCCTTGTTTCATGAATTGCAGAGATCCTGATCACATAAACTGGCAGCAAAGTTCTGAGAATCTTGCTTATCACTATTTCATCATCAATAGCTCTGCCAGATGCTCTAATAGCATGTACTACCTCTTTTAGTCTATTTGTGTATTGCACAATGTTCTCACCTTCTTTCATCTTCATATCATCAAATCAACCTCTTAGGCTTTCTGCTCTGGCTCTCCTGACATTTGCATCTCCACTTTATATTAGAGTCAATTTATCCCACATGGTTTTGGTAGTAGTGCATCCCTTAATTTCTTCAAATTTGGTGTCGGTACAGGTAGCAAAAAGTTCCATCATAGTAATATTTTGTTCATGCCTATCCTTCAGTTGATCAAGAGTCAAGGGACCTAGTGTCAGTTCAATGTAGCCATTCTCCATCAGTTCTAGTGCAGAATTCCCAATTCCAGATATGTGCAACTTCATCCAACTTTGCCATACTGTGAAGTTATCTTTATTCAGCTTTGGCACTTCCCTCTTATACATCTTGAGACCTTTTTGCTGAAGTCATTAAAGCTCTATTCTAAGTAACCGTAGCTCTGATACCAATTGTTAGAATAACTGAGAGGGGGGTGAATCAATTATCCAGTGTCCCAAATCAAAATGTATAATTCAAAATAATTCTACTACTTCTACAAGTCAGTAAACATATAATACTTTCATTGTCTATGTATTTACCGATTGATAGTCTAAACTTTATAATAATTACTGATCAAATCTAACATGTAATATGCAAAATATGATAACAAATAAATATCACAGTCAACACATAACATAAGAGATTTAACGTGGAAACCCTATAAAGAGACAAACTACTTGGGACCGGCAACCCAAAATTGTTCACTCTTCTGAAGTGAGGTCAAGGAAGACCCAACCCTGTTAAAGGTTTACAAACGTAGTATTAGGTGTGAACTTGTTAGAGGATTTTAGACCAGAAGTTATCATCCAACCAATAGTCACTCTGGGGTTGACAAGATAACAATGTTCACTCTATGAATGAAACATCAAAAGAATTTCATAGTCCACTCGATTAAGAGATTTGACTATGTACAATGGTTAAATATGTAATAGTAGATGAGCTACCTAAATATAGCTTCAATTTTCAGTTTACAGATCAATGTTCAGCTCATTCAAATATTTCTAAGCAATATAACACTTCAGATTCAATATTATATCAACTTACTATCCATCAGTAATTACTCTGTATAGCTTAGTAACTATTCTACAGCTTAGTTCTTATTAACCAGTATGATCAGAATGCATGAAAACTTCTTCATGCGATAATTCTACAGTATCTTCTTCTTCCAGGATACATTTCATAATGAAACCAATGTCTCTTATATAGATGAGTAAATCATTTTCTTTTCCTCCATTAGATTTTTCCACTTTAAGCTCCCTCAGTTGATGTGTCAGTAACACGTTTCAATCTACTCTAGTAGATCCTTTTTTATTTATGTTAGCCATCAATCTTCATAACAAACATTATCTATTACCTTGATTTCATACTCTTTACAGCTCATCACTTTATTGGCTAAACTAATCATTTAATTCCTTTTTATTTTGCTCGATTAACAAAGAAATGCATCAGTGAACACAAGCTCGATTTATATTGCACTCGGTATACACTGCACTCCGTCAGTGTATACTAAAATGCTTTATTTACTGACAACACTACTTTGTGTCTTTCATCTCTATTCTTCATCATAGATGAATGCAACATAATAAAGTCAATTTCATCAAGTCATAGACTCATCAACAAGTTACTCAGTGTATTCCTTATCCTCATCTATCATATACATATTCCTCATGTAGATATTCATGTTATTCATCTCTTTCACCTTCCTTCTGATGTGTCGGTATAGTAACTTACAAGATAAGTACTATCAAGTTAGTTGACATCAATGACAACATAATATTGATTTAATCATCTTACATATATAATAATCAAGTCCTCAGTAATCTTGAATTATAGATTCTTCATTCTAGTTCTAAATTAGTTTTAGTTCATCAAGAAGGTGATGAATGGAAGACTTCTTTCAAGACAAAAGAAGGTTTTTATGAGTGGTTGGTTATGCCTTTTGGTTTAACTAATGCACCAAATACTTTTATGAGATCAACGAATGAAGTTTTGAAGAAATTCTTGGGTAAGTTTGTGATTGTATATCTTGATGATATTCTGATATTCAGTAAGACTAGAGAAGAACATTTGTTACATGTTAGACAAGTTTTGCAGAGACTGAAAGAGGAAAAGTTGCTGATAAATCTAAAAACATGTTAATTCATGAAAGAGGAGATTTTGTATTTGGGATTTTTTATTTCAGCTAATGGTTTGAAGATGGATCCTGAAAAGGTTGAAGCTATTTTTAATTGGCCTACACCTGAAAATGCTAGTGAGGTAAGATCATTTCATGGTTTGGAAATTTTTTATCGAAAGTTCATTAGGAATTTCAGTGCAATTTGTAATGCTGTGACTGAGACTACGAGAGGAGATAAAAGAGAATTCCAGTGGATACATGGAGTTGATAAAAGTTTTGAGACTCTAAAGTAGAAGGTTGATGAATTTCCTATTTTGGCATTACCTGATTTCAATAAGGTATTTCAAGTGGAATGTGATGCAAGTGGAAGTACAATTGGAGTTGTATTTAGTCAAGAAGATAAACCTGTTGCTTTTTTTACTGAAAAGTTGAATGATGCAATAATAAAATATTTTATGTCTCATCAAGAATTCTATGATATTGTTCAAGCCTTGAAGAAATGGAGACATTATTTAATACCAAGTGAATTTGTGTTATATACTGATCATAAGGATTTACAGTATTTGGGTAGTAAGAATAAGTTGAATTAGAGACATATGGAATGGGTTGAGTATTTGCAGAGTTATACATTTGTGATAAAACATAAGAGTGGAGTCATTAACCGACTTGCTGATGCATTAAGCTAAAGAAGATCTTTAATGACTAAGATGAAAATCCAAGTTCTTGATTTTTATGAGATGAGAGATTCTTATGAAGTTGATCCTGATTTTTCTGAGCCATGGAGAAAGTGCAAAGAACCTATTCAAGATCAACTAAGTACTAAATGGGAAGAATATTTTTATTCAATAAGGTATGTTGTTTAAAGGTATTCAATTGTGTATACTGAGAGGACCAATGAGAAATAACTTGATAAAAGAGAAACATAGTAGTGGTTTGGATGGACATTTTTAATTGATAAGACATTGAATTTGCTTAAGGAGAAATACTTTTGGCCACAGTTATATAAAGATGTTAAGAAATTTGTGAAAAGTTGTGGAGTTTGTCAAATTGCAAAAGGAGTAAATCAGAATATTGGCTTGTATACACTGATCGTTGTACCTCAGAATCCTTGGATTGACATCAGTATGGATTTTTTTCTTGGCTTACCAAAGACAGTAAGAGGTAATGATTCTATATTTGTTGTTGTGAATCAATTTTATAAGATGGCACATTTTATACCATGTAGAAGATATTTTCTTTAAGGAAATTTTTAGATTGCATGGATTATTGAGGAGTATTATCTCTAACTGAGACAATAAATTTGTTGGATTATTTTGGAAGACTCTTTGGAGAAAGTTTCGCACTAAGTTGAAATATAGTTCTACATTTCACCCACAAACTGATGGACAGACAAAAGTTGTGAACATAAGTTTGGGAAATCTTTTGAGATGTTTAGTATTGGAAAGTTGACTATACAGGTGTATATGACTTAATATAGTGTTTTCTTTATGACAAAAAAGTCATATAGTGTTTTGGAGTCAGCCCACTTGATGAGAAGATAAAAAATTGGCTAAGTGTAGAATATTGGATAGTAAGCAGAGCACTAGCAGTTTAGACCATCAGCGCACATGTGTATGACCAAGTTATGGTATGTTCCCTAGAAGATAAGTTGGTTAGAGTGTATTCATGCTTATTCTATGAGTGCATGATCAGATATGCGAGTATGACAAAGTTACAGGCAGTTGAAGTTACACAGCCAATGAATGCCAGAGAAGAACAGAGCAAGTAGCTAACTGTTAATATTTTTGTTAGCGGCTATATTTATATGTTGTAAAGGCTATGGGCCTACTATAACTAGGTTTTAGACATATAATTAACTTTCTTTTTAAATATTCTTGAGCCAATTCAATTGGAAGCATTATATGTAATCAGTTAAAGGGCCGACCTAATTAATTGTTTTGTATGTGCATATAAATATTAGATGTTCCCTTTGTAATAAGTAGAAGAGTTGAATACGAGTTGAAATAAGTAGAGTAAAAGTGTGAAAAGAATTGATAAGATGTATTAGAGCTTTGCAAGAGCTCAAAGAATCAATGCATCAAGGAACTAATTAGACAAGCAATGTCACAGTTGCAGTTCATTCAGTAGATATAGTGTATATATGAGATCAGAAGGTTGTAGCCTTCACTACTTGAGCAATGAGCTCTAGGATAGTGTGTCCACACCCCTAGTAGGGTTATTGTAAAGGACTCCTAATGGGGTCTGACCCTTGACAAGGTCACTATACTAAACATATTGTAAAGAAACTCCTAACAGAGTTAAGGATCTTCTAACAAGGAACATAAAACACTAGTACATAATACTAGTGGGTGTCAATTACCACCGGGGTTTTTACCTATTTGGGTTTCCCCATAACCACATTGGTGTTATGTGTTGATTTCATGTTCTTTATCTATGCTTATGTTCATTTCAGTACTTAAGCATTCAAGTTAAGTTTAAGAGTAAAGTAAAAAGATTGAATTAAGTGAATGTTGATTAACCCCCCCTCTCAGTGTTCCCATTCTTAACAATTGGTATCAAAGCTCTGGTCCTCAAAAAAGAAGTTTAACCACTCTAGGAGATCATGGACAAAGCAGAAATGAAACATCTGAAAAGAAATCTTGAAGCTTCTCTTGAAGACCTGGATAGATCTAAAAATGAAATTGAAGAACTAAAAGAAAAAGGCAGTGATGCTTAAGTGGTAATCAAAAGGCTAAGAAAACACTTGAAAGAATGCTCTACCAGTGATTTAGGGATAATGATCAGGAAGGTGAGTAAGAAAATTCATCCCTGAAAGAACAGATTGAAGAATTGGATGATAAGATAACCAACAATCAAGATGTCTATGATGAATAGATCAAAGAGAACCTTCAACTGAATGAAGAATTGAGGAAAGAAAAAATGGAAATTTTGGAACTAAGAAACAACAAAGAAAGCTTGGAATCTTAATTGAAAGAGGCAAAGAATCACATTGATAAACTGCATGCCAGTTTTGATTTGATAGAATCTTAGTTATATGCAAGAAGACTTAAAGGATATACTAGCTGTATTGGATACAATAAAGAACAAAACTAGATTGACAACATGCGAGCAAGAATAAAAGCACCAGAAGAATCCATAGATGCTAAGGAGACTATAAATCTAACTAAAGATCATGTTGAACCATCCAAGAATGAGCCCAAGCCATTAGATTGAACTTTTTATGCATGTAACAAGCAGGGTCATATTGCAAGGAACTATATAAAGGTAAGGCCTTTCAATGGTTACTATTATTCATGCAATAAATTTGGTAATAGAGCTATGAATTATAAAACAAGTTAGAGTAAAAAGACTCAGCATAATCAGAGAAATTAGAATTAGTGAAATATAAGAATTTCTTAGAATGTTACATGTCAGATATGTAACTATAATGGTCACTCAGCTAGACAATGTAAAATGGTAACCTATGTCATTGCGCTGAGGAATATAAGGCCTCCAGTTATTTGTCATGCATGTAACAAGGCTGGACACATCTCAAAATTTTGTAGATCAAGAACATAGAGTTAGGAATGCCCTAAAAGCCAGAAGACTCAGCACTAGATATCAAAGGAGAAGTTGAGTTTATGAAATCTTCAGAAGATGTGAGCTTGATTTGGTTAGAGGCAAAGAACGATAAGGTTGATGAGAATGTATTGGATGCATCCATAGTGGATGCACCCTCTACATCAGAATGAATGGCCCTCAGGGTCATAGGGGGAGATAATTTAGCTCTAGACCCCTACACATCTAGTATACTCACTCTCAGAGTATGTGCCTTTGGACTTAACTTTTTGGAGACTAGAAGATTCTATGTGCAAAAGTGCACTAGCTGATTTTTTATAGAATGAAAGTTAGAAATTTTCAATGACAACCTAGTTTATGCGGTAAGCATTAATGATAGAATTTCTACTTTAAAGTACACAAAAGTTGTTGGATATTGCTGATGCATGGGTGGTGATTGAGACATGTAATATGTTTAATCACTACATTACTGAATGGGCACTCATACTATTTTCATTTGTGTTTTTTCATTGATGTCAACATATGCTTTTATGAAGGAACCAGACTAGTAATCACACTATACGGCTAGTGTACAAATGTTTCAGATGCTGCAAAGTTAGATGAGAGTTTAGGAGGATTTTTTGATCTTATATCTATGATTTCATCATTAAGTATTTCATATTGAGAGAGTTACATCTATTTTGGTATAGACTAGTCACTAGACTATGCCAGTGAGAATTGACAGAGTTAGTCTCTGAGTTTTTGATATATCTTTCAGAGGGATTGGATTCAAGGTATGTGAACTTGAAGGATGATGAAAGAGGTACTAATGGATTTTCATTGGTTAGCCCAAGGTATGGAGTGATTGCTAATGTCATCTATGGCATGTGCTCTAGCGATGGATTATTCAAAAGACAACTCAAGGAATGAAGCACGTGTTTTATTTGGCA
This sequence comes from Chamaecyparis obtusa, assembly GCA_027943335.1. Classification (NCBI taxonomy): domain Eukaryota; kingdom Viridiplantae; phylum Streptophyta; class Pinopsida; order Cupressales; family Cupressaceae; genus Chamaecyparis; species Chamaecyparis obtusa. The sequence continues at coordinate 178,050 of BSBK01002137.1, read as the reverse complement.
AGCAAAAATCAAGGATGTCGTTCCTTAATTATTGAATGTAATTATTATAAATTTTTAATAGATATCATGTGTATCTTACCAAGGGTTTATGTAATTTTTTGTAATTAGAAAAGCCTTATGGGCCGAATTGATCTTGGTAAATTGTAATAAGGTATAAATGAAAGGTCTTTTATTTGGAAAAGATATGGAGGGAATATATGTGATATAAGGAGGTTGTGAAGGTTGTGAACTTGTGTCTGTTGTATGTAGAGTAGAGGATTACTGGTGGAATTCATTGGAACTGATCAAGCAAAGAAAAGTTACTGGCAAATAGTTCAAAAGATTGTGTATTTCTTCATATACACCTATTGTGAACTAGTGAGTTCAGAAGGTGGATTTAACCTTCTTTGGGTAGTGAGCCCTCTATTGTTCTTGACTCCTAATATGGTCTATCCTCTAACAAGGACTATGTACTGTAATGTTTCAATAAGCTCCTAACAGGGCTGTATATTCTAACAAGGATTACTATACTCTCAGTACATCATTAGTGGGTGCTAATTCCCACCAGTGTTTTTAACTTTAACAAGGTTTCCCCATAACCAAAATATTATGTTATTGTGTTGGAATTCATTGTGTTCATTGGATCTGATATTGATGAGCTTAAATTTAAAGTTTAATATTCTGTCATACAACTAATTCACCCCCCCTCTCATTTGTATTATAGACTGTTATTTTTAACAATTGGTATTAGAGCTTGTGGTCCTGAGAGAGAAAGCTTAATAGCTTGAGGTGATCTTGGAAATGGAATTCTATAGGAAGGAAAGTCCTAAGTTTGATCTTGAAAACATTGACAGTTGGAAAAATAAGATGCGAACATATCTACTATGCATGGTTATAGACTACTAGATGATTGTGAAGAAGAAAGAATCTCAAAAAGCTGAGAATGACTTGGAAACAGTCGATGATGATGTAAACAAGTTATTTTCATGCAACATGGTTGCAAGAGAAGCATTGATCAATCCACTATCTGAGGGTGAGTTTATTGAAACTAAAGATCTAGATTCGGCACATGAAATTTGGAATAGACTAGAGGCACTCTATGAAGGAGACAAGTATACCAAACAAGCGAAATTGTAAAACTAGAAGAAAAAGATGGAAAAGATGCAAATGAATGAAGATGAAAGAATTAGAGCCTATGTTCAAAGGGTCACAGAAGCTATAGTTGGAATCAAAAATTGTGGTGGTACTTATGATGAAGATGAAGTCATTGCAAAGATTCTTAGATCTCTAACTCCTACTTACAAATTCAAGGCAATGTCAATTCAAGAAACTATACCCCTGACTCCAAACTTTAGCAGAGAGATGTTGATTGAAAAGTTAACTACCTTTGAAGCTATGAAATTAGGGCATCCACACACAAGAAAGCATCAACACTTCTGAGCACAAGCAAAGAAGACCTGAAAGAAGAGCTTGGTGAGTATATTGAGGAATGGGAGAAGATAATGTAAGAAGAAAAGAAGATGGAAGAAATTGTTGCACTGATATCTAGAAGAGAGAAAAAAAGTAAGGGAAAATTTGAAGGAAAATTACCTTTTAAATTTTTTTCATGCAATAAGATAGGTAATTTTGCATCTAGATGTCCTACAAGAATCGCTAAGTACAAACTTGATTATGTAAAGATTAGAAGAGATAAATAATGTTCTTATGCTAGTGAAGGAATCTCTGATGATGATGATTTAGACAATGAAGAGATTGGATTTGTTGCTATTAAAGATGAACTAGTTCATGAAGAAAAATCCTTAGTATCTCATGTGATAAGAAAACTAAGTGGATAATTGATAGTGGATGTTCTCATCACATGACTGGTGATAAGAACAAGTTTGTTCAATTAGTAAATTATGATGGAGGTGTTGTAAGGTTTGGAGACAATCTCCCAAAGTCCATCATAGGAGTTGGATCCATCACTTTGGCCAGAAAGACTAATACAGACAACATACTACTAGTAGAAGGATTGAATCATAACATGTTGAGTGTTGGATAGTTAATGGATAAAAACTTTCTGTTAAGTTTTGTTAATGGTAAATGCTTTATCAGAACCAAGGAAGGAAAACTGATTTCTACCAATTCAAGATCTAGAGGTAATGTATTTGAACTAAACACATTTGGAGCCTCTTGTTTTGTTGCGAAGGTAGATGATAGTTGGTTATGACATAGAATATTTTGTCATGTTAAATTTGATAGCATTGTGAAGGCAAGTATGGCTAATGCTATAAGATATCTATCAAAGATTGTGAAACCTTATAACACTGTATGCAGAGAATGTGTTATGGGAAAGCAAACTAAAAATAGTCATAAAAGCAAAACATTTACATCAAAATGAAAGTTGGATCTGGTACATACAAATCTATGTGGGCCTACAAGAACAAGTTCATACTATGTTGAAAGGTATTTTATACTCTTTGTTGATGAATTTTCTAGAATGATGTGGGTTACTTATTTGAGAGAGAAATCAGAAGCATTTGACAAATTCAAGTTGTTTAAAGAAAAAGTAGAGAATGAATTAGGAATGAAAATAAAGTGTTTAAGATCAGATAGAGGTGGAGAGTTTACATAAAATTTATTTAATTCATATTGTGAAGAGCATGGGATAAAAAGACAAACATCGGCTCCTAGGACTCCACAATAGAATTGGATAGCGGAGCGAAGAAACATAACTATACTTGATGTTGCCAGGATAATGTTGATTGAAGGAAATGTATCTCATGTACATTGGAGAGAGGTTGTTGGAACAATAGTGTACACACTAAATAGAATTCAATTCAAAGATGGCACAAGTAAGACTCCCTATGAACTATGGTTTGATCATACTCCTACTGTAAAATATTTTAGAATTTTTGGTAGAAAATTTTATATCACAAGGGATGTTGAGATAGGAAAATTTGATGCTAGAAGTGATGAAGGTATCTTTCTTGGTTACTCTATTAAAATAAAGGCATACAAATGTTTCAATCTAAGATTAAGGAAGATGGTTGAAAGTAACAATGTAACAATAGATGAGAAATTTCAGATACAAGAAAGAATGTATGACAACAATCAGATATGAGAGGTGAAAGAAACCACTACTGTTGTCAAAGAAGAACTTATTGAGGAAGAAAGTGAAAAAGAGGCTTGTGATGATGATACAAGCAAGACTACTGAAACTCCTAAAAATCCAAGGTATGTAAAAAATAACCATCCTGAAAGTCAAATTATTGGCAATACTAGTCAGGGAATGCTAACTAGATCTAAAGTTAGAGAAGAAATTTGTTTTATTTCTCAAGTTGAGTCAAAAAATACAAATGAAGCCTTTAAAGATGAATCTTGGATAAATGCCACGAAAGAAGAATTGGATCAGATAAATAAAAATAATACTTGAGAATTGGTTCCAAGACCTAAAAATAAAAATGTTATAGGAACAAAATGGGTCTTTAGAAACAAATGGATAAAGAAGGAATAGTTGTAAGAAACAAAGAAAGACTAGTGTGTAAGGGATACTCATAGCAAGAAGGCATAGACTTTGAAGAAACATTTAATCATGTTGCTAGAATAAAGACAATAAGATTATTTCTATCTTATGTTGCCCATAAAAACTTCAAAGTGTATCAGATGGATGTTAAATCTAGATTTCTGAATGGAGATCTTGAAGAAGTATACATAGAACAAACAGATGGATTTCCTCTATGCGTAGACAAAGACATGGTGTGAAAATTAAAGAAAGCCATGTATGGGTTGATGCAAGCTCCTAGGGCTTGGTATGAAAGGTTGGACAAGTATCTACTTAGACTTGGATTCAGAAAAGGTAATGCGGAGAGTAATTTGTATTTAAAAACTACTGAAGATGGAATCCTGATAGTAGAACTATTTGTGGATGACATTGTCTTTGGAGGTAATGATGATCTATGTAAGAAGTTTTCTTAAGAAATAGAAGGTGAATTTGAGATGTCCATGATAAGTGAAATGAAATTATTCCTTCAACTGCAAATAACTCAGAATGAGAATGGTATTTTCATTTCTCAGACCAAGTATCTCAAAGAATTACTTAAGAAAATTGGTATCGAAGATTGTAAACTAATAGGAACACCTATGGTGACTAGAAACAACCTAACAATTGATGATGAATAAAAATATGTCTTTTAGACTTTGTATAGATCAATGGTTGGAGGGCTACAATATCTAACTCACAGCAAACTAGATATTGCTAATGCTATTGGAATTGTGGCAAGATATCAGGAAGAACCCAAAGAAAATCATCTAGCTACTGTGAAAAGAATACTGAGGTATCTCAGAGGAACCATAGACTATGGTTTATGGTATAACAGGAATGATACCTTTGAACTTCATGCTTATACTAATGCTAATTGGGTAGGAAATATTGATGACATAAAAAGTACAAGTGGTGGTGCATTTTTGCTTGGGAAAAAGTTGGTTTCTTGGGTAAGTAAGAAAAAGGATTGTATAACACAATCTATTGTTGAATCAGAATATGTTGCTGCAGCTATAAATTGCACTCAGATTGTTTGGATGAAACAAATACTGATAGACATTGGAATAAATTTTAATGATCCTATGGTTATCCATTGTGATAACACTAGCATAATAAATATGTCAAAGAATCTGATGATGCACTCTAAAACTAAACACATTTCTATCAAGTATCATTTCTTGAGAGACAAGGTGGTAGAAAAAGAAATCAAGCTAGAATATATTAGTAAAAAAGAGTAGATTGTAGACATTTTTAAAAAGTGACTACTCAAAGATACCTTTTAATATCTCAAAGGTATGTTATGGGTTTAGGCCCCTCCTAGTTAGAACTAAATGATGCAGAGATGCAACACTCCAGAAGTGTTCAGAGCCTCATCATTTTCTGGACTCGATGTATGGATCTAATCCTCAGGGGGTGTGATTGTGGAAGAAAGTTTATATGTTAAGGTCATTGAAGGCTCATGGAACCCTTTTCCATTAGTGTCAAAGGGGGAGTGTTGCTATGAGAAAATCTCTACTATTTGGGGAGACTCTTCAGTTGAAGGACTTTGGATTGATATATCTTTGGGATAAGATTTCCCCATATGTTGACATCAATGCGAAAGTGTGAGATTGTTGGATATTTCTAATGCATGGGTGGTGATTGAGACATGTAATATGTTTAATCACTATGCTACTAAATGGGCACTCATACTATTGTCATTTGTCTTTTGTCACTGATGTCAACATATGCTTTTATGAAGAAACTAGACTAGTAATCATAGTGTACAGCTAGTGTATGAATGTTTCAGATGCTGCAAAGTTTGATGAGAGTTTAGGAGGACGTTGTGATCTTATATCTATGATTTCATCATTTAGAATTTCATATTGAGAGAGTTACAGTTGTTTTGGTAAAGACTGGTCAGTCGACTATGATAGTGAGAATTGATAGAGTTAGTCTCTGAGTTTTTGATATATCTTTCAGAGGGATTGGATTCAAGGTATGCAAACTTGAAGGATGATGAAAGAGGTATTGATGGATTTTCATTGGTCATCACAAGGTACAAAGTTATTGGTGACATCATCTATGGCGTGTGCTCTAACAATGGCTTTTTCTAAAGCCAACTCACAAAATGAAGCTTGTGTTTTGTTTGGCAAGCACAAATCAAGGATGTCGGTCCTTAATTATTGAATGTAATCATTGTAAAATTTTTATAGATACTGTGTGTACCTTAGCAAGGGTTTATGTAATTATTTATAATTAGAAAAGTCTTGTGGGCCAACCTGATCTTGGTAAATTATAATAAGGTATAACTGAAAGGTCTTTTCTTTAGAAAAGATATGGAGGGAATATATGTGATATAATGAGGTTGTGAAGGTTGTGAACTTGTGTGTTATATGTAGAGTAGAGGATTACTAGTGGACTTCATTTGAACTGATCAAGCAAAGAACAGTTGCTGGCAAATAGTTCAAAAGATTGTGTATTTCTTCATATACACCTGTTGCAAACTAGTGTTTTCAAAAGGTGGATTTAACCTTCTTTGGGTAGTGAACCTTGGGTAGTGAGCCCTCTATTGTTCTTGACTCCTAACAATGTCTATCCTCTAACAAGGACTATGTACTATAATGTTTCAATAAGCTCCTAACAGGGCTATATCTTCTAACAAGGATTATGATACTCTCAGTACATCATTAGTGGGTGCTAATTCCCACTGGGGTTTTTAACTTTAATATGGTTTCCCCATAACCAAAATATTGTGTTATTGTGTTGGCATTCATTATGTTCATTGGATCTGATATTGATGAGCTTAAAGTTTAAAGTTTAATATTTTGTCATACAATTGATTCAACCCCACTCTTAGTTGTATTGTGGACTATTATTTCTAACAGAAGTATGTAGATCTCTCACTGCATTCAAATTCAGAGTGATTGGAGAGTATAAGAGCCCTAGTATTTGATTGTGAAGGATTGTAGATTGATTCATTAGTGATTAGCAGTGCATTTGATTAGTTGCAGAAACCCTAGTTCTTCACGTCGATTGAGAAGTCATTGAGTTCATTTGGAAAATGATATACAAGTAAATAATGGCTACTCCCATTGTATTTCATGTGGTGGATAAGAAGAGATATGTTTTTAAAACACATCTATTAAAATCCACACTAGATGACCTAGAAGGTGTATTCTCTTGGACTCCCATGGGTGTTATGCATGTGGAAGATATCAGGGCATACATATATTGTAAGAAAGAACCAATACATTTGGATAGGCTAAGAGTGCACATGGAAATAATGATGAAACCTAACAAAACCTTCATGGATGAGTATACACAATTGAAAAATCATCCTATAGTGGAATATGCTATGGTATATGAGTTCTACAAGTCAGAATAGATCAAGATCTTACTTAGTAGGATCCATGATGACCTATTTTGGATAGGTGAAGTGCCAGTTAGGATTATAGGAGATCTAATTCATGAGATGACATGTCTCTCAAGGATAGGTTTCATTCTTCTAGCATCTGAGGATGTGAAAAAAATTGTTGAGAAAACATTAAAATCAAGGACTTTGCACATTATGGACAAGAAATATGATCTTGTTGCAAAGGAAACTAAGAAAGTATTTGAGATAGTTTTCCTAAACAGCCACATGTTTCGTCCTACTACGCCGACTACAAAAGTTCCCACAAAGGTTGCAAAGGAGTTAGAGATCATAAATATACCATCTATAGGTCCATAGGATTCAACACATATAACAGATGCACCCACAGAGGTAGGGAAGCCTGCGCCTATGACAGAAGCTCATAAGGACAATACAATTTTCATTGACAATGTTGAGATTGCAATGGTGACCATAGATACTGATTTGGATAAGTTTGAAGAAGCATTTGTAAGAACTCATGAGGATGAGAATATATGTGTTAACACTCCTCCCAATCAACAAGAAGTACTGATTAAGGATGTGACAGATAAGGAAGAGTAATTAATAGAAAAAGAGAAAGATAAGATAGAAGAGAAGAAGGAAGAAGAAAAGGAAGGAAAAAAAGAGAAAGAAGATGAGAGTATGCAGATAGATGAGCCATCTGTTGAGAGGTAGATCACTATTAAACATGAAGCAATGGACACTACTACTATCAGTCCACTACCTTCAGCAGCATTTTTGTCAAGTTTGACACCTGACACAACTAGTTTGGATTCGTGGGGAGAAGAAAACCTGATCAAGATTAGTGTCTTAGCTATGGAAAAGCTAAAGAGAAACAAGTGACGAGGAATCCTTTATTTGTTGATTCAGTGAACATATTGAACAACCTATTGGATTCAGACAAGAAAGTGTCCAAGGTTAGTATAGTTGATGATGTTAGCAACATCCTCACAACCCTTAAAACTAACTTTGCTAGCTTGGAAGAATCTGCATCTCAAGTTACAGAAGAGACATATAGAAAGAAAAGGTTAAGTGAACTGGTTAGTAACTTCTCACTAGACCTTAGTTCACTCAAAGTTTTACAAGAAACTTTGAAAGAGTTTGCGGCAAAAGGAAGAAAAATTATGGCTAATTGTATCGATCAAGATAAGTTAACTGATGACCAGTTCAAGAACATCCAAGTTGAAGAGGCCATGATTGAAAAAGTAAGGAAGTTAGTAGAAGATCCCTCTATTGATATAAACATGTGTAATAATGTATATCAGTGATAGATTGAAAAAATTGAGAAGGTAGAAAAGGAGATGTCAAAGATAAGGGCTAGGCAAACTCAACTTAGAAATGCACTTGTGCCCTCCCTAGATATTGATGTAGTAGTGGCAAGCGAAAGCCTTCAAACAATGAGAAAAGGTAAGTTTTCAATCCCTCAACACCTAAGGTGAATGGGTCAAGTGATAAATAACTATCACAGGTATAGAAAAAGAATTGGAGAAGGTTATCACAACCCTACTATTCAAGGTAACCTAATTACTAGGCTTACCAAGGTCCTAAGCACCTAAGGACACAAGTTCACCAAGAGATCTCTATCCATAAAAGAGTGATCAAACCCCATGAAATGGATACTAAGACTAGGGGTGGCCTAAAAACACTAATCTTTCCTATTTAGGTCTTATTCTTATATCTCCAATGGTTCTTTCATTCAAAAGCAACCCATAACACTAAAATGCTTCATAGCCTAAAGATTTGGCTTGTAGCCCTTCCTAGAGTGAAATTTGAACATAGGTCAGAATGTTCCTAAATGAGATGGTGATTTGGTTAGGGATTTTGATACCATTTTGGTGTTTACAAAACATATCTAAGCACCAAGGAGTGGAGACAAATAGAAGTCACTTTTGTTGCAATATTAGACTAGGCTAATAGGCCTAATTAGGGCTCCAAATGCACTACAAGTGCTCTTTCTCCTATGCCAAAACACAAAATAAGCATGGATGAATGTGTGGATATGTAAAATAACTCATAATCGAAGTTTTGAGACCTTTATGAATCCCCAACCAAAATCTATGGTGATTGTCCTAGTCACTTGACTGGTGCACACATAGAGATGTACACCTAGGGTCTTGTGGCAAACTCACCCCTCTGCAAATCCACACTCCTAAACTACAAAAGATGAAAATACATTGGAAAATATTGTATTCCACCAAGGGGAATCAATTTACCATGGTGGAATGAGACCAAACAATCAGGCCCTATTAGAAACCCTATTTTTAAGCCTCAATTCCAAGAACTCCTACTAAAACTCAGATATCTTCCAATCTAGAATAGATCAATACATGAGACCAAATAAAAATGAAAGAAGACTTAGGGATTCAACTTTTGGGATCACTATTTCATACCCACACATCTGTACCCATCTGTATAGTGGTCTGAATCATGAAATCTGTAGAGAAAGTTTATGATTTTATTGATTTTAATTGCCAAAATACATGAGTTATCCTACCACCCACCTATAAGGGATTCTGTAGGAAATCCCAATGGTTATGAAAATTTTTTGAACCAGTTAGCCATTCAGGAATTGTGTTTACAATGTTTGACAACTTTTAAGAAAGTTGCTCGAAAGTTGCATGACAACTTTTAGATCAACTTTTGCCTAATTTGCAAAATTGCAAATCTAATGACCAAACTTGGTCCTAACCTTATTTTGATGATCCCTAATGGATCCAAACATATAAAATGATGAAATTACCTATGGCTAGGGTGTTGGATCATTAATGACCATTAGTTAGACCAAGGGCTCATAAAATGCCAATCTTGGAACTATGGTCTTACAAAGAGATCCAATGTCTAACCCATATCCTAAGCATGACTAGAGGCCTCTAAGGACCTTAGTGTGAAATCCTAGGTTCCATAGGCATGTTTTTTGAATCTAGATTAGGTTCTCCTACACCATAATCCCCTTGAATTTTAAAACTCAAGTCCCTACTTGAGGATAACTACTCCACTGAAGTGCCATGTTGCTTGATTTGATCTTCGGTCAGCCATGTAGCATCTATGTTGGGGAGGCCCTTCCATTTTGAATAAGTACTACATGTACTTCTTACTCTTGGTCTACCTTAGTATCTTTGTGTCCAAGATTTCTTCTAATTCCACTGGTTTTCTTTGGGGAAGATTGGTAACATAGTCTTCATCTTTGGTGTCCTCACCTTACTCATTTGATGAATCTACTGTAGCTTTGTATGGTGTGAGGTCTACCACATTGAATATAGGAGATATTTGGAAAGTTGGAGGAAGGGAGATTTCATAGGCATTGTCACCTATTTTTTTAAGTATGCTGCAGGGACCTACTTTCTTCATTTTTAGTTTGGAGTATCTACCCTTAGGTAGTCTCTCCTTTCATAGGAAAGCCCAAACCTTGTCTCCCACTTTGAAGTGGACCTCTCTCCTTCTGTTGTCAGCACTTTCTTTGTACTTCAAACTAGACCTTTGCAAAGTTTATTTTACTTGTTGTTGTACCTTTGTGATGAGCTCTGCTAGTTCTTGGCCTTGAGCACTAATTTTGAAATCAGAGGGGAGTTCCATCAGATCCAATGGTCCCTTGAGGTGAAAACCATACACTGCTTGGAATGGAGTTGTACCGATTGACCTATTTATAGAGTCATTGAAGGAAAACTCTACTTGGGGTAGGACTGTATCCCAACTTTGTGAGTATTTTTTGGTTAGGCATCTTAGGAGATTGCCTAGGGACCTATTTAATACCTTGGTCTACCCATCTATTTATGGGTGATAGGTAGAGCTATAGGTGAGATTTGTACCCAACTTCTTGAGGAGTGTCCTCTAAAAGTTCCCTTGGAACTTTACATCCCTATCTGATACAATTGTCTGAGGTAAGCTATGAATTCTAACTACTTCTTTGAAGAATATTTTGGCTATATGGGATGCATCATTTGTCCTCTTGCATGGCACAAAATGGGCCATTTGGCTGAACCTATCCACTATGACAAATACACTATCAAATCCTTGCTTGGTTTTAGGCAGTCCCATCACAAAATCCATTGAGATAGTCTCCCAAGGCCTTGAAGGGATTGGGAAGGGTTGGTAGAACCCTTGATTTGTTGTCATCCCTTTAGCTTGTTGGAAAATAGTATAGGATTCAATAAACTTCTTAACTTCATTGTTCAACTTGGGCCAAAAATAGCTCCTCTTCACCATATTTGTTGTCTTCTCAATGCCAAAGTGACCTCCTAGGCCACCACAATGCTTTTCCCTGATTATATTTGCTCTCATTATACATTTTGGTATACATAATTGTGCTCCCTTGAATAGAAGCCCATTCTAAATTAGATATTCAAAAAAATCAGTGATATCTGCCTTCCATTTTTGTACAAATTTGATATATCTCTGCAAAATCAGGGTCATCTGGGTACAAGTGTTTGAGGGAATCAATTCCCACACTTTGTAGTTGAACTTCTTCAATCAGACCAAACCTCCTGCTAAGGGCATCAACAACTTTGTTTGCTACACCCTTTTTATGCTTAATGTTGAAGGTATAGGAATGCAATTGCTCTACCCATTTGAGATGCCTGACTGAGAGTTTTTCTTGTGAATTGAGGAAGCTTAATGCATGATTATCAATGTAGACTACAAATTATTTTGGGATCAAATAGTGCCTCCATTTCTTGAGGGCTTGGACCATGGCATAGTGCTCTAGATTATAAGTAGATTACTTCATTTTGGCCTCATTCAATGTCTCTAAGAAGAAAGAAACTACCTTTCCTTCTTGGCTTAGGACAAGACCTATAGCCAAATTGCTTGCATCTATTTCCACAGTGAAGACTTTGTTAAAATCAGGGAGGACCAAGATAGGGTATTGGGAGACTCTATTCTTCAAGTATTGGAATGCATCATTGGCTTCCTTTGTCCATGCAAACTTAGTCTTCTTACCACCTTTGATTGTTTCAAGCATTGGTACACACACATGACTAAAATTTTTGATGAATTTCATATAGAATGTTGCAAGCCCATGGAAACTCCTTACATCACCTTGATTCTTTGGTGGGGGCTAATTAATGATTGCATCTACCTTCTTAGGATCCATCTTGATGGTACCTTGTGAGATCACAAAACCTAGGAACACAAGTTCCTTCCTCATAAACATGCATTATTACAAGTTGATTACCAACTTGTGTTGATGGAGTCTTCTTAGTACCTATTCCACATGATCAAGATGGTCTTCCTTGCTATGAATGAATATTAGTATGTCATCAATTTAAACAAAAACAAATTTGCTAATAAAATCTATAAATATCTCATTCATAAGCCTCATAAAAGTGCTAGGGGCATTACTTAAACCAAAGGGAATTACTAACCATTCAAAAAAACCTTCAATAGTCTTGAATGTTGTTTTCCATTCATCTCCTGGCTTGATTCTGATTTGATGGTAACCAGACTTTAAGTCTATCTTGGTGAAGTAGCAAGCACCTCCTAGTTAATCCAATAGGTCCTCAATCCTTGGCATGGGAAATATATACCTTATTGTGATTGTGTTTAGGGTCCTACTATCAGTCCATAACCTCCATTTTCCATCATTTTTAGGGGCCAAGACTGAAGGTACGACACAAGGATTGAGACTCTTTTTGATGAGCCCTCTTTCCAATAGTTTAGTGACCTATTTTGCAATCTCTACATGCTACAATGGTGTCATTTTGTATGGTGCCTTATTAGGTAGGGATGAGCCTAGTATGAGGTCTATTTGATGACTAATGTCCCTAATGGGATGAAGTCTAGTGGGCAGGTCACTAATAGTGACATCCTTATACTTTTGTAGTAGTTTTATGACTTCATTTGGTATGGGCTCTTTTTTATCAGACGTAATGTTATCTTTGGGATTTTAAGATTAAAATAAATGGTTCAATATCAGATTCTTTCAAGGTTTTTAACATCTCCTTTTCTCCCATGATGATCACAGTGGGTTCTTTTTCAGATTTGTTATTTGGTAGGGGCTTCATAGTGAAGGTCTTCCCATCTTTAGTGATGGAGTAGGTGTTCTTCCTATAATGGTGTATGGCATCAACATCAAATTGCTAGGGCCTTCCTAGAAGGATGTGAGAGGCATCCATCTCAACCACATCACAAAGGACCTTGTCCTTGAAGTCAGGAATAGAGAACTCTATCCAAGTTTGTTCTGTTACTAGAGTTTGTTGGCCTTTGGTTAACCATGATACATGATAGGGGAAAGAGTGTGGCTTCTTAGGGAGGTTTAACTTCTAAACCATTTCACAAGATACAAGATTTTCAATTGAACCAGAATCTATAAGAAGATTGCATACCTTTCCATGACATTTGATCTTTGTATTGAAGAGATTATTTCTTTGTGGAGGTTCTTGGGTTTGTGGTACTTGAAGGAAGACCTGCCTAATCATCAAACATACTCCTTCTTTTGGTTCCAAGTCTCTAGCATTTGTATTGTCATCTTGCTTATCTTCTTGGACAAGTTCTGCTCTCCTCTCACCTTGATTATTGTTGTTCTTCTTCTCAGGGCATCCTCCTACATGGTGTCCCATTTGGTTGCAATAGAAACATTTCAATGGTCCATTACCTCTTCCTAAATTTTTCCTTCCTCTATTGAAAGGCCTTCTTCCTCTATAGTTTCCTCTTGAATTAGAGTCATTATTTTCTTTATCTCCTTGGTCAGGGGTCCTACTGCTATTGCTGCCACTACTTTGTCCCTTGTTCTAAGAGTTTCTTTTGCCTCTAAAGTTCTTCCCACTATCATTACTCTTCCCTTTTCCAAAATCTTATTTTCTTTTCCATTTTTCTTCCACCTTGAGTGCCATTTGATAGCACTTATTGATTGTGGTAGGGTAGTGTAGGCTTAGTTCTTCTTGAATGGATACCTTCAAGCCAATCATGTACCTTGCCAATTTCTCTTCCTCATCTTCTACCATATTGGTCTTCATACATAGTTTTAGGAACTCTTCAGTATAAGAGCCTACATCCATGTCTTTTTGTTTTAAACTTTTCTTCCTCCTATGGAGTTGTACCCCATATTCCTCAGGTACATATGTCTCTTTGATCAATGCTATCATCCTATTCCATGAATTGATCATATTCTTCCCTTTCTTCACCCTCTCCATTTGGATGATGTTCCACCAAGTTAGGGTTTCTCCCTTTAACTTGGATCTTGCCAACTTTACCCTCTATTTTTTAGGGATGTCCTCACATTCAAAGAATGTTGTTAAAGCCTATATCCAATCTAAGGCTAGATCAACATTCGTCTTGCCATTGAAGACTGGAAAATCTATCTTCTCCTCCATTGTTCTCCTTCCCATGGATTTCAAGGCATCTATGAAAGGCCTTTGGTCTATAGGGATTTGTTGATTAGTATCATCCTCCTCTTCTTCACTCCCTTCTTCATTTTCAGACCCATCTTCTTTGTCTTTGTCATCAAGCTTCTTCTCAAGTTCTTGCAGCCTCTTAGTAAAGGCTTTATTTGCAGCCTTTTGTTCTCTCACCATCTTTGCTAACTCACTATTTGTGACCCATGTAGGGATCTCCTCATTCTCAGGATTAGACATAGCTTTGATACCACTTGATGTAGCAGTGGCAAGCAGAAGCCTTCAAACAGTAAGAAAAGGTAAGTTTTCAATCCCTCAACACCCAAGGTGAAGGGGCCAAGTGCTAAATACCTATCATAGGTATAGAAAAAGGCTTAGAGAAGGTTATCACAACCCTACTATGCAAGGTAACCTAATCACTAGGCTTACCAAGGTCCTAAGCACCTAAGCACAAAAGTTCACCAAGAGATCTCTATCCACAAAAGAGTGATCAAACCCCATAAAATGGATACTAAGACCAGGGGTGGCCTACAAACATTTCTCTAGCCTATTTAGGTCTTATTATTATATTTCCAATGGTTATTTCCTTCAAAAGAAACCCATAACACTAAAATGCTTCACAACCTAAGGATTTGGCTTGTAGCCCTTCCTAGAGTGAAATTTGAACATAGGTCAGAATGTTCCTAAATGATATGGTGATTTGGTCAAGGATTATGATACCCTTTTTGGATTTACAAAACATATCTAAGCACCAAGGAGTGGAGACAAATAGAAGTCACTGTTGTTGCAATATTAGACTGGGCTAATAGGCCTAATTAGAGCTCCAAATGCATTACAAGTGCTCTTTCTCCTATGAAAAAACACAAAATAAGAATGGAGGCATGTGTGGATATGTAAAATAACTTAGAATCCAATTTTTGAGACCTTGATGAATCTCCAACCAAAATCTATGGTGACTATCCTAGTCACTTGACTAGTGCACACATAGAGATATACACCTAGGGTCTTGTGGCAAACTCACCCCTCTACAAATCCACACTCCTAACCTATAAAAGATGAAAATACATCCAAAAATATTTTATTCCACCAAGGGGCATCAATTTCCCATGGTGGAATGGGACCAAACAATCAGGCCCTATTAGAAACCCTATTTTTAAGCCTCAATTCCAGGAACTCCTACTAAAAATTAGATATCTTCCAATCTAGGTTAGATCAATACATGAGACCAACTAAAAATGAAAGAATACTTAAGGCTTCAACTTTTGGGATCACTTTTTCATACCCACACATCCGTACCTGTCCATACAGTGGTCTGAATCATGAAATCTATAGAGAAAGTTTATGATTTTATTGATTTTAATTGCCAAAATACATGAGTTATCCTACCACCCACCTGTAAGGGCTTATGTAGGAACTCCCAATGGTTATAAAATTTTTTTGAACCAACTATCTATTTGGGAGTTGGTTTTACAATGTTTGACAACTTTTAAGAAAGTTGCTCTAAAGTTGCATGACAACTTATAGAGCAACTTTTGCCTAATTTGTAAAATTGCAAATCTAATGACCAAACTTGATCCTAACCTTATTTTGATGATCCCTAATGGATCCAAACATAGAAAAGCATGAAAATACCTATGGATAGGGTGTTAGATCATTAATGACCATTAGTGAGACCAAGGGCTCATAAAATGCCAATCTTTGAACTATGGTCTTACAAAGAGATCCAATGTCTAACCCATATCCTAAGCATGACTGGAGGCCTCTAAGGACCTTAGTGTGAAATCCTAGGTTCCATAGGCATGATTTTTGAATCTAGAGTAGGTGCTCCTACACTATATATGTGGAATCAGAATATCAAGGAGATCGATGCCACCATGGTGACATATGATCAATGTGTTGGAAAGTTGACTACACTTGTGTATATGACTTAGTATAGTGTTTTCATTATGGAAACAAAGTCATATAGTAGTTTGGAGTTAGCACACTTGATGAGAAGATTATAAATTGGCTAAGTGTTGAAGACTGGACAGTATACAAAGAACCTAAAGATCAAAGCATCAGCCCACGTGCGTATGACTGAGTTATGGTATGCACCATTAGAGTTAAGTTGGTAACATCATATATATGCTTATTCTATGAGTGCATGATCAGATATGAAGGCATGACAAAGTTACATGTAGTTAAAGTTACACAGGTAGTATGTGCCAGAGAAGAACACAATAAGAAGCCTGTTGTTAGTATTTTAGTTTGCGGTTATATTATTATGTTGTAAAGGATATGTATTGTAATTAGGTTTCCAACATGTAATTATGTTTTTTGGTAAACATTCTTGAGCCAACTCAATTGGAAGTGTTGTATGTAATCAGTTAAAGGGCCAACCTAGTTATTTTTTTTGTATGTGCATATAAATATGAGATGTGCCCATTATAATTAGTATAAGAGTTGTTATAGAGTTGAGATAAGAAGAGAAGAAGTATGAGAAGAGTTAATAAGATGTATTAGAGCTTTGCAAGAGTTCAAAGCATCAGCCTATCAAAGGAACTGGTCATACAAGCAGTGTCATAGTGACAGTTCATCCAACAGATATAGTGTGTATCTGAGATCAAAAGGTTGCAGCCTTCACCACTTGAGTAGTGAGCTCTAGGATAGTGTATCCAAACCCCTAATAGGGTTTATAGTAAAAAAATCCTAAAAAGGTCTAACCCTTGACAAGGTCGATTGTACTAAACATATTATAAAACAACTCCTAATAGGGTTAAGGATCTTCTAACAAGGATCATAAAACAATAGTACATAATATTAGTGGATGTCAATTCCCACTGGGGTTTTTACCTATTTGGGTTTCCCCGTAACCATATTGGTCTTATGTGTTAGTTTCATGTTTCATGTTTATGTTGATGTTCATTTTAGTATTTAAGTATTCAAGTTCAATTTAAGAATAAGGTAAAAAGATAAAATATAGTGAACTTTGATTCACCCCCCCCCCTCTCAGTTTTCTCATTCCTAACAATTAGTATCAGAGCTCTGGTCCTTAGTGTAGAAGTTTAACCACTTGAGGAGATCATGGACAAAGCAGAAATGAAACACCTAAAAAGAAATCTTGAAGCTTCTCTTGAAGACTTGGACAGACCTTAAAAATAAATTGAAGAACTAAAAGAAAAGGTCAGTGATGCTCAAGTAGTCATCAAAAGGATAAGAAAGGATTTGAAATAATGCTCTACCAGTGATTTAGGGATAATGATCAAGAAGCTGAATGAAGACAATCTGTCCCTAAAGGAACTAAATGAAGAACTGGATGATAATTTGACTAACAATCAGGAAGTCTATGATGAATAGATCAAAGAGAACCTTCAACTCAATGAAGAATTGAGGAAAGAAAACATGGAAATCTTGGAGCTAAGGAACATCAAAGAAAGCTTAGAATCTAAATTGAAACAGCCAAGGAATCACAATGATAAATTACACAACAGTTCTGATTTGATAGAATCTTAGTTGTATGCAAGAAGATTTAAAGGAGATACTAGCTGCATTGGATACAATGAAGCACAAAATCATATTTACAACATGCAAGCAAGAATGAAAGTACCAGAAGATACCGCAGATGTTAAAGAGACTGAAAGTTAGACTAAAGATCATGTTGAACCATCCAAGAATGAGTGCAAGCCACTAGATCAAACTTGTTATGCATGTAACAAGCATGGACATATAGCAAGAAACTATATAGAGGTAAGACTTTTCAATGGTTACTATTATTCATGTAATAAATTTGGTCATAGAGCTATGAATTGCAAGACAAGTCAAAAGAACAAGACTCGGTATAATCAGAGAAATCAAAATTAGTCAAACGTAAGAAGTTCTCAGAATGTCACATGTTAGATATGTAACTATAATTGTCACTCATCTAAACAATGCAAAAGGGTAATCCATGTCAATGCACTAAGGAATATAAAGCCTCTAGTTATTTTTCACTCTTGTAACAAAGTTGGACACATCTCAAA
This sequence comes from Chamaecyparis obtusa, assembly GCA_027943335.1. Taxonomy (NCBI): domain Eukaryota; kingdom Viridiplantae; phylum Streptophyta; class Pinopsida; order Cupressales; family Cupressaceae; genus Chamaecyparis; species Chamaecyparis obtusa. The sequence continues at coordinate 159,828 of BSBK01002137.1, read as the reverse complement.
TTTTTATAGATCAAGGATGCAAGGTCAGGAAAGCCCTAGAAAGCCTGAAGAACCAGTATTGGATACCGAAGGAGATGTTAAGTTTGTGAAAGCTTCAGAGGATGTGAGCTTGATTTGGTCAAAAGAAAGGAAGGATAAGGTTAATGATCATGTATTAGATGCATCCATAGTGAACGCACCCTCTACATTAGGATGAATGGCCCTCAGGGTCATAGGGGAGCTAATTTATCTCTAGACCCTTGCGTAGCTGGTATACTCACTATCAGAGTATGTGCCTTTAGACTTAACCTTTTAGAGAATAGAGGAACCTATGTGCAAGAGTGCACTAGAAAATTGTTTACATAATGAAAGAGAAATTTTTAGTGATAGCCTGGTTTATGCGACAAGCATTAATGGCAAAATTTCTACTTTACAATACATGGAATTTTGCAGATCCCTCATTGTATTCAAATTCAAAGTGATTAGAGAGTAGAAGAGAACTTGCATTTGGTTGTGATGGATTGTAGATTGATTCACCAGTAATTGTTAATGCATTTGATGAGTTCCAGAAACCCTAGTTTGTTGCACTGATTTAGAAGCCTTTGAGATCTTTTGGAAAGAAACATACAAGTAATGGCTACTCCCATTGTATTTGATGTGGCAGAAAAGAAGAGATATGTGTTTAAAAGGCATCCATTTAAGTCCACATTTGATGACCTAGAAGGTGCATTCTCCTGCACTCCCATGGGCATTATGCACATTGAAGACATTAGGACATACATTTACTACAAGAAGGAACCAGTAGGTTTGGATAGAATAAGAGTGCACATGGAAACAATGTTAAAACCTAAAAAAACCTTCATGGATGAGTATCCGCAGTGGAATAATCATCCTATAGTTAAATATGTGACTACATATGAGTTCTATGAGTCCAAATGGATAAAGATTCTACTTACCAGGATTCATGATGACCTATTTTGGATAGGTGAAGTTCTAGTAAGGATTACAGGTGACCTAATTCATGAGATGACAGGCCTCTCAAAGATAGGCATCGTTCTTCCAGCTGGTAAGGATGTAAGAAAATTTGTTGATAAAACATGCAAGTCAAGAAGTGATAGGCACAGAATGACTATAGAGGCTATTAAGCAAGATGACATCAAATTGATGTCCATAATATAGGGATATAGGTTCCAACAGACTAGCAGGGTGAATAATGTGTTTGCGGCCATAATTCTTGCAGCAATAAGACTTATGAAAGAGAATGGGGAGTTTAATCTATGTGAGATTTTTCATGCACAACTAATAGATAAGATTAAGGCCATCAAGCATGACAAGACCAAGATATTTAGGTTTGGGTCCCTAATTATCTATATGTACTTCCATATTGTTAGAAAAGTGTATGATTTATATCTAGACAAAACCATTCCCACAATTCCACAGATATCTCTTAAGGCATGTACTAAGAGTACATTGAAGGACTACATGACACTATAATTGAAGACATTTAGAGCCAAAATGAAAATGAGATAAAGAATTTTAGAGAAGACAGTTGAAAAATACAAGGATATTATTTGTTTCATGGTTGAGACTGACATAACATGCATGGAGGTTGTTGAACCAAGAACAAAGTGTTAATATGATTTAGAACAACAGAGAGGGGGGGGGGGGTGAATTAGTTGTTCTCAGGTCCTAATGTATAAAACAATCTCAAAAACTTATCCTAAAGTAGATCCAAAACCAAAACAAACTCGGTCATCACTAATTCAATAATAGAAACATCTAACAATCCAGTCCACTACCTTGCTGTAACTTAACTTGCAAAACATAGTAATGTTTAGATCTAAACATTCACACAAGTATAAACACTAAGATTTATAGTGGAAACCCAATATGGAAAAAACCACTTTGTAACATGCTGCTATTATTTTCACTCTTCTGAAGTGAGCTCGGTAAAAAGCCAACCCTGTCAAAGGTTACAATACACATTGTTAGGTGTGATCCGGTTAAAGGATTTCAATCACCCTATTAAAAGTGATCCTAGTGATAGGACTTACATACACTCCATTAGAATGAAACCTTGTTTAAAGGATTTAACATATGATTGTTAGGTCAACCTCTGTTAAAAGGATTTTGACTATTACAATGGTTAGAAAGTAGCAGCAGTATTATCTGAAAAATATACAACTCACTTTGCAAATATCAGATTTGATTCCATACACTAATGCTAGTTTACTAACTTTGAAACTTTTTCATTTCCATCTCTGATCTGCTCAGAACTTTTCTTCACGCAATCACCATACTTCTCCTTTAGCCTTTTTTTCTTATTCAGTTAATAAAACTTTCTTCTTCTAACATTCTCTGTTCTCCATGTGCATAAATATCAAAATGCTTAGGTTCCCTTATATTTTCCTCAATTAGGTTAACTCATCCTTTGCCGTTCAATATCAATCATAGATCTTAGGGTTAGGTCAGATTCATTGAATCTACCCACTTCATGTTCTTCAGCTCCTTTTCTATAATAATCTCAAATCTCTTAAACATTTACAATAAAATGTTTTACAATGCATTTAATGCTTCCAAACAATCAATAAATAAAGTCAACACATTTTACATAATCCAAGAATTCAACAATGTCAGCTCCAAAATTAAATTCTCTTCAAATATAAAATTGTTGATGCTCGGTCAATACTATGATTGTTCTACTCAGTCTTCATGTAGAAAGCTCGCTCATTACAAAAACTATCTCCTCGGCTTATACTGCCTTCCTCGGCAATTTACCGATGCTCGGTCGACACTAGAATTTTTCTCAACATATACTAACTCAGTCGACACTAACATCACTCAGCTTAAACATGATATTTCCATTCTTTTCTCGGTTAAGCCTACTAGTCTAGTCTTCAGTCTTACTAAGATAAACAATACATTATCTCATCATAGTGCAACATAGTCAAGTACACTTTGTAGTATCAAGATAACTCAACCTTACACTTAGGTGCTATTGTTACCAACCTTGCTTAGCCCTCTTAGTAACATGCAAATAGATATAGTACTTTCCTAAGTAGCAATAGTCTTACCAATTAACATTTGACATCAATGACAATACAACAATTGTTTCAATTCAGTTTCCAACAATCTCCCTCTTTGGCATTGATGGCAACACCATATGATATCACCTAAATAACACATGCATTACCAAATAATCCAAAAACTTATCTATCCATCAGAAAATTATTTATAATATCCTTAGCTTCATTCTGATTCAGAATCCTATAAGCCTCACTTTTGTGACTGTCATAAGTATTCAGATCTCCCTCTATCCTGATTCTTTGTTTTAGTTCATCATCCTTATCTTTAGTTCATCTCCCACTTACTTTTCAATATCATGTGTTATCATATCAGTTCATCTCCTTCTTTGACAAAAATGCCAAAGCAGTAATTTAAAACATACATCCATCAAATGTAGATAATATCTATGCAGCTCAATGTTTCTCCCGTTGTCATCTTGCTTATGACTGATTCCATGTCTTTGCTTCTTTTCACAACTCTAGGCCAGCCCTAAAGTGTGATAATCTTCTACATCAATTTGTCAAATTTTATATTGTAGCACATTTGATGCAGTGCTCCTAGCTTGTATAGGTAGCCTTGGTTATGGAAAGAACCCCTAATTGACTTCTCAAATACTCGTGAGCTTCTCTGGGTAAAGCTTTAGTGAATATGTCTGCTAGTTGTTCTTTTGTATTCACATATTCCATTCAGACTTCTTTGTCTTGTACTAATTCTCTCAAGTAGTGATACTTGATTGCAATGTGTTTGGTCTTAGTGTGCATCACTCAATTCTTATAAATATTGATAGCACTTGTGTTGTCAAAGAATCTTTCCACAATCCCAACAAATAATGATATATCTAGTCTGCTATGTACAACATACTCCAATTTTCCAATCATGGATCTATACAGAGTCTGATTCACTTATGTAGCATCATCATTCTTAGATAAATTTTGTCTAGTAACCATGGGAGTTCCCACTGGTTTAGCATCTTCCATCCCAAAATTTTTTAGTATTTCATTAACATACTTAGACTGTGTAATGAAAATTCCATTCTTCCTCTGATATACTTGTAAACCAACAAATAATTTGATCTTACCAAACATACTCATTTCAAATTCAGTTTGCATTTCATTTGAGAAAATTTTACATAATGCATCTTGTCCACCAAAAATAATGTCATCAACAAAATTTTTTTCCAACAAGATACCTTTACCTTCTTCATCTGTCATGTATAGATTGCTTGTGTCATTTGTTCTTGAAAATCCAATCTGTATCAAGTAGTTATGCAACCTCTCATACCATGCTTTGGGAGCTTGCTTCAATCCATATAATGCTTTGTTCAGTTTTCACACCATGTGTCTTATGTTTGGATCAATAAAACCTTCTCGTTGTTCTATGTAAATTTTGTCTTCTAGTATACCATTGAAAAATGTAGACTTGACATCCATTTGATATACCTTGAACTCTTTATAAGTAGCATATGCAAGAAGAGTTCTTACTCCTTCCTTCTTTTTGTGTGTAGCCTTTGCATACTAGTCTAGCTTGGTTCCTAGTGATTTCACCATTTTCATTCATCTTATTCTGAAACACCCATTTTTTTCCTATAACATTTTTGTTTTCAGGTCTTGGCACCAGAGTCCAAGTATCATTCTTCTCAATCTAGTCAATTTCTTCATTCATTTCTTGTATCTAGTCATCATTCTCCAATGCTTCACTAGTTGTCTTCAGTTCAAATTCATATAGTAGACATGTTGGATCCTTAGTCTTACTTCTGGTTTGAATTCCAGTATCCTTGTCTCTAATTATCTATTCAATTTTATGATGTCTTCTTACATATTTTTCCAAAATAGGTTTAGCTATTCTCTCCTCTATTTCATCATGTTCCTCAACAAGATTGTCAGATTCCACTTCAGAATGCTCAGAAACCTCTTCCTGATACCTAACAACATTTTCTTGTAGCTCGACATGTTCTTGTTCTTTCTTGGCACTATTTTCCTGATACTTGGTCGCTTCTGTCTATTGCTCAACATTGCTTACCCAAGACTCGGCATCAGGTGCAAGTCTGTTACTTGCCTCTTCTTCTTCTTCAATGTACACAAAATATCTATAATCTTTTGGTTCTCTTTTACTATCAGCTTTGTTTCTTTCTACATACTCATCAATTTTGACATTCACACTTTCCAGAATTTTGTTAGTGTTAGAGTTCAAACACTTGCTTTGCTTTTTGTGGAGTACCCTAGGAATATGCCTTCATCACTCTTAGCATCAAAATTTCCATTCCTAGTGTCTTTTAATATATAGCACCTACTTCAAAAGATTCTAAAGTATTTAACACTTGGTGCATGCCCATGCCATAGTTCATAGGGTGTTAGATTTGTACCTTTCTTCATTTGTACCCAGTTGAGAGTGTAGACAGTAGTGCTTATAGCTTCTTTCCAATATTTATGTGCCACATTCTTTTCAATCATCAATGTCCTTGCACAATCCAAGATACATCTATTTCTCCTTTCTACTATACCATTCTATGGAGGTGTTCTCGGTGCAGACATTTATCTTTTAATTCCTCTATCATTGCAAAATAGATTAAATTCATTTGATGTAAATTCTCCACCTCGGTCAGATCTAAGACATTTCAGGTTCCTACTTGTCTCCTTTTCAACCTTAGCTAAATACCACTTAAAGAATTGAAAAGCTTCAAATTTTTATTTTAGAAACATCACATGCATCATCCTAGTATGATCATCAAAAAATAAGATAAAGTATCTAGCACCACAATAGCTTTCTACACCCATAGGTCCACAAAGTTTAGTATGAACCAAATCTAAAATGTTTTCAGAAGTAAAGGATTTTCTCTTGAAACTTGACTTTGTTATTTTTCCTAACTGACATTCCTTGCACATCACATTCTCAGGTTTCTTCAATCTAGGTAGACCTATTACCTTGTTCTTCTTACTTATCTCTACCAGATTGTCAAAGTTAACATGAAATAGCCTTTTATACCATAACCAAATATCATCAAGTTGTGCTTTCAAACATGTTTCTTCAAATAGGTCAAGATAGAAAAAATTACCTCTAGTCTGATCACCACTTCCAATTATTTCTCTAGTAGCATCAAATATTTTAGCTTCCTTGTGATGAAATTCCACTTCGTAACTAGTTTTGTTAAGCTGAGCAACACTTAACAGATTGTAATTAAGACCTTCAACCCAGTATGAATTTTCACAAGATATCTTATCAGTTAGTTTAATCAAATCTTTTCCTCTAACAGGACATGGTGCATCATTACCAAATTTTACACTTTTACCTCTATAATGATGTAGGGTCTCAAACTTATTTTTGTCACTAGTCATGTGATGTGAACAACCACTATCAATAATCCATTTGTCATTCTTGTTCACACAGGATATCAATGCAGTTTTCTCATCCTCATCAGATTCATCTTTCATTGCCACATAGACTACCTTAATTTCAAAATCATCACTATCAGTGTCAGTCTCTTTTTCAGCAATATAACAAGATTTCTTACCTTTTCCCTTGTAGTCTTTGTTTGATCAGTAGCTTCTGTCATCCTTTCTATTTTTGTGTTTTCTTTTCCTTTCATCATCTTTATCCTTCCTGTTAGAACATCTAGCAGCTATATGACCAACTTTATTACATGCAAAACATATAATAGGGATTTTACCTTTATACTTTCCTTTTCCCCTTCTCAGTCTTCTAGCCCTAAGAGCTTCTAGATCTTCTAGGTCTTCATCAGAAGTGTCACTGTCACTTTCACTTTCACTTATGCATCTTTCTTTTTCTTTCTTTGGCTTGTTCAGAACTAGCTATGACTTAAAAGTAGATTCAACATTTCCAATGCTTCCAACAGTGAAATTATCATAGTTAGAGAGTTCAAAAGTAGTCATCTTACCAACTGAACTTTCCAAAGTAAGCACATTCATAGAGTTACATCTAGATTCCTGAATAGCTAAGATCTTAATAGCATATATAGGATGTAAGGTTATTAGTACTTTCCCAATTATAGTTTCATCATCAATAGCTCCATTTTCTCATCTAATAGAATTTACAACTTCTTTTATTCTACCACAATATTATGCAATGTTTTCACCTTCTTGCATTCTTATTTCATCAAACTTACCTCTAAGACTCTCAACATAGTTAGGTCACCACCATAGATCCTTGCAAGAGTGTCCCACATATCCTTCAGAGTTGTGTAGTCCTTAATGTCCTCAAATTCTGGATGACTTGGGGTAGATGCAATTTCCAACATTGCCTAATTGTGTTCTTGTTTAGCTCTCATTTCTTCAGTAGTCAAAGGTGCGATAGGTTATACATAACTATTCTCAATGTAGTACTTTGTAGAATCACCAATACTATCTAGATGTAGCTTCATCAAGGTTTGCTATGCAAGGAAGTTTTCCTTGTTCAGCTTCGGTACCTCCTTCTTATATATCCTGATCATTTGCTTCAAGCCCCTTTAAACTTGATATTTGTCAACACTAATAATAAGAAACAAAGCTCTGATACCAATTGTTAATATGATTTAGAACAACAAAGAGGGGGGGTGAATTAGTTGTCCTCAGGTCCTGATGTATAAAATAATCTCAAAAACTTATCCTTAAATCAAATCCAAAACCAAAACAAACTCGGTCATCACTGATTCAATAATAGAAACATCTAACAATGTAGTCCACTACCTTGTTGTAACTTAACTCACAAAACATAGTAATGTTCAGATCTAAACATCCACACAAGTATAAACACCAAGATTTTATAGTGGAAACCCAATATGGGAAAAACCACTTTGTAACAAGCTACTATTATTTTCACACTTCTGTAGTGAGCTCAGTAAAAATCCAACCTTGTCAAAGGTTACAATACACACTGACAGGTGTGACCCAGTTAAAGGATTTCAATCACCCTGTTAAAAGTGAGCCTAGTGATAGGACTTACATACACTCCATTAGAATGCAACTTTGTTCAAAGGATTTAACATATGACTATTAGGTCAACCTCTGTTAAAAGTATTTTGACTATTACAATTGTTAGAAAGCTGCAGCAGTATTATGTGAAAAATATACAACTCAATTTACAAATATCAAATTTGATTTCATACATTAATGCTGTTTTACTGACTTTCAAAATTTGTCATTTCCATCTTTGATCTGCTCGAAAATTTTCTTCAAGCAATCACCATACTTCTCCTTCAGCCTTTTCTACTTAATCAGTCAATAAAACTTTCTTCTTCCAACATTCCCTATTCTCCATGTGCATGCATATTAAAATTCTTAGATTCCCTTATATTTTTCTCAATTAGGTTAACTCATCTTTTTCTGCTCAATCTCATTCATAGTCCTCATGACCCCATTCAACACATTAGAACCCTCAAGTGTGTCCTAAGGGGTCCTATGAACCCTTAGGACACACTTGAGGGTTCTCATGTGTTGAATTGGGTCATGGGGATGTCCTAGGGGACTGAGTATGCTTTATCATGCATTAGGACCCCTAGAAAGTCCTCATGACCCCATTCGACACATTAGAACCCTCAAGTGTGTCCTAAGGGATCCTACGACACCTTAAGACACACTTGAGCATTTAAATATGTCAAAAGGGGTCATGAGGACTTCCTAGGCATCCTAGTATGCCTTATTAGGTGTTAGAACCCCTAGGAAGTCCTCATGACCCCTTTCAACAGATTAGAACCCTCAAGTGTGTCCTAAAGGGTTGTACGAACCGTTACAACACAATTGACAATTCAAATGTGTCAAAAGGGGTCATGATGACTTCCTAGGGATCATAGTATGCGTTATCGGGTGTTAGGACCCCTAGGAAGTCCTCATGACTCCATTTGACACATTATAATCTACAAGTGTGTCCTAAGTGGTCCTACAACCCCTTAGGACACAATTGAGCATTCAAATGTGTTGAAAGGGGTCATGAGGACTTTTTAGTAGTCCTAATACTCCTTATCATGTGTTAGGACCCCTAGTAAGTCCTCATTACACCTTTTGACACATTAAAACCCTCAAGTGTGTCCTAAGGGGTCCTACAAACCCTTAGGACACACTTGAGCATTAAAATGTGTCAAAAGGGGTCATGAGGACTTCCTAGGGGTCCTAGTACACCTCATCATGTGCTAGGAACCAAAGGAAGTCCTCATGATCCCATTCAACCCATTAGAACACTCAAGTTTGTCCTAAGGGGTCCTACAACCCCTTAAGACACACTTGAGCATTCAAATGTTTTGAAAGGGGTCATGAGGACTTCCTAGGGGTCCTAGTAAGTCTTATCATGTGTTAGGACCACTAGGAAGTCCTCATGACCCCATTCAACATAATAGAACCCTCAAGTGTGTCCTAAGGCATCCTATGACCCCTTAGGACACACTTAAGCTTTCAAATGTGTCAAAAGGGATCACGAGGATTTCCTAGGGGTCCTAGTATGCCTTATAATGCATTAGGACCCTTAGGAAGTCTTGATGACTCCATTTGACACATTAGAACCCTCAAATGTGTCTGAGGGGCTCCTACGACTGCTTACAACACACTTGAGCATTCAAATGTGTCAAAAGGGGACATGAGGACTTCCTAGGGTTCCTAGTACACTTTATCATGTGTTAGGAACCCTAAGAAGTCTTGATGACCCCATTCAACACATTAGAACCCTCAAGTGTGTCCTAAGGTGTCCTATGACACCTTAGGACACACTTGATCATTCAAATGTGTTTAAAGTGGTCATGAGGACTCCCTAGGGGTCCTACTATGCCTTATCATGCTTTAGGATGCCTCAGGATTCATCATCAATGTATTTGACACATTAGAACCCTCAAGTCTATCCTAAGGGGTCCTCGAACCCCTTAGGACACACTTGAGTATTCAACTGTCTCAAAAGGGGTCATGAGAACTTCCTAGGGCTTCTAGTAGGCATTATCAAACATTAGGACCCTTAGGAATTCCTCATGACCCCATTCAACACATTAGAACCCTCAAGTCTGTCCTATATGGTCCTACGACCCCTTGGGACACACTTGAGGGTTCTAAAGTGTTGAATGGGGTCATGGGGACATCCTAGGGGTCCTAGTATGCCTTATCACATGTTACGATCTCTCAAAAATCCTCATGACACCATTCGACACATTAGAACCCTCAAGTGTGTCCTAAGGGGTCCTACGACCCCTCAGGACACCATTGAGCATTAAAATGTATTGAAAGGGGTCACAAAGACTTCCTAGGGGTCCTAGTACACCTTAACACATGTTAGGACCCCTAAGAAGTCCTCATGACCCCATTCGACACATGATAACCTTCAAGTGATTCCTAAGCAGTCCCACAACCCCTTAGGACACAATTGAACATTCAAATGTGTCAAAAGGGGTTATGAGGACTTCCTAGGTGTCCTAGTACAACTTATCATGTGTTAGGACCCCTAGGGAGTCCTCATGACCCATTTTGACACATTAAAGCCCTCAAGTGTGTCCTAAGGGGTCTTAAAACCCCTTTGGACACACTTGAGCATTCAAATGTGTCAAAAGGGGTCATGAGCACTTCCTAGGGGTCATAGTACACCTTATCGCGTGCTTTCACCCCTAGGAAGTCCTCATGATCCCATTTGACACATTAGAACCATGAAGTGTGTCCTAAGGGGTCCTACGACCCCTTAAGACACACTAGAGCATTCAAATGTGTCGAAAGAGGTCATGAGAACTTCCTAGGGGTCCTAATATGCCTTAGCACATGTTAGGACCCCTAGGAAGTCCTCATTACCCCTATCAACACATGAGAACCCTCAAGTGTATCCTACAAGGTCGTAGGACCCATTAGGACACACTTGAGCATTCAAATGTGTTGAAAGGGGTCATGAGAATTTTCAAGAGGTCATAATATGCCTTATCACGTGTTAGGACCCCTAGAAAGTTCTCATGACCCCATTAAACACATTATAACCCACAAGTGTGTCCTAAGCGGTCCTACAACCCCTTAGGACACAATTAAGCATTCAATTGTGTCAAAAATGGTCATGAGGACTTCCTAGGGGTCCTAGTATGCCTTATCATGCTTTAGGACCCCTCAGAAGTCCTCATGACCCCTTCTGACACAATAAAACCCTCAAGTGTATCCTAAGAGGTCTTACAACCCCTCAAGAGACACTTGAGAATTCAAATATGTCAAAAGGGGTCATGAGGACTTTCTAGGGGTCCTAGTATGCCTTATCATCTACTAGGACTGAAAGGAAGTCCTCATGATCCCATTCGACACATTAGAACCCTCAAGTGTGTCCTAAGGTGTCCTATAGCCCCTTAGGACACACTTGAGCATTAAAATGTGTCAAAAGGGGTCATGATGACTTCCTAGGGGTCCTAGTACACCTTATCACATGTTAGGAGCCCTAGGAAGTCCTCATGACCCCATTTGACACATTAGAACCCTCAAGTGTGTCCTAAGGTGTCCTATAACCCCTTAGGACACACTTGAGTAGTCAACTATTATGAAAGGGGTCATGAGGACTTCGTAGTGGTCCTAGTATGCCTTATCATGCATTAGGACCACTAGGAAGTCCTCATTACCCCATTCGACACATTAGAACCCTCAAGTGTGTCCTAAGGCATCTTATGACCACTTAGGACACACTTGATCTTTCAAATGTGTCGAAAAGGGGTCATGAGGACTTCCTAAGGGTCCTAGTAAGCCTTATCATGCATTAGGACCCCTAGGAAGTCCTCATGACTCCTCTCAACACATTAGAACCTAGAAGTGTGTTCTAGGGGGTCCTATGACCCCTGAGGACACACTTGAGAATTCAAATATGTCAAAAGGGGTCATGAGGACTTCCTAGGGATCCTAGTATGCCTTATCATTTGTTAGGGCTCATAAGAAGTCCTCATAACCCCATTCGACACATTAGAACCCTAAAGTGTGTCTTGAGGAGTCCTACATCCCCTTAGGACACATTGGAGCATTCAAATGTGTTGAAAGGGTTGTGAGGACTTTGTAGGGGTCCTATTATGACTTAGCACATGTTAGGACCCCTAGGAAGTCATCATGAGCACATTCGACACATTAGAACCCTCAAGTGTGAAAAAAGGGGTCATGAAGACTTCCTAAGGGTCCTAGAAGAACACATTTGAGCATTCAAATATGTTGAAAGGGGCCATGAAGACTTCTTATGGGTCCTAGTACACCTTATCATGCATTAGGACCCTTAGGAAGTCCTCATGACCCCATTAGACACATTAGAACACTCAAGTGTGTCCTAAGGGGTCCTATGACCCCTTAGGAAACAATTGAGAGTTCAAATGTCTCGAAAGGGGTCATGAGGACTTCTTAGGGGTCCTAGTATGCCTTATCACGCATTAGGACCCCTTAGAACACACTTGAGCATTCAAATTGTTGAAACTGGTCATGAGTACTTTCTAGGGGTCCTAGTATGCCTTATTAGGTGTTAGGACCCCTAGGAAGTCCTCATGGCCCAATTTGACACATTAGAACCCTCAAGTGTGTCCTAAGGCATCGTAGGACCCCTTAGGACATACTTGAGGGTTCTAACTTATTGAATGGGGTCATTGGGACATCTTAGGGGTCTTAGTATACCTTATCATGTGTTAGGGCACCTAGAAAGTCCTCCTGACTCCATTCGACGCATTAGAACCCTCAAGTGTGTCCTAAGGGGTCCTATGACCCCTTACGACATACTTTAACATTAAAATGTGTGGAAAGGGGTCATGAAGACTTCCTAGCAGTCCTAGTTTGCCTTATCATGTGTTAGGAAACATAGGAAGTCCTCATGATCCCATTCAACACATTAGAACCTTCACGTGTGTCCTAAGGGTACATACAACCCTTTAGAACACACTTTAGCATTAAAACATGTGGCAAGGGTTCATGAAGACTTCCTAGGGGTCCTAGTATGCCTTGTCATGTGTTAGGAACCCTATGAATTCCTCATGACCCCATTCGACACATTAAAACCCTCAAGTGTGTCCTAAGGGGTCCTACGACCCCTTAGGACACAATTGACCATTCAAATGTGTTGAAAGGGGTCATGAGGACTTCCTAGGGGTCCTAGTATGCCTTTTCATGCGTTATGACCCCTAGGAATTCCTCATGACCCCATTTGACACATTAGAACCCTCAAGTGTGTTCTTAGGGGTCCTATGCCCCATTAGGACACACTTGAGCATTCTAATGTGTCGAATGGGGTCATGGGGACATCCTAGGGGTTGTAGTACACCTTATCACATGTTGAGACCCCTAGAAAGTCCTCATGACCCCATTCGACACATAAAAACCCTCAAGTGTGTCCTAACGGGTCCTATGACCCCTTAGGACACACTTGAGCATTAAAATGTGTTGAAAGGGATCATGAGGACTTCCTAAGGGTCCTAGTATGCCTTAGCATGCATTATGACCCCTAAGAAGTCCTCATGACCCCATTTAACATACTAGAACCCTCAAGTGTGTCCTAAGAGGTTCTACAACCCCTTACGACACACTTGAGAATTAAAATGTGTCAAAAGGGGTCATGAGGACTTCCTAGGGGTCCTATTATGCCTTAACATGTGTTAGGACCTCTAGGAATTCCTCATGACCCCATTAGAGACATTAGAACCTTCAAGTGTGTCCTAAGGGGTCCTACGACCCCTTAGGACACAATTGAGAGTTCAACTATGTCGAAAGGGGTCATGAGGACTTCCTAGGGGTCCTAGTATGCCTTATCATGCATTAGGACCCCTTAGAACACACTTGAGCATTCAAATTATTGAAAGTGGTCATGAGTACTCTCTAGGTGTCCTAATATGCCTTATTAGGTGTTAGGACCCCTAGGAAGTCCTCATGACCCAATTTGACACATTATAACTCTCAAGTGTGTCCTAAGGCATTGTAGGACTCCTTAGGACACACTTGAGGGTTCTAACCTATCAAATGGGGTCATTGGGACATATTATGGGTCTTAGTATGCCTTATCATGTGTTAGGGCACCTAGAAAGTCCTCATGACCCCATTTGACACATTAGAACCCTCAAGTGTGTCCTAAGGGGTCCTATGACCCATTAAAACACACTCAAGCATTAAAATGTCTGGAAAGGGGTCATGAAGACTTCCTAGGGGTCCTAATATACCTTATCATGTGTTAGGAAACATAGGAAGTCCTTATGATCCCATTCAACACATTATAAAACTTAGTTTTGTCCTAACGGTTCATATGACCCTTTAGAACACACTTGAGCATTAAAACATGCGAAAAGGGGTCATCAAGACTTCCTAGGGGTCCTAGTATGCCTTGTCATGCGTTAGGAAACCTAGGAAGTCCCAATCACCCCATTCAACACATTAGAACCCTCAAGTGTGTCCTAAGGGTTCCTACGACCCCTTAGGACACAATTGAGCATTCAAATGTGTTCAAAGGGGTCATGAGGACTTCCCAGTGGTCCTAGTATGCCTTGTCATGTGTTAGGACCCCTAGGAATTCCTCATGACCCCACTCAACACATTAGAACCCTTAAGTGTGTCCTTAGGGGTCGTATGCCCCATTAGGAAACACTTGAGCATTCAAATGTGTTGAAAGGTGTCATGAGGACTTCCTAGGGTTCCTAGTACACCTTATCATGCATTAGGACACTTAAGAAGTCCTCATTACCCCTTTTGATACATTTGACCTCTCAAGTCTATCCTAAGGGGTCCTACGACCCCTTAGGACACACTTCAGGGGTCAAATGTATCGAAAGGGGTCATGAGGACATCCTAGGGGTCCTAATATTCCTTATCACAAGCTAGGACCCTTAAGAATTCCTCATGACCCCTTTCAACACATTAGAACCCTCAAGTCTTTCCTATGGGGTTGTAGGACCCCTTACAAAACACTTGAGAATTCTAATGTGTCAAATGGGGTCAAGGGGACATCCTAGGGGTGTAGTACACCTTATCACATGTTAGGACCCCTAGAAAGTCCTCATGACCCCATTTGACACATTAGAACCCTCAAGTGTGTCCTAAGGGGTCCTATGACCCCTTAGGACACACTTGAGCATTAAAATGTGTCGAAAGGGATCATGAGGACTTTCTAAGGGTCCTAGTATGGTTTATCATGTGTTATGACCCCTAGGAAGTCCTCATGACCCCATTCAACTCATTAGAACCCTCAAGTGTGTCCTAAGAGGTCCTATGACCCCTTAAGACACACTTGAAAATGAAAATGTGTTGAAAGGGGTCATGAGGACTTCCTAGGGGTCCTATTATGCCTTAACACATGTTAGGACCTCTAGGAAGTCCTCATAACCCCATTTGACACATTAGAATCCTCATGTGTGTCCTAAGGGGTCCTACGACCCCTTAAGACACACTTGAGCAATCAAATGTGTTGAAAGGGATCATGAGGACTTCCTAGGGTTCCTAGTACATCTTATCACATGTTAGGACCCATAGAAAGTCCTCATGAACCCATTCACAACATTAGAACCCTCAAGTGTGTCCTAAGGGGTCCTACGACCCCTTGGGACACACTTCAACATTTAAATGTGTTGAAAGGTGTCATGGCGACTTCCTAGGGTTCCTAGTACACCTTATCACATGTTACGACCCCTAGGAAGTCCTCATGATGCCATTCGACATATTAGAATACTCAAGTGTATCCTAAGGGTCCTATGACCCCTTAGGACACATGTTAGCATTTCAAATGTGTCAAAAGGGGTCATGAGGACTTCCCAGGGGCCCTAGTATGCCTTATCACATGTTAGGACCCCTAGGAAGTTCTCATGACCCTATTCAACACATTAGAACCATCAAGTGTGTCCTATGGGGTCCTATGAAACCTTAGGAAACACTTGAATATTCAAATGTGTGGAAAGGGGTCATGAGGACTTCCTAGGGGTCCTACTTTACCTTATCACATGTTAGGACCCCTAGGAAGTCCTCATGACCCCTTTCAATCCATTAGAACCCTCAAGTGTGTCCTAAGGGCTCCTAGAACCCCTTAGGACACACTTGAGGGCTCTAATGTGTCGAATGGGGTCATGGGGACATCCTACTTGTCCTAGTACAACTTATCACGCATTAGGACCCCTAGGAAGTCTTCATGACCCCATTCAACACATTAGAACCCTCAAGATTGTTCTAAGGGGTCCTAAAACCCTTTAGGACACACTTGAGCATTCAAATATTTTAAAAGTTGTCATGAGGACTTCTTAGGGGTCCTAGTACTCCTTATCATGCATTAGGACCCCCAGGAAGTCCTCATGACCCCATTCGACACATTAAAACCCTTGAGTGTGTCCTAAGGGGTCTTACAACCCCTTAGGATACACTTGAGAATTCAAATGTGTCAAAAGGGGTCATAAGGACTTCCTAGGGGTCCTAGTATGCCTTATCATGTGTTTGGATCCCTCAAAAGTCCTCATGACCATATTTCACACATTAGAACCCTCAAGTGTGTCCTAAGGGGTCGTACAACCCCTTAGGACACACTTGAGGATTCTAATGTGTTTAATTTGGTCATGAGGACTTCCTAGGGGTTTTAACATCTTATAAGGCATACTAGGACCCCTAGGAAGTGCTTATGACCCCTTTCGACACATTGGAATGCTCAAGTGTGTCCTAAGTTGTCGTAGGACCCCTTATGACACACTTGAGCATTCCAATATGTCAAAAGGGGTCATGAGAACTTCCTAGGGGTTGTAGTACACCTTATCACATGTTAGGACCCCTAGGAAGTCCCCATGACTCCATTCAACACATTAGAACCCTCAAGTGTGTCCTAAGGGGTCCTATGACCCCTTAGGACACACTTGAGCATTCAAATGTATCAAAAGGGGTCATGAGGAGTTCCTAGGGTTCCTAGTACATCTTATCACATGTAAGGACCCCTAAGAAATCCTTATGACCCCTTTCGATATATTAGAATCCTCAGGTGTGTCCTAAGGGGTCCTACAACCCCTTAGGACACACTTGAGCTTTCAAATGTGTCAAAAGGGGTCATGAGGACTTCCTAGGGGTCCTACTATGCCTTATCATGTGTTAGGACCCCTAGGAAGTCCTCATGACCCCATTCAACACATTAGAACCCTCTAGTGCATCCTAAGGGGTCCTACGACCCCTTAGGACACACTCGAGCATTCAAATATGTCAGAAGGGGTCATGAGGACTTCCTAGGTGTCCTAGTACAACTTATCATGTGTTAGGACACCTAGGAAGTCCTCATGACCCCATTCAACACATTAGAACCCTCAAGTGTGTCCTAAGGGGTCCTATGACCCATTAGGACAAACTTATTTTTTAGATATAGTTGTGTAATTTGTATATTTATATGTCAAATTTTGTATATAAAACCATCAATCAAATGTAATGTGCATAGTTAGATGCCAAATTTTATATATTAAAAAACCAATTGAATGTAATGTGCATATTTGAATGCCAAATTTTGTATATAAAGACAAAAATCAAATGTAATGTGCATATTTAGATGCCAAATTTTGTATATAAAAAATTAGATGCAAAATTAGAAATATAAAAGAGCCCATGGGGTTGATTTGCAAATATTAAAAGCTCACATTTGTATCATCTTAATGCCATAAAAAGTGCAAAAAATGTGTTTCCTTATTATGAATGTTGTATCCTTACATTTCTATTGTCTTAATTCCATTACATTTGTATCGTCAAATGATGTAATAGTTGGAGTCACTGAGTCAAAATTGGTCAAATGTGTCCAAAGTAAAATGATGATTCCCTGGTGAAAGGATAGTGTTTAAGGATTGCATCTTGGCACCGAATGGACTATACCATTATTTTTGGTTGGGTGGGTAAATGCTAGGGACAATGTCATTTTGACCACTGAGTCAGCAGAACATTCTGGACCACGCCAGAGCAAAGTGTCCCCAAGGTGCACTAAGAACGATTGGGTAGAAAACTTTCAAGCCTCATAACTCAGACCCTGTGAGAGGTATCAGAGATTTTTGAGATGCTATTGGAAGGTGTTTCTGAGGCCTAGACTAACCTCTCTCCATTTTGGGAGATTAAAATTTGTTGGAATTTGGCGCGCTAGTCTCGCTCGATGCCAAAACTTGTAGTTAGGGTCAATTGAAAGTTGTACCAATGGATTACTTCCAAAACATTCATCCCAGCACTAAATGGACTCCACCATTAGCTCTGATTGGGCTGGTAAACACTAGGGACAACCCCATTTTGACCAGTGAGTTAGTAGAACATTCCAGACCACACTGGACCAAAGTGTCCCCAAGGTGCACTAAGCACGATTGGGCAGAAAATTTTTGAGGCTCATAGCTCAAACCCCATGAGAGGTATCAAAGATCCATGAGATGCTATAGGATGGTGTTTCTGAGGCTTACAATAACCTCTCTCCATTCTGGGAGATTCAATTTTTTTTTAATTTGGCATGCCAGTCTCGCTCGATGCCAAAACTTGCAGTGAGGGTCAATTAAAAGTTGCACTGATGGATTACTTCCAAGCTGTTCATCCCGGCACCAAATGGACTATGCTATTAGCTCTGGTTGGGTAGGTAAATGCTAGGCACAACCCTATTTTGACCACTGAGTCAACAGAATGTTCTGGACCACGGCGGACCAAAGTGTCCACAATGTGCACTAAGCACGATTAGGCAGCAAAATTTTGAGCCTCATAACTGGGACCCTGTGAGAGGTATTGGAGATCTATGAGATGCTATAAGAAGTTGTTTTTGAGGCCTAAAATAACCTCTCTCCATTCAGGGAGATTCAAATTTGTTTGAATTTGGCACACCTGTCTCACTCGATGCCAAAACTTGTAGTGAGGGTCAGTTGAAAGTTGCACCAATGGATTACTTCCAAACCATTCATCCCAGCACCAAATGGACTATGCCATTAGTTTCAGTTGGGTAGGTAAATTCTAGGAACAACCCCATTTCAACCACTGAGTCAGCAGAACATTCTAGACCATGTCGGACCAAAGTGTCCCCAAGGTGCACTAAGCACGATTGGGAAGTGAACTTTCGAGGCTCATAACTCAGACCCCATGAGAGGTATGGAAGATCCGTGAGATGCTATAGGATGGAATTTTTGAGGCCTAGAATAAGCTCTCTTTATTTTGGGAGACTCTAATTTGTTTGAATTTGGCATGCCAGTCTCGCTTGATGCTAAAACTTGCAGTGAGGATCAGTTAAACGTTGCACCAATGGATTAATTCCAAACCATTTTTCCTAGCAATGAATGGACTATGTCATTAGCTCTAGTTGGGTGGGTAAATTCTAGGAACAACCCCATTTCTACCACTGAGTCAACAGAACATTCCGGACCATGCTAGACCAAAGTGTCTTCAAAGTGCACTAAGCACGATTGGGCAGCAAAATTTCAAGGCTCATAACTCAGACCTCATGAGAGGTATTAGAGATCCATGAGATGTTACATGATTTCATTTTCAAGGCCTACAATAACCTCTCTCCATTCTGGAAGATTCAATTTTTTTTTAATTTGGCACGCCAATCTCAATTGATGCCAAAACTTAAAGTGAGGGTCAATTGAAAGTTGCAGTAAGCACGATTTCTTAGAAACTATCAAGCCTCGTAACTTGGACCTCATGAGAGGTATCGGTGATCCATGAGATGCTACAAGACCATGTTTCTTAGGTGTTCCTAGTGTATTTATAGGGGTACAGACATAATACTGATATTTTGTCCAAAAGACCAATATGTTTTGATATGTCCAAAAGGGTGTTTGATTATTGCCAAAAGGGTGTTTAATTATGTAATTAGGCCATTTTGAAGTCTTTTAGCCATTGGGAGTAAAAGGTAAGTCTACAAACCTTGAAACCACTTTAATAGATATCCTTATATACCTCAAATGATGAATTACACATGTGAACACACGTAGCACATAAATTTTCTTAAGTCATGAAGCATACATGCAACACATAATTATAAAGAATACAACATGAATTCACTTAAGTCATGCACATAACCCATACATGTGAATTTAGGTTACGAATATTGTACTTGAATATACATGAATCTACTTAAGGCATAAATTATACACAAGAGTACATACACACAAGCATATTTACATACTAACAATGAATAAATGAACACACAATTAACAAATTGGATTGAATATCAAGTTTCACATATATATCCTAATGAAGAATAATTATGTCCTCATGATTATATGTCAACATATCTAGATACAATGTGGCATATGCCATCTAAAAATATGTCATATGACATCTCAAAATAAGAAGTTCAACTATAAATATTTCTAGGACATCCTATTCTACTAGTGGATCATCAAAATGGAGCCTCTTTGAAGTACTCTTCGGCTCTAATGGATCCTACATTCAAACACAAAAGTGAAACCCCAAGTTAGATTAAAATTCAGAATCATAGTCAACAATAATAAATAAAATTTAAACTAAAATTGAACTCTCATATACCTCACCTCTTTGTCTCCTCCCATGGGCAAGAGACCTAATGTAATATCCCCACCAGGGAACCCAGAAGGAATCTGGTCTTATGACCAAAAATTGCAACTAACAATTTTTTTTCCTAACATTACATCATTACTATTTCACATTTACATTCCTTAAGGTCCCCTTAATGAATTCTTTCACTTGCATCTTTACATTACTTATCCAAATTGAATTTCATTTCCTTTCTTTACTTTCACATTTTAGAACTTAAGAGATAGGATAAGAAAATAACATTTCACTTGCAAATAGATCTCTTACTTTATATACTACTTTCATTTCTCCTTCCTACACATTGAATAACTATTCCTTACAAAATTACATCTTAGCATAATAAACATTTTCTTTTATTGCAACATAGGAGAGATAGAAAAGATCATTCAACATTACATTATACATTTACAACTTTAATCTTTCAAATAACAACCCTTGAAACAAAGCCTAGAACTATCCCTCCCAATCACATTGCTTTTCTTCTCAATTACATATTTCTGATAATGGATCTCATAATAATAGGTACATGAATGGCCCAAAGGAATTACAACATATCTTTTCATCTTTCCTTTCAAAAATACATAATACAAAATACAAATATCTGCATCAATACATAAATTTGAATGCATCCAAGTCACAAACCACAAACAGGACCTCGAAAGATTTTTTCCACCCAACCATGTGAAACTGGTGAGGCTCCACCCCATGTGCTAGGAGATGGAACCAAGATACTCACAAGGCCCTAAGAAATCTACAGCTCAGAAGATAAAGAAATCCAAGATTCAAAAAGACCATAAAATACCATCACACTATAACATAGAGATCAAGGTTCTAGGATACCACCTAAGTGAGTGTCATCACACAACCTGTATATTGGGATCCTTCTTAGCAACCATGTAACCCTAGTCCCCCCTTTATGAATAGGGATCCATCCTGGTAGTTATCCCTGGTACCGGTACTCCAATCAGGTCTATGTGGCCATAATTATATTCTCTTTCATTATCTTTTGAATCCTCCCTTCCCAGGTTAATTTTTAAGGTTATCACTTTTTACAAACCCACCCATAGGATCATCTGGCAAGCACTTTAGGGTTCCAACACCTATGGTGAGCCACTCACTTAAGGTTCCTATCCCATTACCCCACACACACACAAGCCATGAAAACCTCAAGTAATCTCAAAATGATCCATCTCATAGGCCTAGGGAACCCTCCAGTGCACTCAGGCCACCGAAACAAGTTCTAACCTTATATTATGGACTCTACCAAAATTCAAGTATGAAAAAAAGCTTAAACTCAAAACCATGTATATAAATTCATTAAACACAACATAAAACTTCCCACATGCATTGACACAACATTCCATAGCTTATTCCAAAAACTCTAGGAAAACTCATGTGCCTGAAATTTGGCTAAGTCTAAAGTTTTAAGAAATCTCAAAATTAGAAGTTGCATCTTAACTCCTATGAATCTAAAACCTATCCCAATCATCTCAGAAGGTACCTAAACCCTTTATATAAGTATAACTTAAAGTATAAGAAATTAAAAAACTTATACTTAAATGTTATACTTGTATAAAGCCTATTTTTCCTTGGTTGACACTAGTTGGTCGGTTAACAGAGTCTAGGTTAGTTAACACTAGACTAGTTGGTTATCACTACATTGGTTAGTTAATACTACATTGATCGGTTAACACTGCATTGGTCGGTTAATAATGCATTGGTCGATTAACACTGCATTGGTCGGTTAATACTGCATTGGTCGGTTAACACTGCATTGGTCAGTTGATACTGAGTTTGGTTGGTAGATACTGAGTTTGGTTAGTTAACACTAAACTAACCTAGCTCGGTTAATACTAAACTAACCTGGCTCAGTTAATACTAAATTGATCTGAAACTACAGAATACAACTGTCAATTCTAACTTGCAGGTAAAATTGGGCATTATGGGAACTATGGTTGCCTAATCTAAGCATGACCCATTTGAGATCTCCTAGTTTCCCTTTAGAAATAGCTCATCAATCCATCCTATCTATCTAACAAATTTGTTCTAGATCTAGACAAAGAAAGGTGGTGCACAAACTAACAAGGACCAGTAAGGTTGAAATAGTAGTTCTAAATTTTGGAAACACTCATGAATATTCTAGAAAGAAAGAAGATAAAAAGAAGAATACTAAGGATCCTATAGACCTAATTAATCCAAATAAAAGCATCAATTTCATAGAGAAGTCTACAAGAGGAAGATAGTAAGGAAATGACTGCATTTCAATCCTACACCCTCATGATCCTTCCTATTTCTTACTAGACTTCCCTATTTCATTCAATTTTAGATAAAATCATCCTTCCATATGAACATAAACAAAACCTATATGATCATACACAATACTATTATCCTAACATATACAAACACATTCACACACAAAGAGGAAAAATGGAGATTCTTCCCAGTTTAGACCCTACCTTGGGTCCTGTGGAGAATCCTTCTCCCTTGACTGGATAATCTCTATAAAGATTCAATCCTTGAGTAGATATCCTTCTAGAAATATTCCTCTGGCAATCAACTCCCAGCAATCCAAAAAATCTCAAACTCATATAAACTTTCACCAAAATTTTTTGGAGAAATCAATTATAAACAACTCAAAAGAAAATAAATCTTCCAAAAATTAACATCCTCCCACACACAAAAATCTTCAAATATTTATCCCCCAACTATGTGGTTGGAGGAGTTGCTTTACGGGAAGCAACTTCTCCAACTTCCATAGTTGGTTGGAGGAACAACCAAATAATCTCCCATAAAGACTTAATCAAGGTTTTTAATAAATTTAATTAAAATATCTTTTAAACAAAAGCATAACAAGAATAATAGACAAATACCTTTCAAGAAAAACACATAGCACACTAGGAAAACAAGTAGCCTAACTTCTAGGAGGTCTCAAGTTCAAATCCCTCCTAGATAGCCAATTTTACCACAAAGGCCATTTTCCTTTTATTATTATTATTTTTTTACTTTTTATTTAATACATCCATTAAATATGCTATATTTAACTCACTTTATTTACTTATTATAAATAACATACCATTTACACAATTAATGAAAACATACAATTATTATTATTATTTATGTAAGCATGGATATATGCATGTGCACCCACATATACACATACCTATATAAAATACAAACAATTATAACATAATTATTTATTATACATATAAAATAGATTAATTCTAACTCATAACATAAACTCAGACCAACATCAAATCAAGTCCATAACATAAACTGCATTCCACTTCCCAACTAGGATCACTTCCTAAACATAATTCTATGTCCATGGGTAACCTCAGGAGTAACTTGGTTAAATCTCCACACATCAATAGTTCAAGGATTTTGAAGGCACACTCAGACCTGTGTAGCTAGGTGGAGATGATGCCTAGTACCTGTATCTTGCATCACCAACTAATATGCATATACAAATATATAAATATAAATAGATAGTGGAAAACAAGGAGGGAGAGTGTGACATCATGTGGATATCCCGTGGGAGTAACTACGACTACCCCTCCTCATCCTACACTCACATCAACCAATGAACATTAAACCATAATAGGGTCAGTAGGGTTAGATCATAATAAAACATCATAACACAAATTAATGTAAAACATTTTACTGATAGTTCATTTCTAGCCATTTGTCATTAAATTATAACTCATGTAATATTTCCAAATAAACTGTAGTAACTAAATATATATGCTCAAATGTCTCATAAAATGTTAACTAAATAATAATCATAGTCCATCATAAAATCCAAAGTGTCAAAGCAATAGTCATGTCGGTCTAACATAGGAAGATGCTAGGGTGGGCATAACACCTAATATATGTCCTAGGTAGGGTAGGAATAGTGTCACCAATGACTACTCCCACCTATATATGTTTACGAACATGAGATTGATCTGCGAGTTATACTATTTAATGTTAAAAACTTGGTAGAAAATATATGTTTACAAAATAACTGAATTAACATTAAAACTTACCTATGTTGAACTTTCTTTAGGGATTGTTGGCTGAGTCATCAAAGATGCAAACATTTTCCATTCTAGCTCCCTCAAACTAGGAGTGACCTACAAAATTCAGGTAGATACTTCATATTATCATAACCTGACCATTTTATATATACTTGATATAGAAATACACACAAATAACTTTAGAAATGTACGTACCATGGGGCTATCACTCTGAATGGATATGCATGTGACTCTATCATGACGATAGGGTCTCACGACATCATCACATGCCACTCTCTATCAAATAGACCATGTAAATTAAAAATGAGTACGCACAATTGACAAGTATACATGTATGCATAAACAAACTAAATTACTTAATTACGTTTCCTTTATTAATAGCTGAGACCTACACCCCCTCACATTGCCCCTCGATGGCAACTGGTGACACCTGCATTAGTATGTAAAAGATGATCATAAAAATTAGAAAACAATGTCCATATACTATTCTCATAATTTAAAAGGAAACCACTGAGCACATTAAAACATATGTACCGTGGAAGATTCAAGACCAAATGATATGGCTGAAAGTGTGGACCCCTCCACCTATGCCATCTCCTCCTCTATCATCAACTGAACATAAATGTAACACATAAAAAGACATAAGTGGGAAATTATTATAAGGAAATTCTACTAAAAATATGAACAATAAAATTTAAAAACAATGTAAAAAGTGAATGGTTTACCCTTACCGTAACAGTGGGAGTCCATGGCACTGTAGGCTCCTGATGCACATATCCATGAGCTGCTTCAGTGCTTGTAGTGTACTATGTAGATTTGTCCCCATCGAAGCCGAAACTATATGTTATCAGTCAGGGGACCAAGGAAAATATTCTTGCATATAATGTGAGTGTGGGCCACACAAACATGTAATCTCGTGGAAGTTCTAGAAGCATCAAGATGAGGAGGCAACAATGTCCTGCTTTGCGTAACTAGCAGATCACTCAATGGGTGAATGGCTTGAATAGTCTGTGAGCCAGCCTCAATAATAATGTCTGGATGCTACATTGTGGGAGGTGGTGAAATATTGGGAGGGGGGACATATGTGTGGGATTTCACCCATTGTGACAATGGCTTATCTTACAGAGCACCTAAACCTACACCCTGGTTCTATCTCATACTCCAATAATCCACCTTGTGACCAAGCACAAATTCAGCATAGAATTTTCTAAGAAAATAAAATGGGACATCTAAATTTTTGTGAGGTGGTCTATCATCAACCATCCACCAATGGTCCCAAAAGTTGTCACATATTGCACTATTTGTGCACCATTTAATTGACAACTTAGTTTTTTTAGGGTCTACTTTTAGACCGGTTTTAGGATCCACAAAAAGATTAGCTATGTCATGTTTTGTTATAGTTAGGTTCATGACTTGATCATAATCAAGCCCATCGTCAAACTGGGCGTGCATGGAATCATGGCAAAGAAGTGCAGCATTATGTTGTTGTGTCAGTTTCTCCATGTTTTCAATTATTGTGTTCAATGTCGTAAACATGGGGTGCAATGTGGGGATATTGGAATATGTGGTTTCCAATCCTCTAAGTTCATTTAGATTATCTCCTATTAGATCTTCTAAATGATGAGGCTTTGTGACAGGTACATCTTCTCGAGGTGGGGGATTGTTGGGAGGTGGTTCTAGATGTTTGTAGGATCATTAGGAGGCTTTTCTGATCCCATGTTTGATAGCAATGAAAAAGAAAAAGATAATTACAATGAATTTTATAAAACAATACAAAAACTCATTGCTACCCTAATTTTTATATAAAAACTATATATTTATATTTAAAAATAATAAAAAACAATTAAAATAATAAAAAATAGAAGCTTTACTTACCCAGGCAATTTGGGAAAAATTGGATAGGGGATATGAGACCGGATATTTGAAAGCCTATCTGTGTTCATCTTTTTGCAATGAAAAAATGTTGAACACGGCTGGGTACAGTGATTTATATTCTATGGAAAATATCAAATATCTGATATTATTGGATATCCAATAATGCCTTCAGGTTTGGATTTTGGTTTGGCTAGGTGTACTGACGCCTAGGCCTACCAAAAAGTCAACAAATCTATTTGTGCGCTTTTGGACGAGTGAAAATAATTTTTTTTCACATCGCCACTTTTTGGCATAACATGATCCTGCACATACCCATTTTGTCATTACCTCCAAAGATAATGTTATTAACAAATATAGCTGCAAGTAGTAGACCTTCAAATGTCTCTCTAATGAATAGATTACAATCTATTACTCCTTTCTTGAATCCAATCTTTGTTAGATATCCATCTAGTCTCTCATACCATGCTCTAGGGGCTTGGTTAAGTCCATAGAGGGCCTTCTTCAATCTGCATACCATATCAGGTTTGTCTAATAAGGTGAATCCTTTTGGCTGCTCAATGTATACTTCTTCTTTCAAATCTCCATTCAGGAATGTTGACTTGACATCCATATGATATACTATGAAGGTTTTGACTATAGCATAAGCTAGGAATAACTTAATAGTTTCTAATCTTCTCATAGGTGTAAATGTGTCTGAATAGTCAATTCCTTCTCTTTGCACATATCCCTTACATACTAACCTTCCTTTATTTCTTACTACTATACCATCCTCATTCATCACGTTTCTAAATATCCACTTTGTTCCAATCACATTATTATCACTAGGTCTTGGGACCAGTTCCCAAGTGTCATTCTTAATAATCTAATCAAGTTCTTCTTTCATAGCATCATAGAAATCTAAATCATTACAAGCATCTTCAACACTGAAAGGTTCAATCTGAGATAGTAAGCATACCTCTTCACTGCTAGCTGAGTTCTTTTCTTGTGATCTTATTAATACTTTGTCGCTCTGATCTCCAATGGTGTCTTTCTTGGAATGGTTTCTATATGTAAAATTTAGAACTTTAGGTGATGCTGACTCATTAGCCTTAGGAGTACCTTCTTCACTTGTCTCAAGGTCATTGAATAAAACATCAATACTGTCAAACATTTCCTCAATAACTATCTCACTAGTGGAGGGTCTAGGTTCTTCTTCAATCATGGGTGAGTAATCATGATATATTTCTTGAACCATAAACTTTTCATCAATCTTAACATGATAAATTTCAATGATCTATTTCAATCTTAAATTGAAACATCTATAAGCTTTACTTTTAGTAGAGTAACCAAGGAAAATACCTTCATCACTTCTTCCATCAAACTTGCCTACTGCTTCATTCCTCTTGATGTAGCACTTACTTCCAAAGATTCTAAAGTATTTTACTATGGGAACATTACCAAACCATAGCTCATATGGTGTTTTGTTAGTGCCAGTCCTTAATTGAATTCTATTTATGGTGTAGACTGTTGTATTGACCACATCTCCCCAATATGTTTGTGCAACGTTTCCTTCTATCATAATGGTGTGCATTGTATCAAGGATGATCCTATTCCTTCTTTCTGCAATTCCATTTTTCTGAGGGGTTCTAGGTGCACTTAACTATCTCTTTATGCTATGTTCTTTGTAGTACTCATAGAATCTATCAGAGGTGAATTATCCTCCTCTATCCAATCTCAAACATTTTATCTTTAGTCTAGATTTGAATTCTCAACCTTAGCTTTGAATATTTTGAACTTCTAAAATGCTTCTGACTCATCTTTCAAGAACACAACCCACATCATCCTAGTATAATCATCAACAAACAAAATGATATACCTTTCACCATAGTATGATCTTGTTTGAGTTGGACCACATAGGTCTATATGAATCAGATCCAACTTGTTCTCTACTGAATTGTGCTTGCTCCTGAATGAATTTCTCACATGCTTTCCCATCACACATTTCCTGCATATACTATCAACTAACTTTTCTATGCTAGGTAGATCTCTTATTGCCTTTACATTTCTTATGTTTACTATGTTATCAAAATTGATATGACATAGTCTTTTGTGCCATAACCAACTATCATCAACTTTAGCAACAAAACAACTTGCTTCTGAATTGAATTCGAAAACATTACCTCTTTTCTTTGAGCCTAATGCAATCATAACACCATCCTGGTTGTTAATAATGCATTTTTCATCTTTAAACTCCAACTGATAACCTTTTCCAAGTAACTATCCAACACTAAGAAGGTTATGTTTCAAACCATCTACATAAAGAACATCATCAGTACTATTCTTTCCATCCAAAGTGATGGCTCCTCTACAAACTATGGATTTAGGAGTGTTATCTCCAAATCTAACCATCCCACCATTGTATTTTTCTAGATGAACAAACATGCCTTTATCACCTGTCATGTGATGTGAACAACCACTATCTATAATTCAGTCTATCCTTATATCAGCTTGAAAAATCAATGCTAGCTCTTTCCCCTCTTTCTCATCTTTATGATTTGTCTTATTATTCATTTTGTTTATAATAGAAATGAATCCAATTTCTTCTTCACCTGATTCATCATCTGAAACTCCATCTTTAGCATAGTAGCATTCCTTAGAGTACTTATGCTTGTAATCCTTTTTGAATTTTCTAGCTCTAGTAGGACACTTAGATGCAAAGTGACTGATATTATTACATGAAAAGCACTTAAATGGTAACCTACCTTCATATTTACCTTTTCCTTTCTTTTCTCTTTTGGCAATCATAACAATGAAATCATCTAGATTTTTCTCTTCATCATCATCATCAAAATTACTAGAAGTGTTTGCAAATTTCTTACCATGAACTCTTGCTTTGAAGACTGTCTCACTTTTAGGTTCTGTCTTCAATCTTGAAATCTCAAAAGCTAAGATTTTGCTGATCAAGGTCTCTCTTTTGAAATTTGATGTAAGTTGTATGGTCTCATCAAGGATGTTGATCTTGCTTTCATATTCGAGAGTGAGAGTCATCATTAACTTGTCCATAATGTCCTCCTCTAAAATATCTCCACCATTGTTTCTGATTCCAACAACTGCTTCATTTATCCTTTGATTGTAAGCTCTAATATTTTCTTCAGGAAGAATGTCTAATGCATTGTATATTTTCTTCCATGTCTTTTTGCGTGCATCCTTTTCTTGTTTGTCTCCTTCAAATATGTCTTCTAGGTGCTTGCATATTTTGTGGGTTGTATCTACCTTTTTTATTTCTGAAAACTCACCATCAGATAGGGCACTAATAAGATCTTCTTTGGCTATTGCATTCTAATGAAATAATTCCTTTTTCTTATCAGTAGCATCATCCTTTTCAAGGTCTTCTAAAGTAGGGATCTTGACTGCTTTGATAGTTACATCAAAAACTTCAAAAGCAATGCACTGCAAATGGGTCACCATATTGTTCTTCCAATCAAGATAATTCTCTCCATCAAACTTAGGACTTTCTTTTCTAAAGTAAGCCATCTGATCAACCTCAAGTTGTTAAAGTTTCTCTATAAGGCACTTGGCTCTGATACCAATTATTAGGAATAGTCCCAAGAGATAACTGAGAGGGGGGGGTGTGAATCAGTTATCTAGAAGTTTAAATTTTTTATCCAATTAAGTATACTTAAACATAAAGAATAAAAACAACGAAAGAACACTTGAACTCAACACAATATTTTGGTTATGGGGAAACCCAAATAGGTAAAAACCCCGGTGGGAATTGACACCCACTAATATTCTGCACTAGTGTATTATGATCTTTGTTAGAATATCCTTAGCCCTGTTAGGAGTTGATTGACAATATATTTAGTACAGTAGACCTAGTCAAGGGTTGGACCTTATTATGAGTCTTTTACAATAGTCCCTGTTAGGGGAGAGGACACACTGTTCAAGAGCTCACTGCTCAAAGGGGAGAAGGCTACAACCTTCTGAATAACAGATACACACTATATCTGGATCTTGGTGAACTACGATTAGACCCATTGTCTAGATCAGTTCCAATGAATAGCACAAACACTTTACTTGGTCACAAAGACCTTCCTATAATGGTTCAACACTTCGCACACTCTTCTCTGCTCTTCTTAATCAATCATGAACCACACTGAAACAATCACAAATGACTATCTATAAATATCTTTCCTCTAAATGATATAATCAAGTTGGCCTATTAGAACCACCTTGAAACCATATTAGAGAAACCATAACAAAGTTTTATAAAAATTTTGTCGGCTCTACTATGCACTCAACATATTCTAGGACATGTCTAATAAGATAATTGTAGACGCACACTACACACTATTGGATCTACCAAAACAACTGGATCTTTCTCTTCAAGCTGAATTACTTCATGCACTCTTAACTAAACATCAATAACTCTTATCCAAGCTTAAATCAAAGGGTGCATACCCAAAAGATAGGCACAACTTTGGAACCAATAAAATCTCTGTCGGTTCTTCTGAACAAACATAGGAAACTACTACTAGTGAATAGCAACTACATAACTTCACTTCTACTGATCATCAGACTCTACGTCCATGAATGTAACATCACTAACATGTATTCAACATATATCCAAGTGCGGAAGGCTCCATGATAACTGTACGGAAAAACATACATAGAACATTGTCTATTACTCTGTCAGGAACACTATTGATACCAGTTGGTATATAACTATCTATACTAACAGTCAACCACTGCACCCATGATATCATGTTGATATCATGTCCATGCTATATATACTGAAAGCTTACTACATGAGACTTCCACGCATGCTACTTTCCATATGTTTTCATCAATGACAAACATACAGTCAGTACTAGCCTACTGGAAAATCTCCAACACCCTCTTAGTACTTTGCTTTCCATAAATTAATCCAACATCTTCTAAAAGAAAACTTAAAAAGGATAAAATAAGAAAATTAAAAAAAATTAAAAACCAAAAATAAATGGTCAAAGAAAAAATAAATAAAATAAAAAAGTAAAGAGAAATAACTCATCCTACGGTGAAATCCATTTTTGTGTTGCCTTCAATAAGTATCATTATGATATCCTATAAAATAGGTGCCATGTATAATCTAGTATCCTCTTTCTCTTTTTACTTGGGCAAAATTTTCTTACATTCTATCTTATCCACCATATCTTAAAAATATTGTTAATCCTTTATTATCCTTTATTCACCTAATCTACATCGATATTCCCTTTCCCACCTTTGACCTTGAAATGGTTAAAAATCCTCGTAAGTATTATGCATTGTTTTTGTGTCACCTTATCTACTTGTTCAAAACAACATCCATTATCCTATCATTTCCTTACTTAAATTATAGCCTACCACCTTTGATCTTGTTTATCCTATCCACATCCTATGTCCATCCAAACCAAATTCATCTCTTGATCTTTGATAAATAATAATAATATATAAATGCAAGACATGTTTACTAATTTAAGCCTCTTAACATGTGCATTCCTATGTACCACTTTCCATTCTTTGAACCATGACATCATCCTACATTTTCATATCCAATACCTAAGATTGGATAAACATGTTATCCCATCTTGAGATAGTCCTTGAAAGTCACATAAACTTCCTTGTTCCTTCACTCATCCATTTCTATTCTAGTGTTTCCTTCATCCACTCATAAAATCTTATGTCTTCCTAAACAATAGTGACAAATAAATATACCTTTCTTCAAAATAAATTAAAACAAATTAAAAAACATTGTCAAAAATCTAAAAAATCAAATAAATTATCTTGAAGACACCAATATTTAAAAAAAACATAATTAAAACTTTGAAATTCAACAAAATCATGAATCAATAAAAAAAACAATCAAGCTAGCTTTCTATTGGTGCTCTCAAAATTTGTCTCAAATTTGGAGTGACCAATTGAAAATTTCTCTATATGGCAAAATGGGTACTCTTAAAATTTTTGTGAGAAGGCCTAGCCGTTATGCTTGAAAAAAGATACCCTGATAATTTTGATGGGGTACAGCTTGGGAAATAGGTTCAACACCTTTTATTTGTCATATACAGTAGGTTCCAACTCCTAGGTTTCAAATTTGACATGTTTAGGGAGTAGCCATTTTGAGGTGTCCGCTAAAATCTGCATTTTTGCCCAAGTGTCAAGTTACTGTAGCAGGCCCTGTTTTCATTTGAATATCTTGTGTCCTGTTGAGTCTCATAGCCCACCACTTTGGGAATGTTTCAAATGTATATCAGAGAGTTTATGTTTCAAAGCTCAAGCCATTTCAAGTCCATTTGATAGGTTTTCAGATTCCCCAAAGTTGGTTTTTTAGAAATGTCTTGTTACTCTATTCCGCAAAGTTTTCTAAGTGGCCCTGTTTGACTGATTATAACTTTTGACCATGTGACCCAATTGAGAGAATTCCTTTTGTACTATTTTCCAGTGGTCAAATACTTCTTGTGTTTCATTTTTCAGGTCACAAGGCATTCATTTGGGCGGATTGCTAAGTCCATTCTATTTGTGATTTCTATCAATGTGCTAGACTGTCAAATGTAGATGTCTAGATGCCCTACTTTGAGGTCTTGTTATTCATACCTGGTTGAAAGCCTTGCATAATTATGTTTTCCCTTGTATTGCAATCATGAAAATGTACCTACCTAAGGAATTTCAGACTCACACCAATCCAATTATCCACTTTTCTAGGGCATTTCCATTTCCAATTTATTAAAAGTTTCACTAAAAGTGCAGAATCCAGAATTAAGTAGCCTACTTTGAGCTTTCACTTTTTCTACCCGGTTTGAGTTTTATAAAAAAATGAAATTTGTTCTGCATTGACAACATGGAAATGGGCTACCATGAAAGC
Organism: Chamaecyparis obtusa; assembly: GCA_027943335.1. Taxonomy (NCBI): domain Eukaryota; kingdom Viridiplantae; phylum Streptophyta; class Pinopsida; order Cupressales; family Cupressaceae; genus Chamaecyparis; species Chamaecyparis obtusa. The sequence goes on along the minus strand of BSBK01002137.1, from coordinate 126,622 downwards.
TTCCTGCGCAAATAAGGGGACACATGATTTTTTATTTCTTTTTTGGATGTACACTTGCGCAAAGGAAGAGAACTGGCAGCATGAATAATTATAGCCTCACATAATATTTTGGGGGCTGCCAGCAAATTACAAACTGATGGCCTCACACAAATTGAGTGGAGACTTATTCAAGCATGGAGCCACAACAAAAAAATGGGAGGCCTCCACCTTGCCTCACGCACTAATGTGAGGAAGCTGTCAAGTCACCAAGGAGCACTCACGCAATACATAGGCTACTAATAATAGTAGAGTAAATAAAGTGGAGGCCTCACACAAGCACAATGGAGGTCTTGCGTAAGAAGAAGACTGTGCACGAGGCTATGTAGAATGGAGAGCTTCCCACGCACAGTTTTGGGAGGCCCAAGTAGTTCACACAATGCAAGAAGGATGCACTAGTGTGTATGCAGAGAATGAAATGGCGTAAGCAACTAGTGTGCTTCTAGCCCACAAACTGAATGGTTCCTGTGTGCATTCAGAGTGGTGTACATTGACACCAAATAGCCTCACGCAAGAGGTGAGGAAGATGGCCATTGAATGGTTCAATGATGTGCCCTGTGTAATGAGTTGGAGGTGAGTTGTTGGTAGGCTAGGGCTCACGCACATATTTATGAATTTCCCATGTATGGGACTCACACAACTAACAAAATGAGGGTCTTACGCATTATAAAGGGCATGCGCAATGTGATGGGGTTTGAGTAAGGTTTCATGGCTGGGGAACCCACGCTAATAGTGGAGAGTGAGCATTTGTAATGCCAATGGGAGTACACGCAATGCCAGCATGAAGTGTATGGGAGTTGCCTACATCTTAAAACTGTGACCAACATATTACTTAGTGTACTTAATGTTTTGTTCAATTGGCATTGTCCCACATTCACGAGGATAATTCTTATGTAACATTTAAATACATTGGCATTCAAAGTATAAGGTAAATAAAGAGGAAAGAGAGGCGTGTGTTGCTTCATGCCTTGTGGGCTTGCCTTGGGGCACGTGCCAATTGGGTGCATAGGGAAAATTTTTGATAAGGCATTTAAAACACTAAGAACCTATTATCCCACATTGGTCCCAGTTCATGAATTTGAAATGAATATAAGCAACAATCCAAACATATGAAGTAAGTCAAGGCAGTGGAGGCTCTGCTCATGCCGGCCTGTGTGGTCACCTTGGTTTCCATGCTGGCGGGCCCATAATGAAATATTTTTGTAGAAAGGTGATGGTGAGGTGGCCAAGGAGGACATGTGTCATGAAGTCACGTAGTCATGAGAAGGAACTAGTGGTTAGGCAAAAATTTGGCGACTTGGTGATGTAGTTAGTCGCCAGGTTGCGATAGTTAAAGTTGGTGTTCAGAGACCCAGAGATCAGTTAGTCACCCAATCTCATGATGTCCGGCGGTTAGCATCAAAATTCAGAGATCTGGAGACTAGCCTGGTCACAAGATCTCATGATGTAAGTAGTTAAGTAACAAAAGTTCAGAGATTGTGAGATGGTCTTAGTCGCCAGGTTGCTAGATTGGGATCTGGAGATTTAGAGACTAAGCTTGGTTGCCAGATTGCCAAGTTTAATCCAAGGTTAGAAATCCATCTGGAGACTTGGAGACTAAAGGTTTCACATGGTCGCTAGTGTTAACTATGGTTAAGAAATCCATTCAGAGACCTAGAGAATACATGTAGTCGCCAGATCTCCAATTGAGGTGGTCAAGTTTGAGTTAGGTCTGAGCATCCAATGAAATGGTGACAAGTGGCAAAATCTAGTGAAGTTTGAGCATAAAAGCCAGAAATAAAAGATTTAAAAAATCACAAAGTTCAACATTGGGGATAATTTTGAAATTTTTCATCACAAGAACCTCTCAGAGATTTAGCAAATGGAGATTCATTTTTTATCAGAATATGGCAGTGTAATATGTTTCCAGAAACACCAGAAGATGAAGAAGATGATGGTGGTGGATAAAATCAAATTTGATCAACTAGATGAGAGCAGTAATCAGTTTTAAATCCAGGGTCAGATTTTGTAGAAATATTTTATTCCAAGTGATTGATTTTGCAGATCCGGCAGAAGGGAATGAATTAGATTTTTCAACAGAGGATAAGGATAAAATCAGAGAATAAAAGATAGAATGAATCAAATTTCTAGTAGATGATCAGATATTTTCGTAGTGGAAAATGTTATCAGATTTTGGAGGTGTCTGAGAAGGTCAGATATTTAGAGGAGAGAGAGGACAAATGAGATCAGATTTTTAGAAGATAGGTGTTGATCAAGCGTTGATTTTAGGGCTCCATCTTCTGTTATTTATTATCATCCTTTCTCTATTTTTGGGGTTCATGTTCCTATTTCTAGAGGGCTCCTTTAGTTGCTTTGTTATGAGAAAGTCCCTTGATGCTGAATATTGAAAATACAAGCTTTGCAGAGCAGACTTCTTATTCTGAGTTTGAGTCTTTGAGTAAAGAGTTTTTTTGTATGCATTGATACACTTTTCATGAAATATAATACAATTTCTATCCTATTTTGTTATTGTCTCTTAGCTTTGTGTTTGTTCTTGTATGTTTTCATTTGTAAGGCACATAAAAATATACTGGTTGTTAGGCAATTACTCTAATTGTTTCATAAGTTTCTTTCAAGAAAAGGATTAAATCCTCATGTGCAATTTCAGAGAATGAACACATCTGTTGAGATCTTGATGATAACAATCTAAGATTGAGAAGATAGTCTGTCAGGCATTCTATCTAAATTGTATGTAGTTTTCAAGGTACAGTACTATATTTTCTTGAATTTCTTCTATTGATTCATGTTAAAGTCTTCTGCCCAAAGGATTAGGCACTGGTCTAATTTTTGTTCGTGCAACTACCTTTCTGTCATCAAACACTAAATTTCATTACTAGTTCTTTTCTATTTTTAAGTTCATGCATATTGTGAAAGGACTGCATCCAGGTGATATAGTTCACATTTGCTGATTCCTTGAAGAGAGAATCCAGAGGTTAACCTTCCTTGAGTTTTACTCATAAAAAGAAGAAGGATTCACATCCTTATCCCATTGTCTATGTTGTTACATTTATTATTTTTATTGTTATACTCTGTATCATGAGATTCTTAGTTGTCTACAGAGTGATCTTTTGTTTAAGTAATCTGAAGCCTAGATAGCATAGCAATGAAGAACCTAATCCACTAATCAAAAGCTTACTTGAAACATAGTAACCTGTTCATAGGCAATACCCGCCTGAGTGCTGTGGAGCTCGAAGCAGAAGGAGTATCTTATCCAATCCTCATCGATTAGGCTTTTCTTGCAAAATTTGAGTCCTTTTTAACTGAAAATCAAGCCCATACATTTTCCAAGTCTAATCCTACAAGAAAAATCCCTAACACTTGCAATCCTAATTGATTTATTTTTTCATCAACATTTGTAGTTTTATTAAATATCAATTATCTTATACGAGATGAATCCTTCTTGAGGCCAAACACTATAACAATTAATCATTTGTCTTAGATAGAGTGAATCCTTTGTAAAATAAGATAAATGGCTCATTATCAACCTATTATCACTGTACAAAAAAATTTCAGCTTCATGCTAGTATTCTTGAAAATAATCTAAGTTGTTGTCCTAAAGGTAATGTTTCATGTTGAAAACCCTAAGTTTAAACCAAGCCCTATTTTAGTCCTAAGTCTTGTTATGTTTTCACGTTACCTTTTTGACTCACTAACCTCCCTAATAAAGCATGTGCCATTTTTTGAACCCTTTTTATTCATCTCTTTATCTATTGTGTGGTTAGGTTTTGGAAGCGAGATCCCCTTTTAATTAATTATATCTTTCAAAGCCTAAGTTTTTGATTAATTTTTCAGAAGTATTAACCTTTTCAAATATGTGGTTGTCATTGCACCGCAAGCTTTCCTATTGTTAGAATGTCTGAAATGCACTTTAGCAACAAATCACCATCTATCCAAGTGGGCCCGACTACTAGTAGGGTGTGCTGGCATCTAAAGAATGAATCAATCGAACGACTGTCATTATACCGTTTGACCGAGATGATAGCCATTTAATCATCGTGGTATAGCGACAATTGTTCGATTGTCTTTAAGGAATGAAGTATGTAGCAGGTCCTGACAATGCCAGGTCATGTTGATATGTCCATCTCTCATTGGTTGCCAGGAGCTATGATGTGGCAGATGTCAGAATTTTCCAAACCAGAATGATGATGTCAAAAATCCCACTTGTCAGTTCTGTGCGACGTGGAAGGTTTTGATTCATGGCAGACTGTTGATGTGTCACAGTGGGGCCTATATTTTCAGATGGTTAAAGTATGATAAGATCATGTGGTTGTCATTATATCATTGGGATAAGCTGTATGATTTTTAAGGTTAGTGGTATAGCGACAACCATTGATCTTGTCTAAGGATGAGGATCGTTCGGTGGGTCCTCTGCGTCAAAAATTTTTAATGATGTGGTTTTTTTTTATTGGTCGAACGTATTGGTGACATGTTAGGGTTTCCAGTGTGTCTAACACCAAGGATGAGGTGGGGTTTTCCGCCTAATGACATGTCCGACTTGGCATTTCTTGATTTATCAAAGGTTTTTTAAAGTGAACAGTGGGGCCAAGATTTTATTAAAAGGTAGCGATCGTCTGATCAAATTGCATCAGCGGTCATCGTTATATCTTGAGTTGGTTTTTATGATAGTTTTGGGTTAGCACTTTAGCAACAAGGTGACACCTATCCCCTCCAGGCAGAGTAAGGTTAAGTTATTTATTTCTTCACATGGCATTTTTGAAATGTTCTCATTGGTCGAGAACTATCTTAGGGAAAAGTAAAGAGGACTTTGCTCTTTGACTTGCCAATCATCTGATGCATCGAAATGGAGATATATCAATAGTTAGAATTCAAATTTTTGCTCAATGATGTTTTTCACGTCTTGTGAATACTGAGGCCGCCAATTTTGTAGTAATGGCAGATTTAATGTGCTATGTGTGGATGAATTGTAAGTAGTTGGCAACACTATACATCATAATTCAACCGTTGTTTCTCTTTACTATTTTCATAAGCTCTCTGGTGATTTAGATTTCTCTCTCTAAGCAATTTCAAGTGAATAATTTGCAAGTACCTAGTAGGTCTAATTTTCTAATTTTAAAGAATTGCTTGAAGTCCATCAAGAATTTGTGAAGGATTTTGTGTTGATAATATTAGGGTTTTTCTTGAGAATTCATATATTTTTTTATAAAGCCCCAGTTTTAAGATGCCACCAAAGAGAAATTTGTCTTGTCAAATAGAGTATACCAAAAGAGGGATTTTTGAAGATTTGATGTAGTTACTCCCACATTTAGATAACGGGGCAGCTAGGTTAAAAGAGCTGGTTCCAAGAAACCTTAGGGATTTTGTTGTAGATGGTCTGCATGACAGAGGGAATTGGATGAGAGATGCCAAGGTGGGTGAGAAGCACAATGGTCTTACTTTGTTTAAATCATCTTATTCACAAAGAAATGCATGTGCCCCCTTGAGTAATATATGGCAATTTGACATTGGGAGATTGATAGTCCCTGGAGTTTTTATGGATGTTGAGCTATTGATTCAAATTTCTAAGTGCTACAATCCTGTGACAAAGTGTGTCAAGGACATAAATGGGAAAGACCTAATCAGCATCACAGAGGATGAGATTAGGGAGGTTTTTTCATTAAATGATCCTTCTGTCAGATTAGACAAGATAGACTTTATAAAATTTACAGAAATTTATGAGGCATAGAGAGATTATTTAAGGGTAGGGCCTCTGAGGCAATTCTTAGAAGAAATCAGATCTATGTGTGTTGTCAGTTTAAGCACGCTAGAGCCTTTTACGCTAAATTTGTTCAATAAGAGAGCATAGGAGGTCTATAAATCATTGACCTTAATTCTAGGGCATAATGAAGCAACTCATATGCCAGTCCCATACATGTTCATGATGGTACAATCACTGCACCCCCAATTAGCATTGATTTTTTTATTTTTCATCTCATTTAGCTAATTTAATTCATGAAGGGTTGATGGGAATCAAGGACATGAAGGTTAGTAGGCCTTTTGGGTGGTACTCAATGCTTATGCACATGTTCCTATACAAAGGTGAGTAGTTCTTTAGCTCAACATTAAATATTGTGAAAGAGAGGAATGGAGAAACCCTTCCAGTGCAACTATGGACTACAACCCTGTCATGGGATAGAATTGATGCTAGTTATATAGGGATTTTGCTTCTAGGCTTAGAACTCTTTTGTTTTTTGATAATCCAAGGATCCCAAGAGAGTTGCTAAGATTAATTAGGCCAAAGGAGTATTGTCAGGACATCACCATTGTCCATTATTTTGGGGATATAGTTTTATATCTAGTTTCTATAGTTTTCAGAGTATATGGTTGCAAAGTGGCACCATATATTCTACCCTATCAGGTCCCATTGAAGTTAGGATATGCTGAAATCTTGAGGTTGATTGGGGACCTACAAGAGACCACTCTCATAGGAAAGGGAAGGGGAATTTTCTTCCCTAATATAACTATAGCACATCAATATGTGATTAATAAAGGAGGATGGGTACATTTGAACAAAGTTTTGCATCCCTACAAAATGGCAATAGCAGTGGTCAGATGTGTAGATACAGAAGGTTTCCTTTCAGGAGTGTTCAAAGATAAGGTGAGATGTGCTCTTATTGAGCATCAATTGAATTTTCCTAAAGATGTAATTAGGAATGAGTTTGACCTTCAAACTCAAGAGATCAAGAAAGAAAAATGGGTCATCTATAAGAAGACTCTAGAATTTTTTGGCACTTGCAAAATTTCATGGCTTTACCAGTTTTCTTCCGGTCTCTGTAATCATTTTCTTGGTTTCTAGCTAAACCCTAGGCTAAAATTTTGAAAAACTAGCCATTGTAGTGAAAAAAGCCCAAGGAATGCCTTGGCCCTGTTCTAATTTGCCTTTACCTTTTTTGGGCCCCTTAAGTGATCTAAAATGCATGTGCACATTTTGTTTATCAGTCAGTCGACAATTTGCTTAATCCCTGGTGGTTAGCATTTCTTTTCAGGTGATTACACGACTGTGTGTTCGCTTAATATCTAAGTGTTTGGAGGTTACCAGTTATTTTTAAGTGACCCCGCAAGTGGCTTATTTCCTCTTTAGTCACTAATTTGCAAAGTGCTTGGCTTCCTTCATTAATGGTGATACACATGGACCTATTGTTAGATATATGCTGGTGTGCTCAATTTTTATTGGTCCATGTTTTAACACGTTGGTAGCTGTCAGTGGGACTTGAGGATTTTTGGACTTGTCAGAGGGTGCTGACATTGTCAGTAGATCAATGACAGGCATTTGATCTTATGGGATTTGTCAGAGCTATAAGCCTTTAAGACAGCCATTCATTCTCTTATGTGATGTAATCTTTTATTTCAGGGGGTCCACTGCCAGGTGTGCTTATTTTTCATTCTTTGATTGGTCCACATAGTGTGACTGGACATGTTTTCAGTGGGGCCAAAGTTTTTTGGAGGTTCATTGAGTTCTGACAATGGCAAGGCATTGATGGTTGGCATGTAATCTGATGGGTTTTTCTAACATTTGTGAAGATGCACCCACCGTTGATTTCATATCCTCTCAAAGGGTTGTCAAGGTGGGGAGAGATTCTTAATCCAATGGTTGTCTTATGATCTAATGGAATCTTGGAGGTCTATGCATAGATGAGACAACCGTTGATCTTCTTGATGTGGGCCCGGTAAATTTTCTCATTCTTTTAGCGGTTTGGACAAAGTTTTGGTGGTTCTGACAAATGCTCTCTTGTTTCGCTAGTTCGTGTGATATTTTGGTAAGGGGTCTGATGACTTGGTGATTTGGTGAATAGTGTTCACATGATAGCTAAATGATTTATCAATGCTCTCCAAGTTCTCATGAATGGGCGAAGGTTTTCTCAATCATCTATTCACCAGATTTTATAAAGTAAAAACATAACCCAGGAAAAGGAAAATGCATCTAACAGTCATGATATAAACCAAGTTTAGATTTGAATGTGGGCCGTTGATATGTTGGAAAGTGCCATAAAGTAGCCATTCTTTGTAGATTTGAAAATTTGAATTGTTTCCAGCGAGGGAAGGACTGAAAATTGATTGTTTTAGCGGTAGGATTTGATGGAGTTGTTGTGCCGACTATTGTAGGATGATCTAGAGGATTTGATGATTGATTGAAAGTGCCTATACCATCATGAAATGAACATAAGTAAAGCTCGAGGCATGTTGTAGGGATAAAAATTGGACTAGTAAGCATGGTGTTTGCGTGATCTTCGGCATAAGTCAGGAGATTTTCATTAATGAGGATCAGTTCTCAAATCTGATTGTTTAGGGCTGCTTGGTTTTCCCTCTAGCATATTAATTTTTGATATGTTTGAATTGTTTGGTGGGTGGAAACCCTAACTCTTACCCTAGTTATCTGTAGCTTGTTGCATCCTAACTTGTGTAGGATTTCAAGGTAACTAAGGGTATATAGTGTTGAATTTTTTATTTTGTAAGGGTTCCAAGATTTTTGGTCTTCCTAGCTTTGTGGTTTTCCAGTCTTTTGGTTCCTGTTTCTAGTGTATGGCAATCCAAGGGATTCTATTCTCTAGTTCCATATTCTTGATGGTTGAACTTTGATAATACAAACTTTGTAGAGCAAAGTATTGATTCTATGATTTTGAGTAAAGAGTTTACTTGTATGGATTGATACACTTCCATGAAATACAATATAATTTCTACATTGGCTCTATTATTGTCTCCTTTCTTTGTGTTTATTCTTGTATGTCTCTATTTGTAAGGCATCTAGAACATATTAGTTGTAAAGCAGCTATCTAATTGTTGCATGAGTTTCTTTCAAGGAAAGAATTAAATCCTTATATGCAATTTCAGGGAATGAACAAATTTGTGGAAGATCTTGATAGTAGCAAACCTAGATTGAGAAGATAGTTTGCAAGGCACTCTATCCAAATTGTATGTAGTTTGTAAGGCATACTGCTATGTTTCTTAGGAATCCTCCTATTGATTTATGTTAGACTCTTTGCCCAAAGGATTAGGCACTAGTTTGATCTCTATTATTCAAACACCTTTCAGTCATCAAGCAAAAAATTCATCATTACCAATACCATTTCATCTCATGTTCATGTCCCTAAAAAATAGGACTGTCCCTAATGTTTTACAGTCCATAGTTGTTGATTCCTTGAAGAGTGAATCAAAGGTTAGCCTTCTGTTGGGAATATTCTTAAAATTCTGAGGTTTTTTGTCCATTCTGATGGGTTAATCCTCTGGTCTGTAAAGTTTCCTAGGTCCAGGTGTTGGGAGTTCTTCAAAAAATTGACATAACCCTATTTCAAAATCCTTACCCTAGGTCTTGTCCTTGAAAGATTTTGAATTCATGTCAAAACCCCAAAATGCTTGCCACTTTCAAAATAAATCCTAAGTCATTTTCTTTGTTCCTTTTCAAGCGTTACTTTTTAAGTCACTTAGTTCCATTAAAGAGCACATGCATTTTTTAATACGTGGGGGTTATATTTCTTCCTAAGTCTAGAAACCCGGTGGTATAAATAACATTTTCCTATGTTTCAAGTTCATCCAACCGTGAATCTTCAAAGAAGATCTAACGGTGGTCGCGTGTTCGCATGGAATCTTTTAAGCCATGCGAACATGCGAAATGGCCGTTGATCTTATAACAAAAGCCAGATGTGGAAACAAGGTGGGACCACTGACAAGTATCTTACAAGTGGCGGCATTCTATTTGTCGAGATCAGTGGGGCCAGTAACAAAAGAATATCTGAGGTTTTAAAACAGTAAAGGGAAGATCGGACGGCTGTCGTATAATCGCATGGGATCTTTTAAGCTATGTGATTATGAGACAGGTCGTTGATCTTGCATTGAATCAAGTGTGATTCTCTGGTAAAACCTTTTGACAGATGTGCATAAATGATGTCTTCTCATTGGTTAGCTTCAATAAACACCGGTGCTCGAAAAGAAAGAAAGTACCTGACATTCTACCAGGTGTCGCAAATGTGGAATTTCTTTATTGACGAAGGCAAGGTGGGACCAGCGGTTTAAAAGAAGATAGTGGCGGTTAGTGGTAATGGGTTTTTGCATGTTCGCATAAGCTTCTTTTAAGCTATGCGATCATGCGAAAAGCATTTCATGTTAACGAAGGAAAGTTACAAGAGACTGCCAGGGACAGAAAGGTAGTGTGATGGTTAGTCGCATGTTCGAGTGAGTGTTTTTTAAGCCATGCGATCATGCGATAAGCCATTGGATCATCTGCTAATGAGGATCAATGGTTCTCGTTCAAACTAAAGGTAAAATGGTGTGAAGTAAGGTTTCCCGTTGAAGAAGTGACAGTTCGCTCTTTCAGAGGAGTAATTGTTTCAATCATGTTGAATTAATTGTTGATAGGACTACTTTAAGTGGCTCACATATCAGAATTTTGCGCACTTTCAGAAGCACAAAGAGATCAAAATTTGCAGAGATTCAGGTGTGAAGATTTTTGAGGTTTGGCTACTTTTCCCAGGTGGTTTCTAAGAAAAAAGGTTGGTAAAATTCTTGTGCGATTTGCTTCCTTATTGAAAGAATCACAGCTCTGTGTTTAGTCTATCTTGCAAGAATTTCTATTAAAATAAACCTTAAAATGGCCCCAAGGAAAGAATTGTCGGGTAAAGTAGAGTATAGTGAAAGAGGTTTGCATGAGGATTTATTGCAGTTACTTCCTGGTTCTTCCACTACCCCGGTGAAGAATAAGAGTTTGATTCCCAAAGACCCTAGGGTAAAAATAGCAGAAGGCTTATATGATACGGCAAGTTTTATTAGAGAGGCCAAGATTGGTACTATCAATGCAAGAGGTGACTCTGATACCACAGGACTGTAATTGTTCAAAGTAGGTTTTAGTCAGAGAAATGCCCCTCATCCTGCAAGCAATATATGGCAATCTGACTTAGGAAAACTTGTCATGCCTGGTGTCTTTTTAGATGTAGATTTGATGACCCAGGTTGCAAAAAATTATGATCCAATCACTAAAGAAATTAGGGATGCAAAGGGGGTGTTATTGTTTAAGGTTTAAGCTGAAGAAATCAGGAAGGTGTTCGGATTGAGTGAACCTTCAGAAAGTTTGGAAAGCATTAACTTTGAAGAACTAAGGCAAGTATACAATGCACAAAGGAACTATTATAGAGGCAAGTTGTTGAAGGATTTTTGCACCAAAATTGGGAAAATGGTTTTTGTGGGGCAGAACACTCCGGAGCCTTTTAAAATAGAATATTTTGATCTCAGAGCTAGGGGAGCATATTGGTCATTGTGTCAAGTTTTTGGAGAGGATGTTAGTGATAGGATGCCAATACACTTGATGTGCATGATGATCCAAATTTTACATGCACACGTGTCTATCACTTTTGATTTTGCTCCTTTCATTGCTGAATTAATCCATAATGGATTAGTAAAGATTCAAAAGAATGAAAGTGATAGACCCTTTGGCTGGTACTCTTTCATAATGTACATGTTTCTATTCAAAGGAGCAAGCTATTTTGAACAAGAAATGGAATTGGTGAGAAAGAAAGATGGTGAAGACATTCCAATCCAACTATGGAGCCTCACAATGACCTGGGATAAAAAGGATCACAGTTTCATCAATTTTGATAAACGTTTTGTAGCTAGACTCAAGAAGCTGTTTGTTTTAGATAACCCAAGAATCCCAATAATGTTAGCACAACTTGTTAGGCCAAACCAGTTTGCCAAGAACTTGAACATCGTACACAATTGGGGAGATGTTATTTTTTACAATGTATCAACTGTTATCAGATTGTATGGTTTCAGGGGGACCCCTTTTATACTGCCCTATCAAGTACCCCTTAGGATTGGAATTGCAGAGTTTTTGAGGCAATTGGGAGAGATTGAGGAGTGTGCCCTCACTGGGAAAGGCAAGGGAACTTTATTCCCAAATGTTACCATTGCCCATCAATTCATAATTACCAAGGGTGGATGGGTCTACATGGATAAAATTCTGGCTCCATACCATATGGCTACTACAGTTGCTAGAACAGCAGATCCAGAAGGGTTTTATAATGAAATGTTTAAAAAGAGAGCCAAGTGTGCCATGATCAACCATATTTTTAATTTCCCTGAAGATATCATCAGGAATGTAGCTAAAATATAGGAACAAGAGGTCATGAAAGAAAAATGGTTGGTATACAAGAAGACACTAGATTTTATCCGGCAATTTGATTCAAGATGGGATCCCCTGAAAAGCATAACTCTAATGGGGAAGAAAATAAACACTCTCATGAATTGTTTTCATGATGTTTTTTAGAATTTAAATGAGAAGAAGGAAAAAGTGATGAAGGATGATCCAGAAAAGGCTAGATAATTGTTGAGCAAGCCTGTGTTTGCAAAAGGGTTACCCTCAGGGAGATATGTGGTACAAAAGAAGACTGGTTACAATGTGGTGATACTAGAACAGAGCCAGCAAATGCAGATGGATAAAAGGGATATCCCATCAACCTCACAATAGGTTAGAAAACAAAAGGAAATTGTGGAGATCCCCAATTCTCCTCCTCAAATCTCTGAAGATATTGTTGATTCTCCACCCCCATCAAAAAGGTAAAGGTTGGAAGAGAGACCTGTTCATGTGGAAGAGGAGTACTCCCCATCATAGTCTCCTATAAGAATTTTTGATGACCAAGAGATTGCAGAACAAGTACAGCAAGTAGATGCTCTAGGTCAGATCTTCATGACTTATGAAGAAGTAAATGAGGGAGTGCCAGAGCTACCAGAAGAACCTAAGTTGGATCTAATAGTAGGGGAGTTAGCAGGTACTGAATTGGACCCTGTAATCAAGCAAGCTTGTGAAGAGTTTTTGGTTGATGACACTTTTGTTAAAACTAGGGCCTTTATGCAGTTTCTTTGGAAATTAAACATCAATCAATTTCAAGAAATCTATGAGAAGAGACATGAAGTGAATCCGAATAAAGATTTACAAGTTATAGAGGAAGAAGTGAAAATAGAGATGACTGCAAAGTTCAAACAAATCACTCCAGAATAGGGAAGAGATATGGTAAAGATGTCAGGAGTACTGATCCTCCTAGAATGGGATATAGCTGATGTAGTACTGTTTGATGCAGTCAGAAAACAAACCACTCCTCTCCATAGGACTCTAGAAGAAGCAAAACAAGCTGTTAAAGGAGTCACTTTTAGTGATAATCATCAAGCATTGGTGATGTGGTCTTTGAGGAAGAATGAAAGTGATAAAGGAAAGCAAATTGTCAAAGATGACCTCTCAGGGAGTTTAATTGTGAGAAGAGTTACTGATACATCTTTGGTGGAGGCATCAGGTATGGTAATGGCCATGGCACAATTAATAGAAAAGGTGGCAGAAAAGGAAGCTAGAGAGAAAGATGAACTCACTGCAAAACTGGAAACAGTCTTGAAGGTTTATGGTGAGATGAAACAGGGGATTCTTGAGAGAGATATTCTGATTACAAATTTAAGAAAGAAATTGGGAGAATAGGGCCCAGTATGATTATCAGAACAAATTCAGATAGCTTCCTCCTCTGCAGGGCTTTCCTCATCAAGCCCCATTATTGAACTTCCCCCTTCCCCTTCTCCTCCTTCCATGGATGAAGAAGATGTTGATCAAAAGGTAAAGAATAAGTTAGCTGATAAGATAAAAGGTGTTGTGTCACATTTTTTTGCCAAGGTGAGACCTAAAGAAGTATACAAATCTGCAAAACAATTGGCAGATGTCTTAGTGACTTTTCAGAAAGAGGTGGCAACTGTGGACAAAATTTTGGAAAGATGGACTGCAAGGAAAGATACTTTGAGGTCATGGTTTGATCAAAATAAGGATCAGTGTGTTGTAAATATTGAGCTTGCAAGTACTTACAGGGTTATCAAGGATCTTTTTGATTTTGAGGTAAACAGGGAGAGTATAAAGAGAAGGTCAGAAATCTTAAGAACAAGATATTTCCAGGATGATTTCCAAATTTTCCCTGGTCTTATCAAGGCAGATGGGGTAGTCAAGGATAAAGGTCAATGGATGGAGCAAATAGATAGACGAGTGCTGACTAAAATAAATGACATTCTTGGTACAGATGATAATACCCCATTTGTACATTTTATTGAACTCCTTCAGGATGCTAGGTTACACTTTGCTAATGTGAGAATAGAGGTTCATCAGTTGGTTGCTGAGTGGGAAAAGTTGTCCCCAAAGAAAGATGAGGTCCTTGCCTTTCATTGGCCAAGTGAAGAAACCTACATGACTTGGGAATCCATGTATCTGTCAAGAGATTCAGAAGAAAGGGCAATCAGGTGAAGAGGTGACAGGTGTTAGTATCCCAAACTTTTGAAAGTCAAGGTAAAAGGGACAAAAATGTCAAACAAGTTATCATAGACACAAATGTGACACTTGGCCAAATAGAGTTGTAGATGGCATCTGATCCAGAAAATGAGGGAGAGCAAGTTTCAAACAAAGAATGATGTAAATTAGCTGGATGGTGGTCATCATTCAGGCAACAAATTTAGCAACTACTCTAAAATATCTTTAGACAAAGATGCCACCTGCGGGAGTGTTAGAAATAGATATTTGTAATCTGTTGTTGCAAACAACTTTCCCGATTTGTAATCTTGTTTTTAATGCAAGATCTTTTAACAGCCATCCGAAGCTTGTTGCATCCTTTGGAGGATTCCAAGATGGCTGATTGGTATAAGTAGTAGGTCCTTGTTCATTTCAAAGGAAGGGGGAGAAATATACTGTAGAGGCTTGACGCCATTGTTGAAATCTTAGAATATTTTATCATATTTTGAAGTGTATTAATACAGTGAGATTTTATTGGAATATAAAAGAATTCCTTTGCATGATTTCAATTGTCTTCTGATTTGAATTATATGGCTTTTGTGTATTGAATCTATAAGGTAGTTTTGATATACCATTTACAAGGTATCTGTGATTTTAATCTCTAGCTCCTTTCAAGGAAAGGGTAATGTCTTTAGGTTAATTTTTGAGAGCTTAGGAATTTGGAAAGAATTTGATGATCAAACATGTGTAAGAGAGGATGAATTGTAAGGCACTTCATCTGGGATTTGTTTGTGTTTCATTTATAAGATTTCTATAAGTATATATTTCATTGTTTAACTCTATACCCGAAGATAAGGCACTGGTCTATCCTCGATTTGCAGAGATCTCACTCTCAACAATTTTCAAATAATAATTTACTTTCATGTATATTTTAAGCGACTGAGAAGATAGAGTTTGTATCAAGGATATAAACTATTGTTGTGATCCTTTCAAGAAGTAGATCTAAAA
The DNA here is from genome assembly GCA_027943335.1 of Chamaecyparis obtusa. Taxonomy (NCBI): domain Eukaryota; kingdom Viridiplantae; phylum Streptophyta; class Pinopsida; order Cupressales; family Cupressaceae; genus Chamaecyparis; species Chamaecyparis obtusa. The sequence goes on along the minus strand of BSBK01002137.1, from coordinate 111,306 downwards.
GGGGTTAACCTGCTTGAGTTCAAAGCTCGAAAAGAAGGAGTTTATCCTTGTCACACTTGCCATTTTTCTGCAAATAAATGTTTGCTTCCATTAATATCATCATGGAGTATTAAGTCTGAATATAGGTACACCCACCTGGGTCTGTGGAGCCCAAAGTAGAAGAAGGATGTGGTCCTTATCAATTAGCCTTTTCCCTGTGAGAATCCAGAGTTGAGAACCCGAGAGTCAAGTTTGAAAACTGTATTGGTGATTCTACATGAAAAAGAGTTAACACCTTCCTTGAGTTTTACTCATAAAAAGGACTCATTACCCTTATGCCATTGTTCATGTTATCATACTAGGAGTTTCATTAGTCATATTCTGCAATAGGTTTTTCTCAGCTATCTTCAGAATTATCTTCCATAAAGGTACCTCTAATGAACTAAATAGTATGACAATGAAGATATAATCCACAACTTACTTCAAAGATAGTAACCTATCTGTAGGCAATACTCGCCTAATCCCTATGGAGCTCAAAGCAGAAGGAGGATCTTATCCAATCCTCATCAATTAGGCTTTTCTTGCAAACTTGGAGATCTATTTACTGAGAATCAAGCCAATATCCTTGCCAAGTTTGACTCACAAGAAAAATCCCTAATAGACTGGCGACTCTGCTGGGGAGGTTGTAAGAAATATTTTGCTAAGTTGTAGGATTTTTTTGAGCCAAAGCTCCTATCCTATACAAACTAGCTAATTACCATTGGTGTCTATATTTTATAGAAAAATTCTCAAATTTTTGGGTGGCGACTCTAACAATCTTTGCAGCAGTACTGGTTAGAAAATCATTCACAAGATGAGTTACAGAGGTACTAGATCTCAGAGAAATAAGATCCCTGAGGATAGACCAGAAGAAGGTCATCCAAGTACTTTTAGGCCTAGTCAAACAAGGAGAGGAAGAAAAAATAGGAGTATGTCTCATACTCAGAAACATAAAGAGGATACAAGACAAGAGGAACAGATCTAGCCTATTCAGATGAATCAAGAAGGAAATACCTCTGAATATGAGGAGGTTGTTGATTTGGGTTTGAACCAATATGAGGATGAGGTTCAAGTAGGAGATGCTAAATATGAGACTACTCTCCCTGAATCAGAAGAAATTTTTGAAGAAGTCTATGAGTTGGAAAGGAGAATCCAAGAACAGATCCATTTAAGACAGAAAAGAGATAAGGAAAAAAAGGAAAGAATTAGACATGCCATAAATAGAGCTGAGCAATTGAAGAGACAATTATTGGACCTTGAAGCCATGAATTAGGATCATGTGATAGAACAAGTAGAAGATCAGATTATTGTCCAGCAAGTTTATGAAGTGAGAAATCCTAGGGACAAAGGTAAACAAAAGGTTGTGGGTGTTTCAATAAATGAATCAACTCATGTAAAGAAATCCATGGATCAAGAAGCAAGATTAGATGCTGATGTAGAAGAAGAAAAAAGAAAACAAGAATTTTTGGCAAAGGAGTTATAAAAGGTAGAGCTAGAAGCCACTGCTGCTGAAATGAAGAGAAAGATTGATTTCCTTAAGCAATCTTCTCAACCTAATAATACCCTTTCCACTTCTCAAGCACAAGGAGCAAATGTGTTCAACACAGCCAACACTTTAGGTATGCCTAAGACTCCTAATGTTTATAATACTCAAACATCTACATCTTTAGGTGGTGATCCATCTCAAGTAGGTCCCATTCACGAGAGGCATAAACAATTGGTTTTTATTGGGATTCCTAGTTATCCAAATCCCATCCCTGATGAAATTAGGAAGAAGCTCCCAAAATTCACTGGAAGCAATGCAGTTACTTGTGAAGAGAATTTTAAAAGTTTTATTGATGCAATAGATGACTACAATAATGAGCCTGATGATGTGATCATGAAGCTTTTTGTTCAATTCCTTATTGAAGATGCTAGAGATTGGTTTAGAAATTTGCCTCATGCTAGCATATGTTCATCGAATCAGTTCAGGCATTCTTTCAAGGAATAGTATGGTGATAAAAATAATGAAGGCTTCATGCTTAATGAGTTCAACAACATCAAGAAAAATTCAAATGAGGGTGTTATTGAGTTCAATGTTAGATTTTAGAAAGCTATGCATAAGTTGTTGTAGGTTATCAGATTGGATTATAGAGTATGTCTTGTCACATACTTGAATGCCTTTGATTAAAAGATGGGATATCTTTTGAGAGATATGACTCCTAGGAATCTTGTAGAAGCTTATAAATTGGCTATTAATATAGAGAGCAATAGAAGGATATCAGGGAAGTTGGGAAGGAGAGAGGATTGTCAGCCTTCAGTCTCAAATAGAAGAGAGCTAGGGAAACCTGATGCAAAGCCAAAAGATGATGATAGTTTGAAACAAATCTTGAAAGCAATAAAGGATTTAAAGCCTGGTGAAGCAAGAAATAGTAGAGTGCAAGGAAATGACAAGCCATCTTTCAATAACTTTAATAAGTTACCAAGAATGCAAAACTATCCCTATAATACTCAGTGGAAGGATGGAAAGCCAGTGCTCCCTGAAAGAAAGGACAAACCAAATGACAAGACCCCTGACCCCTTGCACAAAAATATAGTGAATATGAATGATGATGTTCCCTGGTGTGTTGTTTTCCAATCCCCTCATGATCCCTATTATTGTGCTATAGCTCAAAGTGTTTCTGCAGATGAAGATCAAGGCAACAACAATGATGATACTTATGATGATCACGGATGTGTTATGACTTCTTCATACATGTATGAAGAGTTAGAATCTATAGAGGAAGATGAAGATCAAGATGCTAGCAGTTCCCAAATCAGAAATGAGGTTTACTATCAACAAGTGTTTTCTGATGAAGAAGATAATCACCTTGATGTAGTCTAGTGCAATACTCTAAGAAGTGATGAGTCAGTAATGTTGAGAAGACCTTCTGATGAAGAAATTTCACAAATCATAGCAGACATGGTGTCTCAAGTTAAAAGCAACTACAAATTGAGAAATAGGGTGGTAGGTTGTCCAAGTGGTAGGCCTACTAGAATTTTCATCAAGAAAATAGAAAGGGATGAAAAACAAGCCCAAAGTAAGCAAAAGGTTACTAACATTGCTGACAAAAATAAAATAAAGAAAAATGTCACCTTCACAAAGCCAATTGTGGCTTACAAGGTAAAAGCTAAACCTCTTGTGGATACCATTTTTCCTTTGCAAGAGAAAGAAAAGGATCAGAGCAAGGATAGTCCCAATGTGAGTACACATGAAGAATATAGAGAGGTCACTACCATTGTGCAAGATGTAGTTGACCCCAAGTATGTTCCCATTGACATGAGAAAATTGTTGTCACAAATCACTATCAAGTTCCCCTTATTAGAAATGATGAGGATAGAGGAGCATAAAGTTAAGGCTTTGAGTTGGGTGAAAGGAGCTTTTCTTTCTAATACCCAAAATTCCACCAAGGTTGATGAAATGGTTACTACAGGAAGTGATTCAATTGAGAACCAGTGTGGGGAGATCATCTCTGAGATTCCTCAGACTTATTTGGACACTAATGCTACTAATGCTATGTCAGGAATAGTTGATCCTTTCTTTTTGTCCTTAATAGTAAATGGAAAGTTGCTAAGAAATTGTATGATTGATTCAGGAGCCTCTAATACTGTTATGCCTACAGAAATAATGAGATCCTTGGGTTTGAAAGTAGATACACCTCATGGAAGATATCAGGCTATGGATTCAAGAGAGGTCCCTATTATTGGTACTATAAAAGCACTTCCTTATAGGTTGACGGCCTTCCCTGACAAGCTGCTAATAATGAGTGTCTTGGTGGTAGATATTCCCCCTCATTATGGGATGTTGTTGTTGAGGAAGTGGAGTGCTTAGATGGGAGGTAGTATCTAGTGTGATTTATCCTTTGCAACTTTCAATATTGATGGTGACAATGTGCAAGTATCCAGAGAAAGTAGAACTCCACATATGATTGAAATAAATGAAGATCATTTAAATTGTTGTGTGGATGTTGACATGGAGAATTTCAAATTAGAAGAGACTATCCCTCCAGTGGAAGAGATAGATCGACTGGTTGCAGGAATAAAGAAATAGCAAGATGGACTATGGTAGATGTATTTTGATGGAGCATGCTCAAAAGAAGGCTCAGGAGCTGGAGTCCTATTCATATCTCCATCAGGTACTACTTTTAAGTATTCATTCTCATTGACTTTTCAATGCACAAACAATACTATTGAATATGAAGCATTGTCTTTGGGATTGAATATTGCTATCAAACATGGAATAAAATGTTTAAAGTTTTTTGGTGATTTTGAGCTTGTGGTGGCACAAGTTCAATCCAAGTATGCTATCAAGAATGATAAATTGAAATTGTATAAACATGTGATATGGGATCAGATTGAAATGTTTGATGCTTTCAATATATGTTGGGTAGAAAGGTCAAAAACCATTATGGCTGATTTTTTGGCCAATATTGCTCTAAAAGGGGATGATTCAACTTTGTTTGGAGTATCAATTCTTGAAGTAAAAAGTAGACCAGTTGTTGCAGACAATGTTTACAATTGGTAATTCTTTGAGGATGATCATGACATCCTAAGATTTATTCATTGTCTTGATATATATGAGGATCAACCTATAGATTGTAACACTTTGGTTGAGGAGATTGAAGGTAAGGACATGGCCATGGGAAATGAAGTGATCCAGTTGAGTTCAAATAGTATCCCTAGGTGCTTAACTAAGTTAAAAGAATTGTATAGCAGCCAAATTGATCACATGTCAAAAATAAGTAATGCTAATACAAAAGATCTGGAGGAAGTGAATTTGGGGTCACATAATGCACCTCAAATAGTCTATATTGGAAAAGGATTTGCCCCTCAATTGAAAGATAATTTGATAAAATTATTGAGAAGGTAAAAGCATGTGTTTGCATGGTCCTATGATGATCTAAAGGCCTATAGAGAGGACCTTTTCCAACATGAAATCCCATTAAAGCAAGATGTCAAACTATTTAGGTAGAAGAAAAGGCACATTAACCCATTGTTGGCTCCTAAGATGTAGTAGGAGCTAGTCAAGTTGAGTGATGCAATAATAATTCAACCTATAAGGCATTCAACTTGGGTATCTAATTTGGTCCCAGTTAGAAAGAAGAATGGTTACATTAGGTTGTGTGTGGACTTTAGGAATTTGAATGTTGCATCATTGAAGGACAACTATTCACTGCCTAACATGGAGGTAATGTTGCACAAGGTCACTGGTTGTGAGTTATTGTCTATGATGGATGGTTTCTCTGGGTATAACCAGGTGTTGGTAAAAGAATCTAAACAATTCAAAACTGCATTCACAACACCTTGGGGAACTTATGTGTATGTCAGAATGCCATTTGGTCTCAAAAATGCTGGTGCCACTTTTCAAAGAGCCATGGATGTTGCTTCCAAAGAGTACATAGACTTGTTTATGGTTGTATATCAAGATGACCTAATTGCTTATTCCAAGAAGGCTCATGACCATTGTTTGCAACTAGAAAAGATTTTTGTTAGAGCTCTGGAGTATGGTGTGTCCCTGAATCCTAAAAAATGTAATTTTGCAGTCAAAGAGGGAAAGTTGCTAGGACACATTGTATCAAAAGATGGAATAAGAATTGATCCAGAGAGAGTTGAAGCTATCAGAGGGGTGTCTGCACCAAAAAATATCAAGGGTGTGTAGTCATTGTTAGGGAAGATCAATTTTGTTAGGAGATTCATTGTGAATTTTGTTGAAATCATCAAGCCCATAGTAAAGTTGTTGAAAAAGGATGTGAAGTTTCAATGGATTACAGAGGCTCGGGCTGCATTTGAGAAAATTAAAGATGTGGTCCAACAAGCACCTATGCTTAGGTCTCCTAACTATACGAAGCCTTTTTCATTGTTCTCTTTTGCATCATTTCACACCATTGCTACTATTTTGTTGCAAAAGGACAATGAGGGTTTTGAACATCCAATTGCATTTTTTAGCAAATCTTTGCAAGCTACTGAGTTGAACTATGAGATGATGGAGAAGTAGGCATATGCATTGGTAAAAGTAGTAAAGTCTTTCAGACCTTATCTATTTTGTGCAAAGGTTATTGCATATGTCCCACATGCAGCAGTTAAGGATGTCTTTACTCAATCTGAAGTTACTGGTAAAAGATGCAAGTAGATTACTAGAATTCAAGAATTCAATTTGGAAATCCATATCACTAAGCTTGTGAGAGGACAAGGCCTGGCAAAATTGATGACTGAAGAAAACATGGACTTAGTCCAAGTAAATAATGAAGGAACTCCTAATATGACAATCACAAGTATTGAATTGCAACCAGAATATGCTGATGTTGTATATTTCATAAAGAATGCTAGATGCCCAGAGCATATGACAGATAACCAAAAGAGGTCCTTGAAATTGCAAGCTCAGAAGTATATATTGATATAAGGGGACTTGTATTGGAAAAATAGAGATGGAGTCTTGTTGTTTTATCTTGACAGAAATCAGGCAAAGAAGGTTTTTAATGAAATGCATGCCGGTGTTTGTGGAGGTCATTATTCAGCAAAGACAACTGCCCATAAGATCTTAAGGGCAGGATATTTTTGGCCTACATTGTTTAAAGATTCATTCCAGTATGTCAGAAAATGTGAAGCTTGTTAGAGGTTTTCTTCAAAATTAAAGTACTCGGGAGCACTACCATTGAACCCAATAGCTGCTAAAGCACCATTTGCCATGTGGGGTTTGGATTTCATAGGTGAGTTTGCTAAGAAATCTAGTGGAGGACATAGTTATATACTTGTTGCAACTGACTATTTCACAAAATGGATAGAGGCTATTCCTACAAAGAGGGCAATGAGTAAAGTGGTGATTGATTTCTTACTTGACAATATTTTGACCAGATTTGGTGCTCCTGTGAAGTTGATTACAGATAATGCAATGTGTTTCAGATCAGATGAGTTCAAGGATTTTTGCAAAGACAATGGAATCATCACTTCCTACTCATCTCCTTATCATCCTCAAGCAAATGGATAGGCTGAGTCTAGCAATAAAAGTATCCTGACAATCTTGAAGAAAACACTTGAAAAGAATAAGAGTACTTGGTATTCAAAGTTGAGATTGGCCTTATGGGCAGACAGGATTATAGTGAAAAGAGCCACTGGGAAGTCTCCTTTTGAGCTTGTATATGGTTTGCAATCAAGGTTACCTATAAATAATCTAATTCCAGTTTATCAGTTTATTCAGAATGAAGAATTAGATATTACAGAGCTTATGCAGAATAAAATTATGTAGCTGGCAAAGCTGGATGAGCAGAGAAAGGAAGGTCAAAAGAGTAATATCAAGTTGCAACATAAGAGGAAGAACTTATTTAACAAAAGAGAAACTACCAAGAAATTCAAAGTTGTTGATTTGGTACTTCAATGGAATGTGAGGGTAGAGGATAAAGGGAAGCATAAAAAATTTGAATCACTGTGGCTTGGTCCTTTTGTGATTCATGATAGTTTTGGGAAGGATTCCTACTTGCTGGAGAACATGGATGGTGAAGTATTTGAATTTCCAGTGCATGGGAAATTCTTGAAACCCTTTTTTAGTTAATTTTTTTCATTCTCATGCATGTGTAAGTATTTTGTAAATTCTGTACAGGTTTGTTTCCCTTCAGGTTGTGTGTTTCCTTCCTTGTTTTAGGTTAGAAGCAGTTTTTGGTCTGCATCCCAGAGTCCTATGGTTCTTTTTAAAACTTTTGTTTCAACATCCTTAGATAGAGCCATTGTTGGCACCTACAAAATTTCATGGCTTTACCATTTTTCTTCTGGTCTCTGCAATCATTTTCTTGGTTTCTAGCTAAACCCTAGGCTAAAATTTTGAAAAACTAGCCATTGTAGTGAAAAAAGCCCTAGGAATGCCTTGGCCCTATTCTAATTTTTATTTACCTTTTTTGGGCCCCTTAAGTGATCTAAAATGCATGTGTGCATTTCATTTATCAGTCAGTCAACAATTCGCTTAATCCTTGGTGGTTAGCATTTCTTTTTAGGCGATTACACGACTATGTGTTCACTTAATATCTAAGTGTCTAGCGGTTTTCAGTTATTTTTAAGTGACCCCATGAGTGACTTATTTCCTCTTTAGATGCTAATTCACAAAGTGCTTGGCTTCCTTCATTAACGGTGATACACATGGACCTGTTGTTAGATATATGCTGGTGTGCTCAATTTTTATTGGTCCATGTTTTAACACATTGGCAGCTGTCAGTGAGACCTGAGGATTTTTGGGCTTGTCAGAGGGTGCTGAGATTGTCAGTAGATCAACAAAAGGCATTTGATCTTATGGGATTTGTCAGAGCTATGCACCTTTAAGACAATCATTCATTCTCTTGTGTGACGTAATCTTTTATTTCAGCGGGTCCACTGCTAGGTGTGCTTATTTGTCATTCTCTTATTGGTCTAGATAGTGTGACTGGACATGTTTTCAGTGGGGCCAAGGTTTTTTGGAGGTTCAGTGGGTTTTGACACTTGCAAGGCATCGATGGTTGGCGTGTAATCTGATGGGTTTTTCTGACATTTGAAAAGATGCGCCCACCATTGATTTCATATCCTATCAGAGGGTTGTCAGGGTAGGGAAAGACTCTTAATTTGATGGTTGTCTTATGATCTGATGGAATCTTGGAGGTATATGCATAGATGAGATAACCATCAATCTTCTTGATGCAGGCCCGGTAAATTTTCTCAGTCTTTTAGCGGTTTGGACAAAGTTTTGGCAGTTCTGACAAATGCTCTCTTGTTTCACTGGTTCACGTGATGTTTTGGCAAGGGGTTTGATGACTTAGTGATTTGGAAAATAGTGTTCACATGTTAGCTAAATGATTTAGTGGTGTTCTTAAAGTTCTTGCAAATGGGTGAAGGTTTTCTCAGTCGTGTATTCGCCAGATTTTATAAAGTAAAAACATAACCCAGGAAAAGGGAAATGCATCTAATGGTCACGATATAAACCACATTTAGATTTGAATGTGGGCCATTGATATGTTGGAAAGAACCATAAAGTAGCCGTTCTTTGCAGATTTGAAAATTTGAATTGTTTCTAGTGATAGAAGGACTGAAAATTGATTGTTTTAGTGGTAGGATTTGATGGAGTTGTTGTGTTGACTGTTGCAGGATGATCTAGAGGGTTTGATGATTGATTGCAGGTGCCTGTACCATCATGAAATGAACATAAGTAAAGCTCGAGGCATGTTTTAGGGGTACAAATTAGACTGATAAGCATGGTGTTTGCGTGATCTTCGGTATAAGTCAGGAGATTTTCATTAATGAGGATCAATTCTCGGATCTAATTGTTTAGGATTGCTTGATTTTCCCTCTAGCATATTAATTTTTGATCTGTTTGAATTGTTTGGTGGGTGGAAATGCTAACCCTTACCCTAGGTATCCATAGCTTGTTGCATCCTAACTTGTGTAGGATTTCAAGGTAACCAAGGGTATATAGTGTTGAATTTTTTATTTTGTAAGGGTTCCAAGATTTTTGGTCTTCCTAGCTTTGTGGTTTTCTAGTCTTTTGGTTCTTGGTTCCAGTCTTTGGCAATCCAAGGGATTCTATTCTCTGGATCCATATTCTTGATGGTTGAATTCTGATAATACAAACTTTGTAGAGGAGATTATTGATTCTATGATTTTGAGTAAAGATTTTACTTGTATGTATTGATACACTTCCATGAAATATAATACAATTTCTACCTTAGCTCTATTATTGTCTCTTTTCTTTGTGCTTATTCTTGTATGTCTCTATTTGTAAGGCATCTAGAACATATTAGTTGTACAACAACTATCTAATTATTTCATGAGTTTCTTTCAAGGAAAGAATTAAATCCTTATGTGCAATTTCAGGGAATGAACACATTTGTGGAAGATCTTGATAGTAGCAAACCTAGATTGAGAAGATAGTTTGCAAGGCACTCTATCCAAATTGTATGTGGTTTGTAAGGCATACCACTATGTTTCTTAGGAATGCTCCTATTGATTTATGTTAGACACTTTGCCCAAAGTTTTAGGCACTAGTTTGATCTCTGTTATTCAAACACCTTTCAGTCATCAAGCAAAAAATTCATCATTACCAATACCATTTCATTTCATGTTCATGTCCCTAGAAAATGGAACTGTCCCTGATGTTTTACAGTCCACAGTTGTTGATTCCTTGAAGAGTGAATCAAAGGTTAGCCTTCCTTGAGTTTTACTCATAAAAAGAAGAAGGACTCATCACCCTTATGCCATTGTTCATGTTATCATACTAGGAGTTTCATTGGTCATATTCTGCAATAGGTTGTTCTCATCTGTCTTCAGAATTATCTTCCATAAAGGTACCTCTAATGAACTAAATAGCATGACAATGAAGATATAATCCACTAATCCATAGCTTACTTGAAAGATAGTAACCTATCTATAGGCAATACCTTCCTAAGCCCTGTGGAGCTCAAAGAAGAAGGAGGATCTTATCAAATCCTCATCAATTAGGCTTTTCTTGCAAACTTGGAGATCTATTTACTAAGAATCAAGCCAATATCCTTGCCAAGTTTGACCCATAAGAAAAATCACTAACAGACTTCATTTAGAATTTTGATAGAGCTTATGACCCATTGAAAGGCTTTGCGCCATGGGCAAGGAATGTAGATGCCCTAATGGAACATTTTGAGGGTATCATGCATGCGGTTAATGAAAAAAGGGCTACTGTAAGCAAGACAGACCCCAAGAGGGCTATGTAGATTTTGAGCTAGCCCAAGTATATGAAATTAACCCCTATGGGGAGTCTATACAATACAGAGGAGAAGTGTTTACACTGTTCTCCTGCCACCACAACAAAGAAGTAAGGATATCCCCTCCACTTCAAGAGGGAAAAGACCCATTGATGATCCAGCAATGCAAGGACCCTATCCAAAAAGGCAAAAACAAGAAGAGGTCAAAATAGGAGAGGAAGCTTATTCTCCTTCTCAATCCCCTATCCAATTAGATGAACATGGGGTAGTAGAACAACTTGTACAATTGAGAAATGAGGGAAACATTTTTGTTTCCAATGATGATTTGTAGGAAGGGATGCCGAAGGAACCTAAGGAGGTGGCCATGGATCTTTCAATTGAAGAGTTTGACGGTAAGCAGATGGACCCTATTTTGAAACAAGCTACTAATTCTTTCCTTGCTGATGACAAGTTTATCAAGACCAAGGCATTCTTCCAATTTCTTTGGAGGATGAAAATAAGTCAATTTAAGGAGATATGTGAAAAGAAGTAGGAGGAGTCCCCTGCTAGGGATATCATAGAAATAGAAAATGAGACCAAGGAAAAAATGGTCAAAAAATTTGAGAAAATTACTCGAGAGGAAGGGAGGGCCATGGTTCATATGCAGGGGTGTTAATTTTACCAGAATGGGACATTGCTGATGCAATTGTCTTTGACCAGGTTAGAAAGAGCAAAGTGAAAACTCTTGCTATAGCAGAGTAAGCCAAATAGGCTTCAAAAGGAATTGCTTTCTCTTAAGATCATGCAGCCCTAGTAATGTGGTCCTTGAATAGAGATGAAGATAAAGGAAATAGGAAAGATCTCTCTACAGGGTATACATGCAGTTTATTAGTGCAGAGAGTAGGAGAGACATGTAGTGTAGAGGCATCAAATTTGATTTTGGAGACTACTAAATTCAATGCCAAAGTGGTAGAGAAGGATGCCAGAGAGAAAGAAGATCTTAGGCTCAAATTTGAAATAGTCCTTAAATCTTATAATGAGCTCAAGGTTGAGCTAATTCAGAACAACAAACTGATTGCACAGTTGTCAGGGCCCTTAGATCATAGGTCTCCTCAATTGGTGATTTTTGATAAGCCTATAGTGGCTTCATCCTCAAGCCCAATAATTGAGCTACCACCATCCCCTTATCCAGAGCTAAATGTGGATGCAAGGGTTAGTTGGGAGAAGCAAAGACTGACAGAAGAAACAAATAAGTTGAGGGAGATAAGAGTGCAACTTGAGAGAGAAAAGGATGAAAATATAAAGGCCACAACTTTAGCAAACCAGAAGTATGAAGAGAAAATAACAGATGCAATCATGTAGTTTGCACATGATTCGAAGCCCTCTATTTTTCATAGTCGTGCTAGTAAATTATTTTCTTTATTTGAAGTCTTGAATAAGGAGAAGATAGAGATGTCACCAATTTTGAAGAAGTGGATTAGTAGGTCTTCAAATATAAAATTATTTCAAATTCTATCAAAGGGCCAAGAGGATCATGATCCATTGATTAAGCCAGTACATTACATTGTTAAGAAAATGGTATAGTATGCCATCATTTTGGATAATTTCATTAGAAAATCAAGCATGTTGAAAGCTGAATTGATGCTTTCAAACTATGATTTGGTGCCCACCATTTTTACAGATAAGGGAAAATTTAGAGAAGCATATCTATGGAGAGAAGAGATGGATGCACTTCTATCAGAAAGGGTATCTGGTGTCATAAATGACACTTTTTCTATTAGCAGTGTTATCAAGTTGTTAATAAATGCTAAATCATTGTTTAACAATATTCAGCATAAGGTTACTCAGATTGAAAATGAGTGGGAACAATTATCAAAGACAAAGGCTGAATTTGTTAGTTTTGACTTCCCAGGCAAAGAGTTATATGATAGGTGGAGGTATCAGTACATACCTCATGTTCAAAAGGTCAATACTCCACCAACCTCCTAGAGCGAATAAAGATAGATATTTTTGAGTCATATAAAAGTTGGTAAGATATATGAAGACATTTACTACAGGATGAACAACGAGGAGTGAAAATCAGATCTGTTGAAAGAACTTGAGGACAATATTGAGGGCATAAAGTAGGATGACTCTTCTAAAAAATATCTCATCTGCTCCATCAATGTATTTATTGTAAATCTTTAGAGGTTGTTGTAAAAGTTTTAGGTCAAAATTTTGTAACCCTAGAATGATCAGTAGCTTGTTGCATCTCCTTGTATATAAAGGATTTTCCATGATCATTCTAGGCATTGAGAAGTTTAGAAGTTCAAAAGATAGAAATTCTGAAACCCTAACCCTTAGTCGAGGATTGTAATTTTTATCATTATTATCAAAGAAATAGAGAAGAAGTATAGGTCATTGCTGCTATTTTGCAAGCTCGTTATCTAGAATATGATGTATACAACGTTCAAGGTTATACTTAATACAAAATCTTAAATCTTTGTCTCTCCTTTGAGTTTATTCTGTAGATCTTCAAGTCTTTCTGGGATTTATATGTATGTGTCTCGCTTTGAGTTATGATCAAGGATTGGATTAAATACTGCTCTGAGCGGGATGTATGTTTACTGAATCTATTCAAGGATTTTCTATAAGAAGCAAAGGGTTAAGGTATTTGTATTTATGTTTAGAGGCCTGATATTATCCAAGTATCTTTGTATTCATTATGTCTTTCTGATACTTTGCCCAATGGATAGGGCACTGATCTGTATTTTCCTATCTTTGCTTCGTGAGGAATGATTTTAATCTAGTAATCCTGAAATATTAAATCATTACCAGTCATTTTACTTTTATTTACATTTATAGTTGTTCTACCTAGTGATGGAGAGTCAATGAGTAATAGGTTTTTAATTAGTACTTTCTCACTTTTATCTATTGTAAGATCCAATATTGAGTAAGGAACAGAGTTAAATCTATTGGACAAGGTGTACCTACCTTGGTTTTACAGAGCCAAAAGTGAAGAGGGTAGTCTTGTCCCTATAGTTGGTCCAGTTGCCTATAGATTTCTCACATTTGGAACTAACCCATCCTTAATATCAGTCATAGGCATATTGGTATCTCATGGAGTGTAAAATCCTATCCAGGAACCAACAAAACCTATCAAAATAACTTATCTTTGGTAAGAGATCTACATGGCCATTGACTTGTTTGGTTAGTGAGTGTTATCTTTTGTTTGATTGTGTCTATTCTAGTCTCTGGTGACATGCTATCTATGTTTATCAATGATGTGTTTCTCTACAGAAACTATGATGGGGCATGGTCAACTATTTTTTTTTTGGATTTTTCTTTAGTAACACAATGAGTTGTCTTAGGACATGATCATCTAAGATAATCGAGGAACTCTAAGTCTAGTGTGAAAAAGGGCATTCATTACTTGTCAATGGCATGTGAGTCATCATGGTTCTATCATATCTATATGCTTGCAGAAATAAGCTCAATGATGATACAACACTAAAAAAAAACAAGTTTTCATCACTTCTTTCTATCTATTCATCACCTTGCTACTCATCTCAATCTTACATCCATGACCTCTTTTATGACCATCAATTTTACCATCTCCTTAACTATTTTCTTTTGGCCTACAAACATATTTCCTTTCGAGATCACATGGGTGTTCTCACAAACTCACATTTCTTCTCAAGGGCCATCATCCTTTGTTATCCTTTCTATTACTGGGTATCATGCTTCTTCATCCCTCCTTCATTATTTATTCTACTAGTTCAAACAAATCTTTTAAATTAATAAATGCCAGATGGAATTCCCTCAAATCCATAAAGTGTTCTATATTTTACTTTAAAATAATAGACCTCATTTGGCCACATGTCACTTTTCTTCTTTTATGAAGAACACTTGGAAGCCAATTCATTCTACTTGTGAAAGCATGGGATATCACTGATTAATACACACGTTGATATCATTTTGATACACTGTATAGCTCTTAGCTTTTAATCTTCATTTCATCGAGTCACTTTCCATCTTTTTTTGATAAATCGGTAGTAGGATCCACATGTCAAGTATCCATGAGCCTGTAGTGTGATAGCATTCCATATCATGACCCTCTATAGATGCATAGAAGAGACTCTTTCTTTACACATTTCAAACCATGTGAATACATGGTGAAAACTTAGAACATTGAGTACTTACAATTTCTTACATCATCATTATTTGCAGAGGCATATTGATAATCTTTCTTTCATATATATGGGTCCACACAAACATGTGAACTCATTAAAGTCAACATCTAACTACCAATTAGACACCTCATTGTCTTCCATGGTTTGAATGATGATATCTCTCTTAGAATAAGGTTGGACCAAGTGAGACATGTGGATACCATTTGCTTCTTCATTCTCACACTACTCCACATCACAGTAGCCAATGGAGAAGTGCAAAAATACCATTAGCTAGCACTAGTAAATTTTAGCATACTTTTCGACAAGGATTAGTCAATTTTTTGATGCAAATTGGTTGACCAAATGACCATCACTGTTGTCAAACTTTTTTTTGTCGATTATTCGATACATAATATGTTTGTCATAAATGTGACCTTTATAATCATCGAATTATCGACTGAACCAATGTGAAAATAATCACTTCAATCTGGAAGAATTATCGACATATGTTTCATCTTCTTCGACCAATGTTTGTTGAAATAATCACATAATGTTGGTTGAAATAGAGACAATAGATGGTTCAAACATTTTTTGACATTATAGAATTCTCATCGAAACTACATGCGATTATGGTCGAAAAATCAATAGCAAATTCAATTTTTTTTTAAAAAATAAATTATATTATCAAATCTATTAGTATATTATAGTGATTGGAATTTGAAATTCAATGGATGTGCTAGCCTACATTATGCTTAGTAGACACCTACAACATGGGTGCTTCTATTTTAAGACAACACACACACACACGTGTGTGTGTGTGTGTGTGTGTGTGTGTGTGTGATCAAATATATTTAACAATAAAAAAATAATAAAATCTATCTCAAGAAGTGATGGGAATTTTATATTATTTCTAGAAAGTTTCAACTTCTATTTGGTGTGGTTTCATGAATATATTATTATTTATGTCTATATTCAATTTGTCATTTTTATGTTTATTGCAAATCAAAAGAACATAAAAGAGTTTTGAATTTGATCGTATTAGTACAATACACATTACACTAAATTTATAACAATATATTTTTATTTTCTGTGGGGCAGTCCAAAGCAAGAGAAGAACAGTCCACTATTAACAATTTAACTAGTGCAAAAACTGCCATATGTACATCTTCAAAGTACAAATATCATAATCAAGATATTATCAAATATTTTGGTTCTACGTAATATAATGTTAGAATAGTGAAAAATACATACACATGGACACTAACTAAATTATCTAGGTCTCAAATTAAATTTAAATTAACAAATACTCTTACCTTCCAAGTGAAAATATTTACTATTTAATCTAGTTGGTATAGGAGTGGAAGATGGTGAAATGAAATACAAAAGTAGAACCTAGTGAACTAGAATAGAACCATTGGCCCAATGCCTTGTACTTTTGTTGGAAAATGCTACTTTAGTTTAAAATAATGAGGGAAGAACAAAATGTATTAGATAAACTCATATCCATTCACAAGAACCATAGAGAAGCATTTTTACCATCAAATCCTTTGACTGTACCCTCATGGGTTATGATTGGCAAAATACACTAACTTTACATGCTTCTCTATGGTTCTTGTGAATCGATATGAATTTGTCTGATACAACAAAGTTGACAGCCCTAGTTTATGTGCAAAAATGACCTGTTATTGACTGTCACCCAATTTCTCTTCAATGTTCTCAACCAAATAACCTCAGATTTGTTGCAACGGGAAGCTAAGACATCTAAAAAACTTCCTATGAAGATATTTTTTCCGTAGTAATCCGTAAGGGTTTAGGAGAAATCAAACACCAGTCAAAAAATGTTAAAAAACTCAATTTTTTCCAGTTCAATTTTGCAGATTTGTTTACTAGAGAAATAAACTAAAAGAGTTCAAATTGAACATTTTGGGCAGTGACGACGATGCCCATAAAACTAATAATCTAGACTTCCTCTAAGTCTTCCAATGCCATTATCTACTCAATGTTCAAAGATAAACATTAATAAATATTGTTTTCCCAATGGTTTTAATTAGCATTTGTAAGGTTGGGGTTAAGAGATGAAACCAGTGAAGAGATGATCAAAAATGCATGCTACTGATTGAATTTGACCTCCTTCCCTCGTTCACCTCTCTTTTGCATGCGAAGTAATTACATAATGAAATAAAATGAAACCATGTCTTTTTTTTTAAAGTTATATTCCTGTGTTGATCAGAATTATGACCACCTCTCATGGTCATAATTCCAACTAACACAGGAATAGACTTAAAAAAATCAAAATTTTCCTTCCATAAACCGACTAAGGAAACTCATTTTAATGCTTGGTCAAAAATGTTGGTCTAAAAAGTAGGTCAAATATACTAGTATATTAACACTTAAAAATAACATTTAATCTGTATCTATGTATATTTTGGCTATCTCCTATCTGTTACCTGATCGTTGTAGAGGCGCATGTAATATCTCTTTTAACCATCAAATTTTTTCTACTCATTCACTAATCATCTACAATGCTATACTTAATCACTATGGAGGAGTGGGTAAGGCTATGGTCTATGCTCATACTCTTAGATGTAGTCAAAAAGTGGGCTATCCGCCCATCTTCAATACTTCAAACAAAACTAGGGGCTAAGAATGTGGGGACGTGGATGGAGAAGACGTTACATATTTTATAACATACATAGCAAAGTTTCTAAATTAAAATGTGTTTTTAAGCTCTAATAGAACTTGGCATCATGTGTACTCATTATCGATTGTACATATTTCACTTCAAGCATATTTTTTGACCATTAAAATATTTGTAAATTTTGTTCATTCAACCTTGTCAAAAATTAATTTTAAAAGATATCAAATTATTTTTACCTCACTTTAAGTATCTTAAATAATAACTAAAATTTATTCACGTCTTTAGATATTTTTAAAAAGATTTCTAAGAAAGGTAGTATTGTTCTTGTTTAAGCACGTGTGAAAATTAATTCACTAATTCTGATCAAAGATCTGAGATGAAAGAAATCATGGAATGGTTATCTATCATGAGCTATATGAATGTTGATTTATCTAAAAGTTTTCAATTTTCCTTTTGTGATAATGTACGTAGTAAATAAGTGCTCTTTATTCTTTATAGCTTCTAATATGTTGAAGTAATTTATGATTTAGTTTTTCTTATACATCTTAAAATATGATTTTTGAATATTTCACATTCAATTCAATAGACAACAACTAGTTAAAAAATGGAATTGTGAATCCTATTTCAAAACGTATATAAAGTGTAGATGTTAGCATTTTTTTATGATTCTATATTTTATTGAGATATAAGAAGTTAAGATTAGTGAACTCTCACAAAATTTATCAATTATTATGTACATTATGTACAATATATTACTTATATAATAAGCGTTATACAAAACTTAACTTAACTAAAAGTGTGTGTATATATATATATATATATATATATATATATATATATATGAGAAGGCAAGATATACAAAGGAATAATCATAAACATCTTATAGTATTTTATGAGATGCCAATATTTTTCATATTTTTACTAATAATTGCACTGTTAACCAAGGGGAGGGAATGGCTCTTCTATGGGGCATTAATTTTGCTACCCAAATGAACATTAGATTGTTGGTAATCGAGGGGGATTCCAAAGTGGTGGTGGAGGCTATCAAAAGTGGAGCTAATGCGGGATGGCAGGTTAGCTCCATTTTTCTTGAGATCCATGAGCTTCTCAACAATTTCCAATGCATGACAATTGGCCACACATATAGAAAGTGGAACTCAGTGGTTGACTCGATGGAAGCTATTGGCCTAAAGAAAACCAAACTCAATAGTTGGAGGATGGTCAGTGAACTTCCTAAGGTGACTCAGCAACTCATCAAAGGGGAAATGATTATAACTGATATTTAAATGAGCCATGTTGTCATATTTATTACCAATCCTTCCTTGAACATGTACTGGCATAATCTAGAGATTTTTGTGATTATGAAAAGGAATAACCTAAACCCCATAAAGAATCATAATTGCCTTTCTAGCATGTGGAGAAATTGTTGTCCGAATCGATGGGCTTACCTAGCTAACAAGGACATCAAGTGCAGCCCTAGTGTTATTGCTAATAATGGCACTTTGAGATCTGTTAGATATTGTAGTACAGAGCCCGGCTTCCCAAAATTCCCCCAAGGGCAGCCGGTTGAGTATAACCTTCTCTCAAAAAGGCCAAACCAAAAAAAATTGGTTTTATATTACCTGTCTAGAAGCTCGACCCTTTGGTTCTCTAGATATTCAGACGTAGGTGATGTAGAGTTTTGACATGGGAGCCAACACCCTTTGCATCAAACTGGACAATATTGATGAGACCTTCACCTCTGACCCTTTGGTGACCCAGTATTGCAGAGAGAATAGTATTTGGAGTTTCATGGAGCGCATGAAAGGTGGGCACGATGAGAGGATATCCAAACAATTTGTCTCATCCTAGAATAATAGGAGTGTCTCGGTTGGTGGCATCCATTTCTAGATTAATGAAGAGGTCATTACTAAGGCGACGAGCCTCTCTATGGAAGGGAGAAAGTACAAAAAGACCAGTCAAATGCCTGACCCTACCAGTCTTAGCCAATTTTTCAAGGAGGGAGAGAATCCTCTCAAGAAGCAAGGGGGTTTCAGTCGGGAAGAGCTTCCGGAGTTATGGCCGAAGCTTTGTCTCATTGTGATGAAATATTTCACCCTCAAAGGTAATTTTATGGTGTTCTACTACTACCACTTACCTTTTCTGAATCACATTAGAAATAAGGACTTAATTTCCATTCCCTTCTACCTCCTACATTCCATAGAAATTAATATTTTGGATATTAAAGAGAACCCTAATAAATTAATCTATATCCTCCATCAGGGCCTCCTCCTCTATATTTACCATTTCCACAAGGCTACCTACCCTATGCCCCAACCCCCCTAATTATCCAACAGATTGGCCAGGAGGATTCCCCATCCAAAACTGAAAACCCCACTTTCTCCACCTCCCATTGCATCCAGGTTATCCAGGAGTCTGATCTTGTTCCTAAAGAGGGTAGAACCCAAAAAAAATGTGTTAAAAATCCATTCAATAGGAGGGATGAGTAGGAGGAGTCTTTTGTCTCTGAGTCTCTAGAGACTAAATATTGGAAGGAGTCTGATTGTACTCCTGAGACTGAATAGAAGCCCAAAAAATAGAGGTTGTTGGAGAGCTAGGTCAAGTTGGAGGTGGAATTAGGTAGCTCAGGTTGCCAAAGGTCTAATAGAATTGCGATGGAGCAATGTAAAACCAAAATCTTGGAAGTGGTCTCTACAGAGAAATCCCTATCTGAAAAAGATTATCACTCCACTAAGTCCATGAAGGGCTCTTTTGATGATCACATGAGTCTGATTAGGGCTGGTAACACTTCCCCTCCCAACCCTCAACAAACCATGGAGACTCCCCACCCTATCCCACCTCCAACTTTACCCCATGATAAATAGGAAAATCCCCCCACTATTGAAAATAATCCTGGGATTCTGGCTAGCAAAGACAGTCTTAAAGGCACCCTAAAGTAGAGGTTTTCTAATCTAGATAAAGAGATTGCGAACATTAAGTAGGACCTATAGGAGCTAAAGCTTCACTATAGAATGACTAACAAATTTGCGCTGAAGGTCATGCATGCTTCGGCTATGACCCTCTACACTATGTAGGAAAAGCTAGCGGGTGGCAGACTGGAGGTAGATGAGGACAATAAGGATCTCTTCCTATTCCTGCAGGAGGAGTGGGCCAGGACCCTGATGTCCAAACATCTGGGTGGAAAGAACTAATTGCTGGTGGTCAGGAGGTTTTTATTTTTATCTGGGCATGGCGCTTAGTTCCCTTATTTTGTTTTAGGGTTTAAGGTTATTTTTCCTAGTCCTTGGTATAGCCCTACGTGGCTTATTACTATTTTGTTAATTGCTACTATTCATTTCAGATACACTAGTTTAATCATTTTTAAAAGTACTATGGGTTTTGTTTTTTATAGAGGCAGATTAGACTTGGTTTATTCTTCTATTAAACTCCTCTTGAAATTATTTTGACTAGTGCCATTAATATGCTGTTAATGCACCTCTAGTCCCTTTGTTCTCGGGCCAGCACCCTCTTGCTACTTTTTTCTATCAAAAACATTATGTCCTCTGCAAATTAATATTCAAATTGAATATATGTGGTGAAAAACCAAAAATTATTATATGTTTGACATAATACATCTAAATTTTAGATTAATGATAACAATTTTTATAATATTTAATACTTTTCTTTAAATACCAAATATTTTCCAATTAAGTAGTCATAAACCTAATATTTAATCTTTCTTTGCATATTTTATCAATTTTTACTTAGTAATATATTAAAAAATATTAGTAGACATTATCAAATGAAAATATATAATTTTTGGAGGTCAACTTTAGAGGTATTTAGGTAAGCTAATTTGAAACTATTTAGCATTTATATAGAATTTTATGGGACCTTTATTTTAAGAAATGTAATGTGACCTCTAATGTATTTGCAACTAATGTTTGAGATGTGCCTTGTCAAGTGACTCACTACATCAACATGTCTAGTGAAAGTGTTCTTAAAATAATTTTTTGAATACTTTATAGAAACTTAATCAAGATGTCCCTAGGAGAGAGGGGTCATTGGTGACATGTATCTATTTTTGCATAATAATTGTTACTATGAGATTTAATATTACAACATATTTGTATTATACATTGTTTATTGTTCTTATTTTAAATTGACCTTTGAGAAATTATTTTTGAAATAAATAATTGCATTAACATATGAAAACATACAAACACCAATTAAAAATTTAATAAATATGATAACAATTAAATATAAGTTTCATGTATGAAATAAGAGTCTCACGTCAACAAGTATTTTCTCTTATATGGACAAATGCTATTCTTATGTGAATAAGTACTATAGTGACTGTGTACATAAAATAGTACTTTATATCATATGTTTGCCCTCAAGAAAATATAAAAGCAAGTACAAATGGTTATCATGAAATAAAAAGGATTCTAATGTTTATTTTGATTTAGGTTCAAACATATTTTTAAGGGACCCAAAGCCCTATTTATAAAATGTTTCCAAAAAAAATGAGAAACTAGAAAGTCAGTAACACTCAGACAAAAGAAATGATACAAAAAACACATAACAAAGAAGTAGACAAAAGAAAATATAGTTTAAATTATTCAATGTCTATGGTGGCCCACCATCTACATGAGTCATGTTGAGTACAATTTCCTTTATGTCCTATATTTCTTGAGAGGAATTATCTACTTTCCTTTCTAAGTTATCTTCGGTCGCCTTGCTCGAGTCTTTTTCCTCTTCTTTTACCTTCATATTTTAAAACACTTCATCATCAACCACATTTCCTTCCCACTAGTAACTTTCTAGTTCACTAACCATGGTATTGAGACTCTCACTAGAGTTCTTAACCATTCTATGGATAAAGGTAACAAGGGGGTTGAGATTATCATTAATTTTTTTACCTTATTTCTCAAATACTGAATTCTCCCTTCATAGTCCATTTTTAGAGCATCCACTATATTCATAGTTTTATGCATTGAGTCATCAAAATAATTCCGTTCCTCAACACTTCACTACCCTTCACTATTTTCTTCTTGTCTACTACTGATTTTCTTATGCTTAGTATTAATGTCCTTGATCTAATAGAAAATCCATTAATTCATTCTGATATTATTTATAGAAGTATTGTGAGCAATAGTAAAACAACATTAGCGATTTCATTATCAGGGTAAAGAAAAGGAGAATTAACTTTAAGATTCATCAGGAAAGAATGTCCCCTTCCCTTACTATGGCTACCTCAAACTCTTTGAATGAACCATAAGTGGACAATTTTATGATAGTTCTATTTTTAAGAAATAGTACTTTTGTTCCTCCTAGTCTTCAGAATTTGGGATACCATATCGCTATTTTTCTTGACTCAAAATTAAAATCTTCCACCTCGATATTTAACTCATTCTCTTTAGAATAATGATTTCCTAAAGCCTCATCCTCAAATTTAATGGAATATTTTGTATGATAGGGAAGACATTTTAGGTGTTCATAGTGTTGGATTATAGAGAGGGGGCTGAATAAGTAATCCTGATTAGAAATACCTTAAAATACTTCTCTCTGATTAAATTGATAACTACTCGGTAAAAACACAGCTCACTATTTTCTATCAACATTAAATAAACTATAACTATTAGTAAATCATTCACAAAAAGCATTCACAATGTGTAACATGAATATTTAATGTGGAAACCCAGTTTTGGGAAAAATCACTATGGGAATTTTCACCCACTAAGAAAATACTCTTCTGACATATGTCTGGTTAAGAGCCAATCTGGTTAATGATTACAAAACACATTATTAGGTGTGACTCGGTTGATAAATTTACCTCAGATCTATTATGATCTTAACCTTATTAGGAGTTTCCTTGTTAGAGGGCTTTAAACAATCTTTAGAGTGTCACCTTTCTCAAGGATTTACAATAAGACTATTATGTCTACTTTGTTAACAGATTTTTGTTTTACAAATGCTAGTAAAAAATAGTAATAAAAATTGACCTGTAAATGTCCAACTATCTTTGTTCAATCAGATCTATGTGTGATCTTCTATCTTCACTTCACTTCTTCATTATTCACTGGCATCAACACTTCATCAACTCCTTCTTTTCCCACTTGAAATCTCTATGTTCTTTCAACTTTTCAATAGTCGGTAACCCTTCAACTATTCAGTTTGTCATCCATTTGTCCATATAAGATCATCCATTATATAGAAATTTTTTACCTCTTATTCTTAGCTATTACATTTTCCTTTAATCAATCTTTACTATTCAATTCATTATACCTCAAATTTGAATCTTGGTAACACCTTCCTAGGACCTTGAAATTTTCTATAAACTTGTTCAATTTCTTTTCTCGACTTAGATCTTGTCGTAGATCTTCATCTTGAATTTTCATGTTTGTAGATCTCTTATAACTAACTCTCCTTATCATCATGATCATCCAACTCATCATACCTAATCATTAAATATCAATTCCATCCATATTTAATATCTTTTTCTTTCTCAGTTCTCTTCATTAGAATTTTGGTTACATCGTTGGGTGCCAAAACCTTTCTTCTTTATTGAGTGACCTTCGTTTTAACTTTACCTTACCAAATTAATTCTCCATCTTGGTACCCAAAACAACTTTACTTACCAAATTGTCAAATCTTCATCACCATACTTTACAGACAACATAATTATATGTTGGGTAGAAAACAATTATACTAACATAATTAAATCATTGTCTGATCTGTATTAGTTGCCCATTTAATTTCTACAACTTCTCAACTTATCATTTCTTCTTCTCCTTAACTCATTCATATTATATCATTACTGAATGATCTATGACAACATAATATAAATAAAAAATTAATTACTTGATATTCATGAAAAGACTATAAATGATCTAATATTTCTACTATCATGTATTCCTCTAATCTTGGTTGGTCTTCATCATTAGCTCCATAAGATAATCAATCTTCAACATTTTTATCAGTTATGGTAACAATCTCCCTCTTTGGCATTAATGGAAACACTAACAAATTTAGTGTTCAATTGATGATGGTTACCTCCACCGTCATTCATAAGTTTTACTAGCTTTGAGTAGTAACTTCTCCTTTTCTCATCTTTCATCTTTAGTTAGTATCTCTTTGTCAGTAACACTTTCCATTCTTATTTCATCAACATCATACTCTTATGTATTCAACAATCATCAATAGTACTCTCCCTCTTTGAGTAATCCTCTCCCTCTAGATTTATTCATCTCTTTTCATGATATACTTTGATCAATTACTATTCTTCCTCACTGTATACATCTTCCTTATTCATTCATCTCCCTCTTTCACAAAAATTCCAAATAAACATAAAATTCTCAGATATACCTCATGTGTATAGATTTTCCATTGCATTCATAAACATCCTTCAGAACCTCAAGCTTCCCCTAAAGAGTGAAATACTAGCATCAACTCACAAGATAAATATTCTATTGATTCCTTGAATTGATGCAGCATGCATCTTTCCTTAATGTACATTAGATGAGGGAAGAAACCCTAACTTACTTTAGAGATACTCAAAATAATCCTTTCATAATATTTTTGTAAAAATATCAGCTATCTTCTCATTTGAATTTACATACTCTAGTATCACATGGTCATCTTGTACTTTCTCTCTCAAGTAGTGATACTTAGTCTTTGAATGCATCACATGGCTCTTTTATATGTTAATAACATTGGTATTATCACAATAAATTGTAATAGGATCAGTAACCTCTTCATGCATACCTTCTAGCAGTTGTTTGATCCATACAATATTAGAAAATTCATAGTTGTTGTCACATACTCAGCTTCGACACTAGATTGTGAAATAAAGCTTTATTTCTTGTTGAATCATGTAACTAGCCTTTCTCCTAAAAAGAAAGCTCCACCACTAGTGTTTTTCCTGTCATCAATATTTCCTTCCCAATCAACATTCATATATACTGTAAGATCAAAATTTCCTCTTCTTTTGTATAACAGACCAAAATCTTTAGTCCCTTTCGAATATATGAATATCATTTTAATTGTAGATAAATGTGTCTCCTTGGGGTTTGTAGAAAATCTTGCAACAATACCAATTGAATGTCCAATGTTAGGTCTATTGTGTACAACATATTGCAGCTTACCAATCATGGATCGGTAAAGTGTCTCATTCACTTCCTTAGTGTCATCTTCCTTAGACAATTTACAAATAGTACCCATCAGTGTTCCAACCGGTTTTGAGTCTTCCATATTGAATGTTTTTAGGTTCTCCTTGATATACTTAGATTGAGTGATGTAGATCCCATCTTTAAATACTTGAATTTGAAGTTCAATAAAGAATTTAATCTCTCCAATCATAGACATATCAGATTCCTTTGTCATTTCCTCACCAAAATACTTAGACATTATCTCATTACCAAAAAATATAATGTTGTCAAAAAATATCTCAGCAATTATAATTTTCTCATATTTATCCTAGTTCAAGTATAAATTGTTGTTATCACTAGTCCTTTAAAATATAATCTTAACTAAATTAGAGTGTAGTATTTCATACTATGCTCGAGGAGCCTTCTTCAATCCATATAAAGCTTTATGCACCATGTTCTTATTGTTCTTGTCAAAAAATCCATCAAGGTGTTCAATGTAGACTTCTTCTTCAAGAATACCATTTAGAAATGTAGATTTAACATGCATTTGATAAACTTTGAATCCTTTGTAAGTTGCATATGCAAGTAGAATTCTAACAGCTTCTAATCTATAAATAGGGGCAAAGTTTTCACCAAAATCAATACCTTCTTCTTGTGCATACTCATTCTGGAATAATCTTTCTTTGTTCCTTATCACATCTCTTTTCTCATTGATTTTATTTCTAAAAATCCACTTTGTTCCTATCACATTATTGTCTTTAGGTCTCGGTACCAATGACCATGTGTTATTCTTTTCAATTAGATCAATTTATTCTCTCATAGCATTCATTAAATCTTCATTCTCTAGGGCATCCTTTACCAATATAGGCTCAAATTCAGAAATCAAACATGTGTTCTCTTTTAACTTTTCTTTTCACGACTCTTGCATTCTTGTCTCTAATTATTCTTCTCGTTGAGTGGTGTTATCTCACATACTTTACTAATATAGGTTTTGTAGCTTTTTCATCATTGTTATCATCTCTCCGTCGAGTCTCATCTTGTTCATTAGTTCCTTTTGGCTGTTGCTCAGTTGTGTCAACTGATTTTCCATCTTGTATCTATAAACAAACATGTTGTAATCCTCAGGCTCCTTTTTACTATCCTCTTCATTATTTTCTATAAATTCATCAACTTTTACATTTTCACTTTCAACTATTTTGTTAGAATCCTCGATTAAAGATTTATATGCTTTACTCTTTGATGAATAACTAAGAAATATTCCTTCATCACCTTTAGAATCAAACTTTCCATTTCTAAAATATTTCAATATAAAACACCTACTTTCAAAGATTTTGAAATAAATTACATTCGGTGTGTATCTGAACCATAGTTCATAGGGTCTCTTTTTTGTACCTTTCTTCAATTGTATTCAATTGAGAGTGTAAACTACAACATTCATAGCTTCTATCAAGAATGTTTATGCAATCTTTTTATCAATCAACAAAGTTATAGCATAGTCAACAATATATCTATTTCTTCTCTCAGCTATCCCATTCTATTGTAGACTCCTCGGTCCAGACACTTGTATTTTAATTCCATTCTCATTATAGAAGATGATAAACTCATCAGAGATAAATGCACTTCCTCTATCAAATCTTAGACACTTTAGCTATTTACCTATTTCCTTCTCAACTCTAGCCTTGTACCACCTAAACATTTGAAATGCATGAAATTTTTCTTTTAGAAACATAACTTACATCATTATTGAATAATCATAAACAAAAAAAATAAAGTATGAATCACCATAATAGCTTTGAACTTTAATAGGACCACAAAGGTCAATGTGAACCAATTCCAAACTACCATTTGTAGAATAAGATTTTCTTAGAAAACTTGACTAGGTCATCTTACCAACTTGACATTATTTACACATTACTTTATCAGGTTTTCTTAATCTTGGTAGTCCTCTCACTCAACTCTTCTTACTTACTTTGATCAAGTTGTCAAAATTCACATGACACGGTCTCTTATGCCATAACCATACATCTTTAGTTTTAGCAAATAAACAACTCTTTGGATCATTATCAAGATAAAATAAAATACATTTTGATTTTCCTCCAGTTTCAATTAGATCTCCATCAGCACCATAGATCTTAACTCTTCTATTCTAAAAATACAGTTGGTGTCCAATATTGTTTAGTTGTGCAACACTTAACAGATTATAGTTCAATCCTCTAACCCAATATGCATCATTACATTTCATCTTCTCATTTAATACAATAGATCCCTTACCTTTCAT
Source organism: Chamaecyparis obtusa (assembly GCA_027943335.1). Taxonomy (NCBI): domain Eukaryota; kingdom Viridiplantae; phylum Streptophyta; class Pinopsida; order Cupressales; family Cupressaceae; genus Chamaecyparis; species Chamaecyparis obtusa. The sequence continues at coordinate 83,407 of BSBK01002137.1, read as the reverse complement.
AGGGCATGGAGCATTATTTCCAAATCTGAAAAACCCTCCATCTTACTCTTTTGGGTTCTCAAATTTATCAACATTACTAGTCATATGATGTGAACAACCAATATCAATAATCCAAGGGTCTGGTTTACTTACATGAGAAAAAATTTCTTTTTCATCATCATATTTTTCCTCATTTGATTCTTCTTCTACAACAAAAAAAACAACTTCATATCCTTCCTCGGTATCATCAGATTCATCATCAGTTACACCTTCGTCAGCTAGGTAGAAAGACGTATTACCTTTTTCCTAAAAGTCTGTAAATTTTCGGTGTCAATTTTCTCTTTTATCATTCTTATCATTCGTTTCATTGTGAGAACATCTAGATGCAATATGTCCAATCTTATTACAATTGAAACATTTCAATGTTAACTTGCCTTTATACTTTCCTTTGCCTCTAGGTAGTCAGTTAGCCAACTGCTCTTCAAATTCCTCTTGTTCTTTCTCTTTGGTCAATATATTATGATACTTATTTCCATATGAATTGTTGTGACTTTCTATTTCTCTTCTTGATGTTCCAATGCTCATATATAACTCTAAGGCTATCTCAATAGTCAATACACTAGTAGAATTTGGCAAATAAATGACTACGTGACTAGAACTTTTAGTCACGTGACTAAAACTGATCAAATTATACTAATTATTTGCAATCCATAAGTATAAATGACTAAATAAATGACTAATTTGATGGAATATGGATGAAGTGACTGAGAGGGGGGGGGGGGGGGTGAATCAGTCAACCATAAAACACTTCACAATTATTTCTTTCCTGATCCCTTAGGATATCTTAATGAATACTATCTGTTTAACACTCGGTAAATAGATTGCAGTAACTTTGAAGATGCAGAAAGTATTAGCAAAATTATCTTTTAGATATTCATCAGCACTTGTATATGATTAAGATAACTATTAAGAACACAAGAGACACAGAATTTAACGTGGAAACCCAATATGGGAAAAACCACCAATGTATCTAGATACTGATTTTCACTTTTCTGAAGTGATGCCTGGTTAGAAGCCAACCCGGTAAAAGGTTACAAAACACACTGTTAGGTGTGACCTTGTTAGAGGATTTAATCACCCTGCTAGGAGTGGCCTAGTAAGAGGTCTTGAAAACAATTCAATGGAATTGTCACCTTGTTAGAGGATTTACAATATGGTTGTTAAACCAACTCGGTTAAGAGATTTAGAATTCACTGTTACAATGATAAGAAGGTAACAATGAAAATGACCTGTATAATAATGCAACTGCCTTGCTGATTATAGATCTCTAGTTTGCATAAGTGTGATCCTTCCTGATCGAATGTATCTCTGCTGCTCCTCAAGGATATCTGGTCATCCTTCACAATTTCGCACACACCTTTCCTGTCTTTCTTCTATATATCTTCTACTATATTTCTTGCTTATTTTTCACATTTGACATTTTATTTATATGATTTTAGATTTGTCAAATCGACATTACTTAGTATAACAGTCGGCTGAAATAAGCAAACTTTATTTGCAAAAATCCTTCAAGGGCCGACAGTGCTCAGTGACCATAATTTTCTACAATCTTTCGGAGATCGAGGGAACTCGGTAAACACTGACAATCCTTTTTCTTTGATAACCGACTGAACTCGGTAAACACTAACTTTTCTTCGACAACTGACTGAACTCGATAAACACTAAATTTTCTTTGATAGCCGAGTGAACTCGGTAGACACTGATTTTTCTTTGATAGCTGAGTGAACTCGGTAAGCACTAATTTTACTTGCCAAGCAGACCGATTGAGCTTGGTAGGTACTGATTGCTACAGACTATGACATTGTGTGACATCAAAGACAATACATAATTGAGTAGCAATTTCCTTCAGACAATTGTTTCCAACAATCTCCCTCTTTGGCATTGATGGCAACACAATATGTCATAGCATAAGAAATTTTGAAAGAATTAGCTTGGTTCAGATTCAAATCTCCCTCTATCAGCAAACTTCCTTTTTCTTGAAAATTCTTCCTTCTGACTATTGAAAATTTCTTGAAGTAATAGCAAAGACATAGCAAACACTCCCTCTTTGACAACACATGCCAAAGACAATTCACATATTGCCGGTGTAAACTAATGTACCTCAAGTACTGATTCATATGCAATGATTCCTTGAATATGCTGTATCAACTGGTTGATTTTCAATCATGTTCTGGTTGATGCATCACTAAAACTATATTTAGTGAGCCTCAGATAGGGGAATGACCCCTAACTTACCTCTTAGATACACAAATGCATCCTTAGGTAATGGTTTGGTGAAAATGTCTGCAATCTGCTCTTTTGTATGAATATATTCTAATCTGATTTCCTTGTCCTGCAGCAATTCTCTGACAAAGTGATATTTAATAGCAATGTGGTTGGTTTTGGAATGCATTACTGGATTCTTCAAAATGTTTATTGCACTGGTATTATCACAAAATATAACAACTAGTTCTTTGATTTCAACCTTCATACCTTGTAATAGCTGTTTAAACCAAACAATATTTGAACAATTTACTGCAGCAGCAACATATTCTGCTTTAGCTGTGGATTGAGATGTGCAATTTTGCTTTTTACTGGTCTAGGATACCAGTCTTTTTCCAAGAAAAAATGCTCCACCACTTGTGCTTTTTCTTTCATCAATGTTCCCTGCCCAATCAGCATCAGTAAACACTTTTAAATCTAGATTGCCTCCAAATTTATACCACAAACCATATTCTTCAGTTCCTCTTAAGTATCTTAAGATTCTTTTGATTGCCATCATATGATTTTCCTTAGGTTTTGCTGAGAATCTTGCTACTATACCAACTGCTAAGGCAATATCAGGTCTTGTATGTACTAGATACTGTAATTTTCCAATCATAGATCGGTATAAGGTCTGATCAACTTCTTTTGAATCATCATTTTTGGTAAGTTTCAGTCCAGTACACATGGGTGTACCAACTGGTTTTGAATCTTCCATACCAAACTTCTTAAGTATTTCCTTAATGTATTTAGATTGAGTAATGTATATACAATTCTTGCTTTGCTGAATTTGAAGACCAACAAAGAATTTTATTAAACCAAATATAGACATTTCAAATTCTTTGTTCATTTGCTTTGAAAATTCTTTGCACTGATCCTCATTCCCTGTAAATATAGTATCATCTACAAATATTTCTGCCAATACAATTTTGTCATCCGGTCCTTCTTTAATATATAGATATACCTTAATGGAATTCTTGAGAATAACCTTTACATACCAATCTAGCTTTGTTTCTAGATACTTGACCATCTTCATTCAGCTTATTCCTGAATACCCATTTTGTTCCAATTACATTCTTATCTTTAGGTCTAGGTACAAGAGTCCATGTTTTGTTCTTTTGTATTTGTTCTAATTCTTCATTCATTGCTTCAATCCAACTTTCATTTTCCAATGCATCTTTGATATTTCTAGGTTCAAAATCAGTAAGCAGACATGTACCTTTTAGCTTGCTTCTTGTCATAGTACCATCTGATTTGTTTCCAATGATTTGATCTGGTGTATGATGTCTTCTAACATATTTGGCTAGTATAAGTTCCTTTCTTTTTGAATGAGTCATGTTGTTGTCTTCTAGGATCTCTTCTTCAGGTTGCTCGGGCTCGGTAGATATTTGCTCGGTAAGTTCAGGCTGAGACTCGGTTTGAATTTCTTCCTGTGACTCAGTTTGAACTTCTTCCTGTGACTCATTTTGTGACTCGGTAACTGTGCTCGGCTTGGTAGATATAGTTTCCTCATTGATAATTGTGTCTGCCAATGTTTCAGGTTCAATGTAAACAAATCTTTTGTAGTTCTCAGGTTCCCTTTTGCTTTCTTCTTTAGTCTTTTCTGCAAACTCATCAAATTTTACATCTATATTTTCTATGACTTTGTGAGTAGATAAGTTCAGACATTTGTATGCCTTACTTTTGCTAGAATATCCTAGGAATATTCCTTCATCACTTTTCACATCAAATTTATTTCTTTTGGATTCTTTTAAGATATAACACTTGCTACCAAATACTTTCATGTAACTTACATTGGATTTATAGCCATACCATAGTTCATAAGGAGTTTTGAATGTGTCTTTCTTCAATTGTACTCGGTTCAGGGTATGAACTGCAGTGCTGATAGCTTCCTTCCAGTACTTTATAGTGATGTTCTTTTATATCATTAGAGTCCTTGCACAATCCATAATAGATCTGTTTCTTCTTTCTGCTATTCCATTCTGCTCAGGAGTTCTAGGAGTTGATACCTGTCTTTTGATTCCTCTTTCAATGCAAAAGTTGTTAAAATCATGGGAGATGAATTCACCACCTCTGTCTGATCTTAAGCATTTCAATAATTTCCCTATTTCCTTTTCCACTCTTGCCAAGTACCATTTGAACTTTTCAAATGCTTCTGACTTTTCTCTTAAATACATAACAGTCATCATTCTAGAATAATCATCAATGAAAAGAATAAAGAATTTATCTCCAGTATAGATTTGTATTCCAATAGGTCCACATAAATCAGTATGCACAATTTCCAAAATTTCTTTAGACTGATAGTTCTTACTCTTAAAACTAGTCTTACTCATTTTGCCAATCTGACAATTCTTACATAGACCAGTATCAGGTTTCTTCAAAGTAGGAATGCCTCTTACCTTCTTGAATTTTCTTATTTTTATCATGTTATCAAAATTCACATGACATAACCTTTTGTGCCATAGCCAACTTTCTTCAATTTGCGCAATAAAACATGAATATTCACTGAGATCAAGATAAAATAAGTTACCTTTTGTTTGTTTGCCTGATCCAATGAGTTTTCCTTTTTCATCCAGCAGCCTTGCTTGACCATTCATGAATTCAACCTTGAAACCAGTGTTGATTAGCTGTGCTACACTTAGAAGATTATGTTTTAGTCCTTCAACCCAATAAGCATTATCACATATGAGTTCTTTGGTTAATGAGATTCTTCCTTTTCCTTTTATACAACAAGGTTCATTGTTTCCAAATCTTACATTGCCACTATCACAGTCTTCTAGATATTCAAATTTTGTCTTGTCACCAGTCATGTGGTGTGAACATCCACTGTCTATTATCCATATATCATCTTTTCTTATATGAGAAATAAGTGCCATCTTATCTTCATCATCATCAGATTCATCTTTTATAGCAATAAAGACAATTTCTTCTTCACTATCATCAGAATCTTTAGCCATAAAACATGTTTTCTTACCTTTATCCTTGAATGATTTAAAATTCTTTTTGCCATAGTACTTGTGACTTCTCTTCTCTTCCTTGACTTGCTTGTTTGGACACCTAGCTGCAATATGTCCAATTTCTTCACATGAAAAATAGATTAAAGGAGTTTTACCTTTATATTTACCTTTCCCTTTAGAGTACTTCTTTGCAAGTAATGCTTCTACAATTTCAAGATCACTATCAAAACTTTCTTCTGATACTTCTTCACTTTCTGACTGAACTTCTTTTATTTTATTGTTCTTCTTCAATGAAACCTTGGCTTCAAATGCTGACTCAATATTTTTGGAACTTGGAACATAGTTGTCATAGTTGTCTAATTCAAAGGCTGTCAATCTTCCAACTAAAGCATCCAAAGTTATATTGTGGTTTGTTTCACATCTTCTTTCTTGAATAGCTGATACTCTTATTGCATAGATAGGGAGTAGTGTTCTGAGTACCTTAGTTATAACAGTTTCATCAGAGATTGTTCCTCCAGAAGCTCTAATTGCACTAACACTTGCTTTGATCCTTTCAACATATTTTGCAATCTTTTCATCTTCTTTCATATTCATCTTGTCAAACTGTCCTCTTAGGCTTTCTGCTTTGGCTCTTTTCACATTTGCATCACCACCATATATTTTCTTTAGTGTCATCCACATTTCATATGCAGTAGTGCATTCTTTAATATCATCAAATTCTTCATAGCTGAGAGCTGATGCAATGTCTATCATCATGGTGTTATGATCCTTTTTCTCTGTAATGTCTTCAACAGTTAATGCGCCAATAGGAACTGTGTATTCTTCATCAATGTATTTGCATCCTGAATCACCAATGGAAGCCAGATGAAGTCGCATGAGACCTTGCCATGCTGAAAAGTTATCTCTATTGAGCTTTGGAATTTCCCTCTTGTAAGACATCCTGATCTTTAGCTTAGGTCCTTGAAACCCTTCCTGCAAGCACCAAAAGCTCTGATACCAATTGATGGAATATGGATGAAGTGACTGAGAGAGGGGGCGGTGAATCACTCAACCATAAAACACTTCACAATTATTTCTTTCCTGATCCCTTAGGATATCTTAATGAATATTATCTGTTTAACACTCGGTAAATAGATTGCAGTAACTTTGAAGATGCAAAAAGTATTAGCAAAATTATCTTTTAGATATTCATCAGCACTTGTATATCATTAAGATAACTATTAAGAACACAAGAGACATAGAATTTAACGTGGAAACCCAATATGGGAAAAACCACCAATGTATCTAGATATTGATTTTCACTTTTCTGAAGTGATGCCCGGTTAGAAGCCAACCCAGTAAAAGGTTACAAAACACACTATTAGGTGTGACCTTGTTAGAGGATTTAATCACCCTGCTAGGAGTGGCCTGGTAAGAGGTCTTGAAAACAATTCAATGGAATTGTCACCTTGTTAGAGGATTTACAATATGGTTGTTAAACCAACTCGGTTAAGAGATTTAGAATTCACTGTTACAATGATAAGAAGGTAACAATGAAAATGACCTGTATAATAATGCAACTGCCTTGCTGATTACAGATCTCTATTCTGCATAAGTATGATCCTTCCTGATCCAATGTATCTCTGCTGCTCCTCAAGGATATCTGGTCATCCTTCACAATTTTGCACACACCTTTCCTGTCTTTCTTCTATATATCTTCTGCTGTATTTCTTGCTTATTTTTCACATTTGACCTTTTATTTATATGATTTTAGATTTTTCAAATCAACATTACTTAGTATAACAGTTGACTGAAATAAGAAAACTTTATTTGCAAAAATCCTTCAAGGGCCGACAGTGCTCGGTGACCATAATTTTCTACAATCTTTCGGAGACCGAGGGAACTCGGTAAACACTGACAATCCTTTTTCTTCGATAACCGACTGAACTTGGTAAACACTAACTTTTCTTTGACAACCGACTGAACTCGGTAAACACTGAATTTTCTTTGATAGCTGAGTGAACTCGATAGACACTGATTTTTCTTTGATAGCCGAGTGAACTCGGTAAGCACTAATTTTACTTGCCAGGCAGACCGACTGAGCTCGGTAGGTACTGATTGCTGTGGACTATGACATTGTGTGACATCAAAGACAATACATAATTGAGTAGCAATTTCCTTCAGACAATTGTTTCCAACAATTTGGTCATCGGGTAAACTCACAAGGCCAGACAACTAAAAATGACTAAATAATTAGTCATCTGAACAAAAATGATGAAATGAATGAATATTACTCCTTTATAATAACATTTGATAATATCATAGACTTATATACTTAGAGTTATAGTTCACCAGTAATGCTTGTTCATCAATAGGATTATTGCATGAGCAATCCATCTACACCTGTCTCATGCCAGAAATATGGATTTTAGGTGATTTCAAAATTGATCGATAAACAATATAGAGAGTCGATAGAATTGCAACACTAGTAGAATTTGACAAATATGTGACTATGTGACTAACATTTTTATTCACATGACTAAAACTTCTAGCTACGTGACTAAAAATGACTAAATTCTACTAGTTTTTAGTAATTCACAAGTATAAATGACTAAATAAATGACAAATTTGGTCATATGAACAAATTCTAACTAAATAATTGACCATATGACTAAATTAATGACTATTTCTCCTCTATTCTTTTTCCTTTCAAATTTGGTCATAATCCATAGAGCTTAAGCCCGCCTCATGGGACCCCTACTTAAGTGACCCATTTGTCTTTCAGGTGATTTCAAAATTGATTCATAAAAAAATTTAAGATATATAATTGAAAAGAATAGTTTTCATTAAACAAATTTTCATTCATGACTTACTGTTTCGAATAGGTTTCATATCTCATGCCTAAAAATGAATATGACTTGCATCTAATATTAGATCTTCAAATCAAATCAGATTTTGGTTGCATGTGTGAAATATTTAACCCTTAAACATGTTACCTATCTTTTGCTTTAAAGCATAAAATAACTTTGTATGTATCTTAGGTACCCTTTAAAGGGTTGTGAAATTCATTTAAGTGTTTTACAATAATAATGGAGATGCATGTTCATATTTATAGGAGGTGAAGTGTTTAAAATTATTCATATTACCTAGTTTTCCCTCTAGGTCAAAATATCCTTACATCTAAGTCTTACGTTCATCATAAGGGTATTTTTTCCATGTCTTACCATGACTTCAACTTGTCATTAAAATTTTCTAAAATAGAGCCCCTTAATTTAAGTTCTAATTTTAAAAAAATCCCTCATTTCAATTTTTTTTATCTCTTTCTAATAGCTCATGGAAAATCTAGTTAAGGTCCTCTTGTATTTTGAAAATAAATAAATAAAATAAAATCACAATTATAAACCATGACTTCAACTCTTCATTAAAATTTTCTAGAATAAAGCCCCTTAATTTAAGTTGTAATGTTTAAAAAAAATCCCTATTTTAATTTTTTTTCATCTTTTGCTAATAGCTCATGGAAAATCTAGTTAAGGTCCTCTTGTATTTTGGAAGGAGGTGAAAATAAATACATAAAATAAAATCACAACTACTCACATTTGATTTTTTTCAAGACTTTCCCTAGTCTGCCAAAAACAAAGAAGAAAAGGAAATATCTGAGAAAGCCCGTAAATGCAAGGAAATAGCAGGTGATTGTAGAAATATTCCATGATTTTCACTCAGAGGGAGAAGCTTGCAAATTATGTAGTATGTATTGCCAAGAGTAATGTTGCAACAAACGGCTCATCTAAGTGTTGCATCTCCCACAAGAAGCTGCAAGTTGTGCAGGATGTAAATTTGCAGGTACTTAGTGAGAAATTCTATAATCCTTTCATTATGTGCTTTTTGTATGAATTTTGAACTAAATCGGTGGGGGATTTAGTTTCAAGGGGAAATTTAACTGGCCATCTTTTTTACGTCAGTTAGGAATTTCGTTTTTGTTGATAAAATTTAGAATACTGGGCTACATTAATATTTTGAACTGGATAATCTTATTGGATGGCCCGTCATCGAGATGATATTCAAAATTTATGGCTTTATTTTTCTCTTCAGGTTAATCCTTTTCTTACTTGCTACATCAATTGTACACATTCAACAAGTCCACTTTGTGCATATTATCCAGTCATTGTATTCCATGAGATTGCATCTCTTTGAGGAATTCTAACAGATAAATGGCATGCCTTGTCCACACTCCACACTTTTCATTCATGTCTCTACCAAAGAATTTTCAAATATAATATCTGAGGATAAACCCCCTACCATTATACTTTGAAGGATCTCCATACCCTATTTCAAAGTTCCTATTTTGGCATAGGTGGGATTGTTGTTGTCAGAGGTTGTGAAATTTGGTTTTATACATTCCATTTTCATTTGCTAGAAAGTTTATGAAGCTTTTTCAAAAAGTCCATTTTGTAAATTCCCTGCAATCATGGCATTCCATAAAACCACAATTCTCGAAAACATTTTTTCAAAAAATTCACTACCCTTGTCTATGCTACCACATTTTGCATAAATGCCTAACAAGGTAGTTGCAACAACATATGAAAAAATTATTCTTTCCTTTATGTTTTGGTAAATGATAATACCTTGTTTCAAAGCTCCCATTTTGGTTGCACACCTACCAATTACATTTTCTTGAATGTTTCAAGAGCCTCTTCAAGAAATCCACTTTCTACATATCCTACAATTATTGCAGTCCATGACTTGAGGCAGAAGTAAGTATGAACTTGAATGGTGGTAAAATAGATTCACCCCTATTCAGATGCAAAGGGGGAAATATGAGATCTATTCTCAAACCCAAATTCCCAAAGAAGAGATCCAATTTGATCAACCAAGAGGTTAATACAGTATTGAATCAATTTATGAGGAATATGGAAGAGAGAGAGAGAGAGAGAGAGAGAGAGAGTAAATCTAATATTTCCCTATGAATGTAATTATGCTTGAAATATGGAATAATTAAAATACAAATAATAACCTCAAACTAGGGCAGATCTGGAAAATGTAAAATTTTGATGTCTGTGTATACTTTCTAGCAATTTTGAAACCTATTTCAAACTAGAAATGCCGAGAAAAAGAAAACCCAAAAATCTTTCTCCAAGATGAGCTCAGGTCGGGTTTGACCCTCATAAAAGGTCAAATACTACATTCTTTATTTGAAGTCTGATTTGAATTTTGTTCATAGATCTCAAAAGTTTGTCAAAAAGGGTATCCAAATTTGCTCTCAGATACAAAATTCCACACCTATACCTACAAGAAAATGGGGGTTTTTGTTGTATGGGGGGTTTTCCTTGGTCAAACCCTAATTTAGGAATTAACCTTTAAATTGAGTTGAAATATATTATTTATAAACAAAGTAATTGAAACAAATCACCTTGCTTATGTTGAAGTCCTTGTAGAGGATTTGAATCCTCAAATCCACAAGTAGGAATGCTTCAATGGATGTAGGATGAATGTAGGACGTCTCCAATCAATGGCATTTGATCTCCAACACCAATCTTGACTTGATCTTTGCATATGAGAAGGTTTGAATGGATGTAGAAGGATGGATCATCAAAGGGGGCTCCAAAGAGATTGAATCCTTTAATAGCTAACAATGTATCTTCTTTATGGATGAATGCTTGAACACTTGAGAGCTTGAGAGAAATTTCTTGATTGTGGATGAGATGTGAAAATGAGAGAGGAAGGCCTCCTTTTATAGTGAACTAGGGCACAATCCTCTAGAGGGGCCACCTTGGAGAATTAAATCCCAATTAGGTCCTAACCTGTAGAAAATATACCTAGATTAAATGCAATTAAAGGATTTACCATCCCAAAACCTAATATGGCCAACTCGGAGGTGGGAAAATAAATATCCCGAAAGCCCGATGCTTGGAAATCTAGGATTCTAGAAATTTGAATGAGGGGGGAAAAATCAAGGTTGGACCTGACCTAGTCAGGTTTGAGCTTGATCCTAACCTATTCAGGTTTGAGCTCGATCCTGACCTAGTCAGGATCAATCTTGAATTTGACCCTGGGCCCAGATTCAGTCAGAACCAGGTTAGGAGGTCCCAAGGATGCCCAGAAACCTAGAAATGATATTAAACAGGATAGAATGTCAGGGATAGAAATAAAATCCTATGATAACTATGATGAAAGCTAGGAGGACCTATTTCTAAATCCTACCTAGAAAATAGATCTAGGGAAGAGGGAAATTAAAGAGAATCCTTGAGATCCTAACCCTAATTTCACCTAGAATGAAGAAATCAAGTGCTAGGAAGAAGTGGAAAGTAGGGAGAAAGCCAAATACATGAAAAGACCCGATCAAGGTGCTTAACATGACCCCAAACCACTTACTCAGAGGGATAAATGCTCTTATCATGGAAGTGCTTCCATTTTAAGATGATACATTAAGCCCCCACTTAAGTAAGAGTATGGACTCGATGCAAACTCTTGGTAAAGGAGATCAGAATGAAAAGATAATCTTATAGTAATCCAAGGAACAAAGACAAACCTTAAGCCCCTAGGGATTCAAGTCTTCATCAACTCCTACATCACAATAAGAGAGACATCTCTAGAGAGAGAAAGAAGGGTTGTGATTACCTCACCCAATGAGAACTTATGTCCCATTATGAACCACACAGGAAAATGGCGTAACTGGAAAGATGGAATTGAACCACCTAGTGAATGTGGCTACTCACTAGTCAACCCATCAAGGATTCATCCTTAGGAATATTCTATTCCATAAGAATAAAACCAAAAGAGATCCATTCTTAAGGACACTTCAAACTTTAAGGGATCAAAATATATGTGTATTTGAAACTGGAGGGATCAAGAGATCCTACAATATAAACCCATGCTTTAAGGATTAATTACTAATCCAAAAAGGGAAAAAGTATCTTGAAAAATATGTGTGTGTATCGAAAAGTGTGTGTGTGCAACAGGTGAGCAGAGTGTATGCCCCCACGTTAAATTCATTGCTGAAACTTTAACAAGAGCAATAGCTTTAACAAAAACATAAACAACTCCACTAATTATGTTTCCATGTCGAGATGCCCCCAGACAAAGACAAATAAAGGAAAATATCATAGAAACATACAAAGAACATAAAAGGGATCTACTTATTGTGGGGTCAGTATGATCATAAGATAATATATATATGATATTATTGCCAATGAATTGACATCATTCCCCAAAGAACGTAGAACTACAATCACAAAGGAGGAAAGATCACATAAGATATACGAAGGACAATCTTTTAGGACCATGACATGGAGACCAAAAATAATTAATGCTACGATATCTTGAATCCAAGTAGGTTACACAAGGAAATATTTATGAACAATAGCACAATTATGACATAACATTGAACAATGCATAGAAGAATAGAGATACATATAGAGGAATTTGAACAATAGTTTCAATTCCTTTATCACCTTGCACCAACTAAGTAACAAGGATCATATAAAATAATCTAATAACATTTAGAAAATAGATTATGGGAGAGGCATAGTACAATAGACAAACACACAACAAAGCTACCATGAAGGAAAAGCTGATCAAGCGTGCCACCTACTCTCCCCATCTCATTGTATATCATTTAGGGAAGGTGGGTAACTCGCAAGAGGGACTATATCCAACATAGTAGGAATGATAGTCAGTTCCAAAAAAGGATCCTTTTGAGAATCACAATGTTCGACACTAGGTGTAAGAGTTAATTGTGATGAAAGCATATTAGGTAAATCAGTGTCAATATCAATAGTTTCATATTCATCATTAACATCATCAGTATCAACAAGAGTATCTTATTCATCCAAATTAATCAAAATAGGATCTAAGATACGAATAGAATTGTCATAATCATGCATGTGAACATCATTATTAGTAAAAATCTATTCTACCACATTATGCATAGGTTTATCTATAGAGTGTAGAGATCTTTGAGCTTTAGTATGAGCATGACGCTTTTTACGATGTTCATTAGCATATCAATTTCATTTTGATTTATTTGAAATAGGTTGAGAACTAGGAGGAACAATCATAGGATCCTTCAAAAGTTCTTTAGGAAGATGAATAGGATTTTTAACCATAGGAGAAATAATCACAAGATCTTTGATAGGTGTAGTAGAAGGAACTTGATTAACAGAGCTAGAGGTCATAGTTAAAGGATGTATCGAGGATGTAGGTAAAAGACCATGATTAAGATCCCTAGGAGGTGAACTTAATTCAAGAACTTTATGATGTTTATAAGCTTGATATGATCAAAAAAGATTATCAGGTTGAGGAAGACATGAATTAGGTAATGAAGGCCAAAAGAAATCCAGAGCAGCACAATCTCTAGGCCTAGAAGGTTGATATAAACTATGATTAATTGTCTTCACTTCTTCATCATGAATGAACTTGAGACACTTATGGATAGGTGAAGAAATAGCATGCATGGCAGTTAACCAAGGCAAACCTAGCTTAACTTGAAAATGATCAGAAGTAGGAATGTAACAACAAAGGTAGTGTTCACAATCTTTCCACAAAGTTCAACTTGTAAAGTAATAGAACCAAATGATGGATAAAGAAAACCATTGCAATTTTGAATCCATATGTCTGATGTATCATAAAAGTCATGTTGTAAGATTTTCATAAAATATTTTCTTCAGTGATAACATTGACTAAGGATGTAGGATCAACAAGACAACCCTAAGTAGGTTTCTAAGAAATCCTAGCAGCAATGTAAAGGGGACCATCAAGAGCTTTAATAGTCTCAGAGTCATCAAAGGTAATCAAAAGTTCCTAAGGTCTTTTATTCTTAAATTGTTGTCAAGGTTTAGGTTGAGTTTTTATTTTAGGTTTAATTTTTGGTCGAGGTTGAGATTGAACTTGAGGTTGAGTCCGAGGCTGAGGTTGAAATTGAGGTTGAGGTGGAGATATAGATTGAGCAACATGCTCCACTTGATTAACAATATGATTGAGATCATCCCTCTTTGAATCATACACAATGTCCATAGCAGATGGTTGAGAAATAATATTAGTATCATGTGTAGGTAAAGGGTTTTTATAGATTTGAAGGTTCTGATTATGAGGAGAGATAGATTTATTCCCACTACTATCTAGATTATCAACAGATAAAGCCTTAGAATCAATTAGATCTTGAACTTTATGTTTTAAAGAATAACATTTCTCAATATCATGATCATTCTGACAATGATATTGAAAAAAATCATTTTGATCAAAAGATTTAGATGCAATCGTAGTAGGTAATAGAGGTCGAATAGGAGGTAAAGTAATCATATTAGTAGCTAACAACCTATTCATAATATCATGTAAATATTCAGAAAGAGGAGTAAACACATGATTTAATCAAAAAGTAGTGGATGCAGAAGTGGCATTGTGAGATGCAACAACAACTTGATCAGCAACTACATTCTCTTGTTTGTTTATCTTGACATAGTTGTTGAGTTTTTTAAATTTGTTTGGATTAGGAGCAACATCACTCTTATAAATTGGAACAGGAGCCATTAGAGTGTTTCTCTCAAATTGACTCACTTGTAATTGATAATGATGAACCGTCGCACAAAGTTGTTGAAAAGAGGTAAATTCAGTAAGCATAATTTTATCTCTAATATCCTTTTGAAAATTTGAAATAAACATACATTGAATATTAATATCAGGAACATGATAGGAAATCTAAGCATACAAATGCTTAAATCTACCAATAAATTCAGTCAATTTTCCCTTAGCACTTTGTTTACAATGCATCAAATCAGTCAAAGACACTTGCAGGCCAATATTATTTTGAAATTGTTGAATAAAGGCATTAGCAAGCTGAGGAAAGGAATCCATAGAATAAGGAGGCAAGGAACAATACCATTCTAAGGCCTTGTCACAGAAGGTCCTAGCAAACATTTTGGCTAAAATCCTATGGTCATGAGCATAATCACTACAAAGGATTTGGAATGTTTTAACATGATGAACGAGATCTCCTTTTCCATTATAATTTTCAAGATGAGGCATCTCGCCTTGCTGAGGAACAGGAGTATGAATGATGTCTCGGGACAAGGGACTTCCCATGTCACATGTAGGAATACTAAACTTGTTTTGAGTTAAGGAAGCAAGTTTTTGTTTTAAGGATGACATAGTTTGAGCCAAACTGATGATTTTTGAATCATTAGAGGAAATAGGAGGAGTAGCAACATTAGACACACTAGGTAACATGTAAGAAGCTATAGGAATAGAAGACACAATTGGAGGAACACTAGGACCTACAGTTGGAAGTGGATTAGAATAAGTGAAAGAAACATTATGATATGAAGGTTGTGATGGAGGAAGGGAAATAGGAGGAATAGTCATAGGAATAGAGGGAACCATCATAGTCACCATAAGAGGAGTATAGGGAGGAATATTAGGTAAAGGATTAGATGGAGATTCAACACTAGTGATAGGAGGAATCAACCCTAAATCTTGAGCTTCTTGAACTAAAGGTTTAACATTTGAATGCACAAGGTGAGTAATACCATGCAAGAGGTTAACACCTCGATCACTATCACATAGAACTTTCTTAAGAGCCTCTATAGCTTGAATGGAATCTTGATTATGGTTCTCTTGAAGAAGCCAATTACCCATTTTATCAAGTTCAGTGGAAAGTTTTTGGACTTGCTCAGGAGGAACTCTTAAAGCATCATCCTCATCATGAGATGAGTGAGAATAGTTTTTCTCCATAGTAGGATTGGAATCATGAAGAATCAAGTTATCATCTGAGATCCTAAGGGAAGGAGAAGAAGATTCAGGATCAAAGGCACCCATGAGTCTATGACTTCATCTAATCGGAATGTTATAAGTAGGACTAGTGGTAGTAAAGCTCATAAACCAATGTAATGCAAATGAACTAAACTAAGGACACATAAAGCATGAATATGAAATCTAATTAGAATGCAAGATCTAACACAAAGGAAAAATATAATACTAACAAGATAAAAGGAAAACACAATAAGGCACACAATTCCACAAAAGAAAAGAGATTAAGTATGTCGGGTTCACCAAATTGAATAGTGGCAAAATAGATTCACCCCTATTGAGATGCAAAGGGGGAATATGAGATCTATTCTCAAACCTAAATTCCCAAAGAAGAGATCCCATTTGATCAACCAAGAGGTTAATACACTATCAAATCAATTTATGAGGAATATGGAAGAGAGAGAGAGAGTAAATCTAATATTTCCCTATGAATGTAATTATGCTTGAAATATGGAATAATTGAAATACAAATACTAACATCAAATTAGGGCATATCTGGAAAATGTCAAATTCTGATGTGTGTGTATATTTTCAAGCAATTCTGAAACTTGTTTTGGACTGGAAATGCCGAGACAGAGAAAACCCAGAAATCTTTCTCCAAGATGAGCTCAGGTCGGGTTTGACCCTCATAAAAGGTCAAATACTACATTCTTTATTTGAAGTCTAATTTGAGTTCTATTCGCAGATCTCCGAAGTTTTCCAAAAAGGGTATTGAAATTCACTCTCAAATCTAAAATTCCACACCTGTACCTACAAGAAAATGGGGGTTTTTGTTGTATGGGGGGTTTGCCTTGGTCAAACCCCAATTTAGGAATTAACATTGAAATTGAATTGAAATATATTATGCATAAACATAGTAATTGAAACAAATCACCCCGCTTATGTTGAAGTCCTTGTAGAGGATTCAAATCCTCAAATCCACAAGTAGGAATGCTTCAATGGATGTAGGATGAATGCAAGTTGTCTCCAATCAATGGCATTTGATCTTCAACACCAATCTTGACTTGATCTTTGCATATGAGAAGGTTTGAATGGATGTCGAAGGATGGATCATCAAAGGGGGCTCCAAAGAGATTGAATCCTTCAATAGGTAACAATGGATCTCCTTGATGGATGAATGCTTGAACACTTGAATGCTTGAATATTTTCTTGAACACTTGAGAGCTTGAGAGCAATTTCTTGATTGTGGATGAGATGTGAAAATGAGAGAGGAAGGCCTCCTTTTATAGTGAACTAGGACACAATCCTTTAGAGGGGCCACCTTGGAGAATTAAATCCTAATTAGGTCCTAACTTTAGAAAATATACCTAGATTAAATGAAATTAAAGGATTTACCATCCCAAAACCTGAAATGGCCAACCCAGAGTTGGGAAAATAAATATCCCAAAAGCCCAATGCCTAGAAATCCAGGATTCTGGAAATTTGAATGAGGGGGGAAAAATCAAGGTTGGGACCTGACCTAGTTAGGTTTGACCTTGATCTTGACCTATTCAGGTTCAAGCTCGATCTTGACGTAGTAAGGATCAACCTTGAATTTGACCCTAGGCCTAGATTCAGTCAGAACCAGGTCAGGAGGTCACGGGGATGCCCAAAAACCTAGAAATGATATCAGAATAGGAAATAATGTTAGGGATAGACATAAAATCCTATTATTACTATATTGAATGTGAGGAGGAACTATTTATAAATCCTACCTAGAAAATAGAGCCAAGGAAGAGGGAAATTAAGGAGAATCCTTGAGATCCTAACCCTAATTTCACTAGAATGAAGAAATCAAGTGCTAGGAAGAAGTGGAAAGTGGGGAGAAAGGCAAATACATGAAAAGACCCGATCAAGGTGCTTAACATGACCCCAAACCACTTACTCGGAGGGCTAAATGCTCTTATTATGGAAGTGCTTCCATTTTAAGATGATACAAAACTATAATATCTGCTCTGCTACATATAATTTGATTCTTATAAAAATTACCATTAAATAATCTTGGAGGAGACTCCCAAAAGATTTAAACTAAATTTAGGCTCTAAGAAATAAAATTTCTCAAGTTAGTATTGTAAACTTTCAATCCCACTGCTGAGCTGTTGGCAATGCCCCTTTGAATAGTAACCTCTCTGACTTCTACATTTCCAAGATTAATCACATGTCATGGGATGATATCCTCGTCAGTGGTATCAACTTCTATGTCATGGAAAAGGTAATGCGAGATTAGTATAAAATAATAAAAAAATAATAATAATAGGAAATGATAAACCCTTGAATTATAAAAATTTAATAAATAGTAAACTATAAATGAGAGTTTAATTGGCATGATTTAATATATCCAATCAGGATATATCTATCAAATAAATTCATAATATATCTCACCAAGTTTGTTCCTATACATCAAAGCTACTTGAAGGAAAACCTATTAGTAGTGGACTAGGTAAGGTTGAGTCTTTCTATTACTTCTAAATCACATGAAACATTTAAATTGATTATCATTTAGTAAGGCTCTAGGCTCAAATACTAATGCATGCTTCTTATGATGTCTGAGTGTGTACTTTGGCTCCAAAGAACTATCTAGTAGGAGATATGCACTAGTTTATGGGGTCCACTTAATCTGTATCAAAATAAAATTACACATATGGGCTGGAGGAATCTCCCCAGCTTCAGAAGTGGTGAAATCCCAACAGTCTCATCTTTTCATACTTGGAAAGAGAATTTTCCTTCCTAGATTGGTCTTCTGCTTGATTAAGAAGATTTTCCCTATGAATTGGGCTTCTTCTGAAACAAGAGGATTTTATGTATGCGGTTGAAAGAGAAAAAAAAATTTAAAACAAAATTGTTTGAACCTTGGTAGTGATTTCCATTAGAAGATTCAATTAGATAAAAACCCAAATAACTTTGAAAGATGAAAAAGTATGTGAAGCCCTAATTGACAAGCTTGTATAATTGAGGGCCACTTTTAATATAGAATATTAAAGTAAAATTAAAATGTGGTTTTCCTAGTGATTTTAAGTACTAAATTTCCTTATCTTAAAAAATGAATCTTATTTGGTAAAATAAATTTTTGAAACATTATAATTAGGTTGTTTTGCAGTGGGCATATACTTGAAATAATTTATGCTAAATATTTATGAACAACAGTGATAAACTTATGGAAAGGCCTTAGGGCGTGGGTCAAACTAGATTATTCATCACTTTAGGAATGGGAACTGGAAATCATATAATTTTGAGTGAAGTTGCATCTCTTTTAACTTTGAAAATTATTTATCATTTGTCCATTAAAAATTTAAAGTATTAAAATTAAAATTAATTGAAAATAAATGGTGTGGAAGATTGACTTTATTGTGCCACAGCTAACCCTAGCTGACTTCTATAATAGAACACTGCATAAATTAGGAATATATCAGTCCTGATTCATGATTTTCATTTTTTTAAACCTGTCCTGTAAGGTGGTCCATACTACTATTTTAGCTATTAGATGTTGTAGTTACCTCTCTTTTTTTTATAGTGATAGTAGGTATAATCTGGCTCTAGGTTTGATTTGTATTTGAAGAATGTTCTCAGTATGAGATGTGAAGCAAGGAAGAAAAATCCATAAAATACTAATTAAAATTATCTTCTGTTGACTTTGGAAATTAGCTCATGTTATATTTTAATAAGTCTTCACTGATGGACATTATGTAACAATCCTTGTTACAAGTCTAAGACTGGAAAGTCGAAATCAAGGAAGAGAAATCTATGTGCATGTTTATTGGAGACCTTTTACATAACTCAAATATTGCTATCTGAAAGGGGCCAAAAGTTATCATGAGAAACAACATTTCTGGTAATTAATAACTAATCATTGTTTATCCACTTCAATACCCTCATCATCTATAGCATCTTTCATAGTATAAGTCAATTCTGGGTTCATAAATACAAATGTTTTCTTCCCAATCTGGCCATCAACATACTTGTTTTTTTAACCCCCTATTTTTAATATTTATGATTTATCAAATTTAGTAAGATATTGGGTTTAGAGTTAAACCAAGTCATCCTATTTCCAATCATCTCAATTAATTGACATTTTTAAGTATACATATTAATTTGTTTCTCCCAATTTTAATGGTGTGTAAAAATTTCGTTAGTTGATAACAGTTTTTGAAACAAAATTTTAAACTTTTTTGCAAAACCTATTTTAATGTATGGATAAGTTACGTAAAACCAAATCTTGTCCTAATCTAGGCTAGTGTTGATGGATAGAATATGTGGGTATGTGCAGGATCATGGCATGCCAAACTAGGCCCTTAAGTGGCAATGAAAATTCAGAAAATCGGGTTTAGGCAAGTTGACATAAAAATTTGAACAAGTTATAATTATTGTATCAAAAATATGTAAGAAGAGAATCTATAAAAAATTGAATTTAGCTTCTAAGATACTCGGTCTTTTTTGAGAAACAATTATTCTATATGTTGAAAATTTCAAATTTCAATGTAGTATTACGAAAATTTCAGGAAAAAATAAGTAGGTGTATGTCTGACCAGCTTAAATACACTCAAATGATTTTTTTTTTTTACAAGATCCTAGATATAATTATTAGACTCATGTATGGATATGACACATATTTTTTTGTAATTTTTTTCCAAGTAAATAATTAATTATGATTTTTCTTCTACGACTTTTCCAGAAAATAAAAACTCTCGTGTCTGACAATATTAACTTAGTCTAAACTTTATCAAATTGAATTTATTTTTTCTTGTAGTAGGAAAATCATAGAATGTGACACATGTTTTGGATTTCAAAAATAATATACAATTTGAAAGGTATAGCTATTTTTCAATAAGTCTATTAATCAGGACTAGAAAGATAACAAGTAGGTGTATGTATGACCACATTAAACAAAATCAAATGATAATATTTTTTTATAAGATTCTAGATAAAAGTAGACTAATGTCTAGATGTGATGTATATTTTTTTGTATTTTTTTTCCAATTAAATAATTAATTATAATTTTTTTGCTAAAATTTTACTGAATATAAAAACTCTCGTGTCTGATCACCTTAACTTAGTCAAAACTTCATCAAATTGAAAGAATTGTTTATTATTATTGTATTAGGTGAAGCATAGAATGTGATGTATGTTTCAGATTTCAAAAATGTTATATTGTTTGAAAGTTATAGTTTTTTTTTCAAATAGTCTATCAATCAGGACTTCTTTTTGACATCACCACTTTTTGGCATACCATGATCCTGCACATACCCAAGTTTACATTTAACATTTTATCACAAGGAGAATTGAAGGTGTATTTTATTCTTATTTTGGATGTATCAGATACAACATAGAAAAATTCTAGCTAGAATTTAATGTCATTCCACACAACTATCTTTCACTTTTCTTATTTGAAGGGATACTACAGTGTATCAAGGAGAGTACCAAGTAAGCTATGCAAAACCCCAAGGTGATGTCATGTAAGAATTGGTAGTTTTGCTTGGAAATTGAACAATATTTCCTCTTTTCTTAGTTTTAAATGCATAGATAATTAGACATGAAGTTGACTAAACTTTGGGTTGAATTCACACTTGAAATTGTAGGTGAGATTAAAGATTGTACAAGCACAGTGTCTGGAGAAACATTAGACAATTAAGCTCCATTTCCTTCACTATCTTGAGCTTGTTAAGTTTTAGGGAGAAACATTGGATTGTTAACTTAAAATTCTAAATGTTGGCATTGGGATGGAACTGTCATCTCTAGATAGCTATCATTTATGAAATTGCCAAGGTGATTACTAAGCTTCTAGGAAAATTATGAAATTTCTTTGGTGATTTCATTGACCATGCTTTCCTTATCATTTCTGAGATTTATGACCATTGAAAGTGATTCCTCTAATATATTTTGATCTTACTAATCCTTTATGGATCGGATATCCACCAAACAGACCCTCAAAATTTATCCTCCTTTTGTAGAAGTCCATCCTCAGCTCTATGAGAAGATTTTTTTCATTAATTCTTTGGAATGTTCTATCACATGTGCATGATAACATGAACAATTATGCAATAATTTTATATACTCTAACACTGTCTGTGATTTTTAATTCACCCCTTTCTGACATCGGGGGATGGAGAAAATATGCTTTCAAATAGATTTTTTACGCTGATTGATTCTATTAGTCCATTTATAGAAGTAGACCATCCAAAAAAGATTTCATAGATATTAGTTGTTTATACATGATTCTATCCTTAGGTATCATAATTGTAAACCAGATCTTCACATGGCAACTGAACTTGTGGCCATTTTTTATTATTTGTGATATCAAGTACTCTACAATATGAACACAAGATAGAGTGATGAACCTTATTATCTTTATAAGAATTAGTAAGATTTTTATTGTAAGAAGTGCTCCATTTTTAAAACACTCACACATGTCTACCATTTTTATCACTTCTATCCCATCATTTTTCATTGAAAGAGCTACTCGTACCATTTTCTCTCTCTCACTCAGTATCTCATTTAGATCCTTACACATTGGGTAGTCACATTGGTTATCATGTGCATGCCTAATGATCACATCTTCAAGAGGAACTACCATAGTGTCTCTTGTATCTTGAAAGGAATTATTAAAAAATACACTTAAATCACCTAACACTTTTCCTTCTATATGTGTGGATATGTCAATTTCCATGATTGTAGTGCTAAGATAGGGAGTTATTTCCCACCCTCTATATAGTCTTATTGCAAACAATGGAGTGTATAGCATCTTTCCCAAACTTAAACAAGGAATTTTCATTAAATTTAAAGCTATGACCTTTGGTTGTATGAAGAACATCCATCTTTCAGGCAACACCAGTTGGTTGTATTGAACTTACTTCGAGACTTGATATCCATGAAGAAACTTCCTCAACAAGGAGAAATCCATCAAAAGGATTATAGAGTATTATATTATCATGCAATAAAAATCATGATAAAGAACTTAGCCTAGTAAAAGGCTCAATTCTATAAGGAAACCATACACCTCCTTTCACATGAATCACTATGGTTTCCTCAAATCCACGTGCATAGATATGTGTATTTATAATAAATGGTTTGAAGATGTACAAAGTGATGTCATTGCACAAATTTAACACTGTCATGTATGGGACTGAAGGAGAAAATAAAGGTTGAGGCTCCCATTCAATCAATGATGGTTTGATTGAGACATTGGGAGATGATAATTTTCCAAAGGGGCCAGATTAAGTTTTCTCTAAATAATCCTTAACAGACATCTTTTTATTTGACTTATTTGATGGCAAAGGGAAACATGAAATTGTAGTCCTATCATACATTAATTTAAAATTTATACCTTTTGTAATGTGATCATGTCCTATAATCTCTATTAATGGCTCTCTATTGATACAATTTGCACAAAGATTATGGGCTACTACAGATATTCTTTCCTCTCACATAATTTTTTTGAATATCTTTATTGTCTCCTAATCTTCAACTAACAAATGGTTCAAATGAATCTAACACAGGACTAGCCCTTTCATTAGTATGATCCCCACATGAATTAAAATCCATTTAATCTTGCATTTTAGTTTTCCTTAAGATAAGACCTTTTACAAGACAAGGCATGAAAAATAACACCAAGAATAAAGTCCATGAAAGTAGGACTAATGAAAGATGGGATCCCTTGGGAGCACAAGCTACCTGCATTCTATTAAGGATTGTCTTATTTTATATTTAGTCGCTACTATGTTAGAATCACCCTTAATTGCTAGTCTTGTCAACCACTATTATACATATACCTTGAGTTGTCAAAGTTTTATTTGTACACCTTTAGCTTGGTTTCTTATAGGGAGGTTGGCCTCAAATGAGTTTATTAGCATGTTAATAGTACATAAATAATTCTTTCTTGGTAGCGATACAATAGAATGATAAAACATGCATGATCATAATGATTTAAAATTTATATATATGTATATGAATTTAACTTGGTAAATGAGAAGTAAGTTAGGTACTGTTTAATAGAATAATTTAATCATAAAAAAATAAGAGATGAGCTTTTTTTCACAACCACCCTTTTATCCTCAGTTTTCCATGGCAAGAGAATAAATGCAAAAATCATGAAAACCAAGACAAAATCACAAGAAAACCATGTTGAAAATTGTTGAAAAACATTGCCAAAAATTGCATAGAAAAAACCTTCAAAAATTATGGTTTTAAACCCTCTAATAATTGGGTTTAAGCTTACAAATGAGAGAAATCAATAATTTCTCCATTTCACAATTTATTATGATTTCATCAATGTATTCCCAATTTTTTCCTCTATTATTATACTACCCTCTTTTTTGAGATGATCTCTCTTTTAGGAATAGTCCCATGAGATAACTGAGAGGGGGGAGCGGGGGGGTGAATAAGTTATCTACAAGATTCAATTCTTATACAATTAAGTACAAATTAACATTAAGCATAAATACAATATGAGAACACTTAACACAACACCACAATTTTGGTTACGGGGAAACCCAAATAGGTAAAAACCCTAGTGGGAATTAGCACCCACTATAAAATGCACTAGAGTATAATGATCCATGTTATAAGAGCTTACAACCCTGCTAGGAGTTTTTCTTTACAATGCATTAAGTATAGTGACCTAGTGAAAGGTCAGACCCTGTTAGGAGTCTTTTACAATTAACCCTATTAGGGGCAAGGACACACTATCTTGGAGAACATTGCTCAAATGGTGAAGGCTACAAATTTATGCATAATAGATTTACACTACTTCTAATCTTGGTGAATTATGAGTTAGACCTATTGTCTTGATTAGTTCCAATTAATAGCATACACTCTCTTCTTTGTCACATAAACCTACTATTGATGGCTCAATACTTCACACCTTCTACTCTACTCTTTTCTTTCAACTATCTACCATACTTAGCGATCACAACTGATCAGCTATAAGTATCTTTTTCCAAATGATATAATCAAGTCATCCTATTAGAACTTCCTTGAAATCATATTAGAGAAACAATACAACTCTCCAACAACATCTCCAATGGCTATACTAAGCACACAACACAAATAGGACCCTGTAACCCAATATGAGTAGACACATTGCTTCACATAGTCGGCTCCAACAAATTAACTAAAACTTTCTTGTCATGCTCAAATACATTATGCGCTCTTAACCAAAAATTCTTAAATCTTCTACAAATAGGAATCCAAACACACATATCAAGATGATAGACGCAACTGCTAAAGCAATATAAACAATGTTGGCTCCATCAAATAAACATAGGAAACTGTAACTGGCAACTGGAAACATTATAGCTCAACCTGTACTACACAAATGACTCTGCATCCATGAACATAGCATCATACACATGTCTTTAACATAAATATAAATGCACAAGGCTCCATTACAACCATACTGCAAATCACATATAGAACTCTTCCTGGGACATTGTCAAGAACACTTTTGAAACAAACAACTACACAATTTTCTGTACTCAGAATCAACCTCTGCATCTATGATATCATGCTCATAACATATCCATACAACATATGCTCAAGTCTCTCTACATAATACTTCCATGCATGTTTCTTACCATATGTTATCATCAATGACAAACATATAATCAACAATAGCTTGCTGGAAATCTCCAACAATCTCCCCCTTTGGCATTGATGGGAACATATAGAATGAAAAACACCACAAATCCAAATGTACAATTATTTGATAACATTCTGCATTTCCTCAATAAAAATCCCACAAGGATGAATCCTCCATCTACTACTAAATGCTTTGAATATCAACTACTATATACTCCCCTTACTAATACTTACTCCCCCTTTCTAGAATAAAACAATTGTTTTTGTTTTTCATGAATATATACTCACTCCCCCTTTGACATCAATGGAAAAGGGTGCCAAATCAAATAAGCACCGATACTAGTCCCGAAGTAGAGTAGTCAACCACTCATCAGTCATTGAGGACTGATGCATTATTGCAAACTCTAATCAGATTTAGGGAAGAGAATTACTCCCAGCTTCTCCCCGAGATACTTAAATGTATCCTTAGATAAAGGATTTGTGAATATATCTGCTAGCTATTCTTTTGTGCTCACATAATCCAATTTTACTTCTTTCTCTACAACTTTCTATCTTAGGAAGTGATATTTTATCTCAATGTGTTTTGTCTTTGCATGCATCACAAGGTTATTTGACATATTGATAGTGTTAGTGTTATCACAATGAATAACAATAGGATAATAAATTTGAATTCCAAAATCCTTTATCATCTTCTTGATCCACACAATTGTAGAAAAATTTACTGTTTATGCTACATACTCTACTTTTGTTGTGGACTGAGAAAAACAATTCTACTTCTTTCTTGTCCAAGTAACAAGTCTATCTCCAAGAAATACTTCTCCTCTTTGTTGCTGTCCAAAATGGAACTCTTATGCTCTAACAGGCCGCCAATATACCTTGAGATTGATATTAGGAATGGTTAGCTCCAAATGTGAGAGTTCTGCAAGGTAACTGGACCAACTATAGGGACTTACTATGCCCTCTTCACTTCTGGCTCTACAAAACCAAGGCGGGTGCACCTGACCTAGTTCAAATCAAACTTTATACACCAAGACACTAGGTCAGAATAACAGATAGAATATGGTGAGAAAGTGCTAAATGTGAACCACACACTCATTGAATCTCCATCACTATATGTAGAACCACAGACAACCAAATACTAGAAACTTAAAGGATGGTTCTTGCTTTTATGCTTTGGATCATAACAATGAGCAAACAATACTTTGTTGATAGAATATACTAATTTCGGACCAGTGCCTCATCCATTGGGCAAGATCTTCTAGGACATGAATGTCACACACACCAGACAAAAGCTGAGATTCAAAGCCATAAATACTCATATACTTTCTCTCTACTACTTGCAGAAATCCTTACATAGACAACATGATAGACATATATCCCATCTAAAGCATCATTTAATCCAATCCTTGATCAGAACTTAAGAATGGAGATACATACATAGAACAATATGAAATGAATTATAGAACTCAGGGCCTATCAAAGTTGACACACAGGAGAGATGAGAACAAATATATTTGTATTAAGTTTGTTGAATCCTCAAGTATACACAATCAATCAACATGAAGATTAATGCTTGAAAACTGTAGCTTAGACCTTCAACCTTTTCTTCATCAACAAAAGTTGCACAAAACAGTGTTACAATACTGGATCAAGACAAGAAACAATGCATAGCACTAAAAACTCAATCTTCAAACCCGTTGAAAATCAGAGAAAGGACACTATATACACAAGCTGACTTGGGATTCTCAAAAGAGAATGCAACAAGCTACCGGCTAGCTAGGTTCAAAATTTCAACCAAGTAGACCACTTGCAACTAGTCAAGAGTAGTACTAATTGGAGGGAAAACATTAAACCAACAGTGCATACAGTCAAAACTGATTTTCAATCATGACAAAATCTCTGAGACACCTTGGGAAACAAACAAAAACCTGCAAAGATGCCCTGGAAGAGACCCTGCAACCACTTCATGGTGCCTCTCAATAACTTCTTCACGCTGCAAAATCCTGGACCATGCTGGAAACGGCTGAGAAAATCATTTTCACCAATCCGGGTCACTTCTGCCATCAACACTGTCCTCTGGTAGCTCAAAATGTTCGCAGAGAAATTTAAAAATTGAATGCAAATGGTCACTTCTCATTTTTACCCTCGCATCGGTGGCTGATATTTGAATCTGGACTAACTTTAAGTCATGGCCGTCAATCTTATCTCCTTCGCGGGCTCTTGAAACATAACTCTGACTTAACTCCCGGTTACGCTTGGCGAATCCACGAACGAAGAGCCTTCGCTAGTTCGCTGAATATTTTTTGCCTTTGACTAAATATCTGGTGATCTCGTGACCTGCAGTTGATGGTTTACTCAATTTGGCGACTTGGCGACTGAATGGTCTGCGCGAAATCGTTGAATGTCTTCTGTCTTCAGGTTTTCTTTCTGCGAACTGGCGACTAAAGCCTTTCCTCTGAATCGCCAGATGTTTTCACTAACCATCACATTTCTTTGCGAATGTGCGAACAAAGACTTCGCTGAATCGCCAGATGTTTCAAAGTCTGTTAACTCTGTCTCGCGAATAAGCGACTGAAGGTTTACTGCTGAATCACTAGATAACTTCCTTCATATTCTTACCTTCTCGCGAATAAGCGACTGAAGGCCACGTGTCCAATCTCTGTCCTCTTTATTTAGCGATTACCTGACTGAAGGGGCATCTAGCGAACGTGCAACTAAAGGGCTTCACTTAGTCAGAAGAAGATAAAGAATATAGCAGAATTATCCCGCGACCTTGTGACTAAGGAGAAAATGAAAAAGTACATGAAGTTAGACACTCTTAAGTGACTTCAAAAAGTAACAAAGGAATAGAGAGCCACTTGAAGACCTAGGGTTTTTTGACATCAACGGCTACTTTTTGAACTTGGGAACCCTAATTTCTCCTATTCTGCAACAATGAACACTGAACCCTAATCCAATCTGAGAAAAATTTCTTACAGAGGGTTCATCTCGATCAAAATTTTCATAGGGGACCAAAAAATGCCTTCCTCATTTTTGAGCCCCAACAGTGGCTCTTTCTGGGGACATGTATCACCAAATGATACAATGAGGATTCAGAATCTCATGGTTAAGCAGACCACTCCAAAACTTTGAATCAAAAACAACCCTGAAAGAAAACCGGGGAAGAAACCTAACTACCTTTCATGGAAAAACAAAACTTCAGGAGAAGTAGAACTTTAGGAATTGTCCATGAACAGGCAATTCCAAAGTGCAACCAGTTAAATCCTTCAACAAATAAGAATCCCCTCCCCACTTGCTGTCAATTAGATAAGGGCCCAACCAAATTGGGTCAAACTTTCCATGCCTACCTTTATCCTCTAGCCTTGCATTCCACATTAAGACTAAATCATCAATTTCAAAACTCCTCTGAGTAGTCTTCCTGTCATACAATTGCTTGCATTGCTTCTGAAGCATCTCATTTTTCTCATGTGCATCCCTCCTTACCTCTTCCAACTGAATCAATTCATCCATCCTCACTCTCATCTCATCATCTAGGTCTTCATCATATGCTTGAATAAACTTGTACATTTGCAGCAGATTATTTTGAGGTAGCCTAGCTCCAATCCCATACACCAAATCAAATGGGGCACATCCTATAGCTTTTTTGATAGTTACTCTATCTGCCCATAATGCCCACTATAATTTTGAATCCCATGACCTTTTATTTGTGTCTAACACCCTTTTGAGGATCTTAATCAAGCTCTTATTGCTAGATTCGGCCTGTCCATTCCCTTGGGGATGATATGGAGAAGAAAATGCAATGTATATCCCAAATTTTTTACAAAAATCCTCAAACTCTTGAGATCTGAAACACATTGCATTGTCCACCACTACGATTTCTGGACATCCAAACCTTGACAGGATATTTTGCATCATGAAATCAGTGACAACCCTACTAGTAGCCCTCCTTGTGGGAATAGCTTCCACCCACTTAGTAAAGTAATCTGTTGGCACTAATATGTATGAGTGTCCACCACTGGACTTGTTAGGGATCTCCCCTATGAAGTCAATACCCCATTTTTGGAAAGGGTCCTGAACTAAGATTGGTCTCAATGGCAGATTCCCTTTGAACTTTAATTTATCAGCAAATCTCTGGCATGCATCACACCTCCTCACAAAATGGTGTGTGTCTTTAAACATCGTTGGCCACCAAAAACCAGACCTAATAATTTTATATGCAGTGGTCTTTGGCATGTAATGTCCTCCACACACACCTTGGTGCATTTCTTGTAACAAGGATTCAGACTTTCCTCGATCCACACACTTGAGCAATACACCCTCATTACTTTTCCACCAGAGCTCACCATGTATGATAGCATACCTTACTGATTTCAACTTGAGGGTTCTCCTTTTATTTTCAGTCATATCAGGGGGAGAAACCAACTTATGCAAGTAATGGATGATATCTTTGTACCAATCACAGCAGTCTAGATCACAAATATATGGTCTCTCCTCCTCCTCTAGCATATTGGCATGGTTTGCAACTAGATTACTCTGAGCCATTAATTTTGATAGGCCTAGACCTCTTACTAGCTTAGTAATCTGAATGTCAATATTAAACTCCTAGATCCTATTTATCCACCTACATCTTTTACCTGAAACCTCTTGTTGTACAAGAATGTCCTTGACAGCAGCATTTGGGACATAAGCAACCACCTTAGCCCCCACAAGGTAACACCTAAAAGCTTTAACTGCTTTAACCAAGGCATAAGCCTGTTTCTCTACTATATCATACTTTAGTTCTGCTACATGCAAAGACTTGCTGAAAAAGGATATGGGTTGTTCATACCCCTCAGAATTCTTTTGTAGTAAAACAGATGCAATTGTATGATAAGAAGCAAAGGAAAAGATTTGCATAGGCTTATCATAGTTTGGAGTCCTCAAGATAGGTGCATCCTTAATGGCCTGTTTGATGTTCTGAAAGGACTAATTTGCTTCTTCATTCCACTCAACCTTTGCACCTTTCTTCAACATTCTAGAGATGGGAATACAGATTTCTGCAAAATTGGTAACAAACCTTCTAAGAAAGTTGACTTGTCCAAAGAAAGATTGCACACCCTTGACATTCCTTGGTGGTGAGAGTTTGTCTATTGCCATAACCCTTTCAGGATCAATCCTGACTCCATCCTTGGACATAATGTGTCCTAAGAGTTTTCCTTCAACTACACCAAAAGAACATTTCTTTGGATTTAAAGAAACCCCATATTCCAAAGCTCTGACAAAAATCTTCTCAAGATGCTCACAATGCTGATCTTCTTTCTTTGAATATGTTGTAAGATCATCTTGGTATACCACTAGGAATTTATTAATAAAATCTGCAAAGGCCACATCCATGGCTCTTTGGAAAGTAGCTCCTGCATTTGTTAATCCAAATGGCATTCTAACATAAACATAGGTCCCCCAAGGAGTAGTGAAAGTAGTCTTGAATTGTTCTGACTCCTTGACCATGACCTGATTATATCCAGAGAAACCATCCATCATTGACATTAGCTCTAATCTAGTAACCCTTTGCATCATGTTCTCCATATTTGGCAAACCATAGTTGTCCTTCAAAGAATTGACATTCAAGTTTCTAAAATCAACACATAGCCTAATGTCACCATTCTTCTTCCTTACCAGGACTAAATTTGACACCCAAGTGGAGTGTCTGACTGGTTTGATTATCTCTGCATCCACCATTCTTTTTAGTTCATCTTGCATTTTTGGTGCTAAAAATGGATTCACAGGTCTCAGCCTTTGCCGATATGGTTTGGTACCTTCTTTTAATGGTATCTCATGCTGAAATAGATCTTCTCTATATGCCTTCAAGTCTTCATAGGACCATGCAAAAACATGTCTGAATTTCTTGAGAAGATCAATCAACTTACTTCTTATTTTCTGAGATAAACATTTACCTATGTAAATGTTCTTTGGATCTTGGCTCGTTCCCAAGTTCACCTTTTCCAAATCATCTAACTTGTTAGCAAGCCTAGGAACAAAAGCCCTTTCTTTACTATCAAATGCTCTCTCAAGAGCAACCAATCCCCTAGGAATTCTGTTTGATTTTAATTGTAGTACTTCCTTCCCTAAGAGATTTTCCTTTCCATCTTTGATGTCAACATAGGTACTGAAATTCATCTCCTGACCCTCAAAATGGGACTCACATTGTAAAAACCTCAAGATGTCCTGATCACCAGAAAACACCTGCCAATTCTCAACATTGTCTGGGATAGAGGGTCTAGTCACATACTCTACCTTTGATATTTCAGCAAAAGTGATATGATCTGGTCTCAATGCTATGTTAGCCAATAAGTCAGCCATTCTATTCTGACCTCTATCCACCCATTCAATCCCAAAAGCACTGAATAATTCAATCTCATCCCAAATAGCATTCCTATACTGTTTTAGTCTTTGGTTCTTTGATGCATATTTTGATCTAATCTGAGAAATCACTAATTCAGAATCACCAATTACCCTAAGATGTTTGATCCCATGCCTTGAAACTTGTCTCAAACCAATCAATAGGGCCTCATATTTAGCAACATTGTTTGTGCATGGGAACAAGAGAGTAAAAGAAAACTTGAAAGTTTTACCACTAGGGGATATTAACAACACTCCTGCTCTAGCACCATCCTTTGAACTTGCTCCATCAAAGTATAATGTCCATAAGACATTATCCTTTGCCAAATTATTTTCATCATCAGTCAATAGGATAGGTTTGATCTTCTCTTGCACATCCTTTTCTTGAACCTGAAAAGAGCCAATGCTGGTGTCAACAAAGCAATTCATGTTGTCTTCTTCTTCTTCCTCAATCATATGAGGTGTTCTAGTTTCTCTTGACACCTTTATATTTTCTCCTTCAATATTGAATGTAGCAAAAGAAAGGTCACATTGAATACTGCCCCCCATTGATGCACTCCACCTTCTAGATAAAAGCATTCCATATTGAGGTGGAATATCAACTACAAGAACACTCATAGTCAATTGTTTATTAGGAAATGCAACTAATTTGTAAGGCAAAGCCTTTATGGTACCAATGACTGGCACTTCTCTTGAATCCATAGCTTGACATCTCCCATGAGGCGTATCAACTTTTAATCCTAGTAACTTCATTATTTCTGCAGGCATAACTGTATTTGATGCTCCTGAGTCAATCATGCAATTCTTTAATGTTTTCCCATTGATCATCAAGGACAAGAAAAAGGGATTAACTATCCCTGATGAATCACTAACCATATTTGTATCCAAGAAGATTTGAGGGATCTTTGAAACAACTTCATCACCTTTGTTTTCAAGTGTATCCTTCAAAGAGGCAACATATTTGTCATTTTTACTCACCTCTTGGGCTTCTGCAGAGGAGACACCATTCACCCATTCTAGAGTCTTCACTTTATGCTCTTCTATTCTCATCATCTCTAGAAGGGGGACCTTGACAGTCAACTGTGATAGCAGCCTTGTCATATCAATAGGGACATATTTCTGATCATTTATGTCATTATCAGGGACATTGACTAATTTTTCTTTCACACAATCGGATCTGCCCTTGGGAAAAGAATCCTCACCTCCTTGGAGGATGGGAAGAGCAACATCTGTTGTTTTTATCTTGTCCTTAGGTGTTGTAGTATGCATGACCTTTTTCTTTAATTTCATTTGATTAGCAACATCATCATTGTCTCCTTTTTCAACAGGCCCTTTTGCATCATCTACTGTCCTTTTGATAAAAACACTGCCTGGCTTACCAGCTGCATTTCCAACTGTCCTACTCCTTAAATTGTAGTTACTCTTGGCTTGAGTGATCATGTCTACGGTGATTTGAGCTATCTCCTCATCTGAGGGTCTCCTTAAAGAGATTTTTTCATCACATTTTACCACACCACATCCAAGATCATCATACTCCTCTTCCTCTTCATCAGTAGATCCATCATCATCCCATGCATGTGAAGAAGTCATTCCACATCCATCCTTATCATATTGTTCATCATGTTCTTGGTTATTTATCATATTCAATGCAATAATGCAATAGTCTGAACTATGAGGTGACTGGCAAGCAGCACACCATGGAACATCTTCAATCACATTCACTAAATTTCTTTGTAAAGGATCAGGGATCCTATCATTAGGTCTGTCTTGTTTGGTTGGGAGAATAGGCTTTCCATCCTTCCACTGAGTATTGTAGGGGAAATTTTGCATTCGTGGCTCTCTAGCATAGTTATTTGGCATGGATCTGTCATTTGTAACAGCCCTAGTGTTTCCTCTCTCATTTGGCTTCAAGCCTTCCAAAGCCTTCAAGATCTGCTTAAGATTATCCTCCTCTTTGGGTTTGGAATCAGCAAGCCTAGCTATTTCTCTTTTATTCTGCAACTGAGGTTTACAATCTTCTCTCCTTCCTATTTTTCCTGATATCCTTCTATTGCTTTCAATGTTAATTGCTAGCTTATAGGCCTCCCCAAGGGTTCTAGGGTTCTTATCTCTTAAAAGATACCCCATCTTTACATCAAATGCATTCAAGTATGTGACAAGACACACCCTATCATCTAATCTAATCACTTGCAAGAGCCTATGCATGGCCTTTTGGAATCTAATGTTGAATTCAAGGACATCTTCATTCTGATTCTTCTTGATATTGTTAAACTCATTTAGAATAAAACCCTCATTTGTTTTGTCCCCATAATGTTCCTTAAAACAATTCTTAAAATCATTCCATGATCCTATGCTAGCATGGGGGAGTCCTCTAAAACAATCCCTAGAATCTTCAATAAGGGATTGTACAAATAACTTCATGATCACATCATCAAAGTTTACATTGTAATCATCTATCACATCTATGAAATTTTTTAGATGTTCCTCACATGTAATAACATTATTCCCAGTGAACTTTGGGAGTTTCTTTCTAATCTCATCAGGAATAATATTAGGATAACCAGGAATACCAAAAAAAACAAGTTGCTTGTACCTTTCATGAATGGGAGCTCCATGTGGTGGTAAATCGATTCCTTGAGAAGTGGATGTCCTTATGTTAGAGCCATCAGGAACTCTAGTATGACTAGGTGTAGCATTTGCTTGAGCAGCATTATTCCATTGAGTGCCACCTTGTTGGAAAGAAGTAGCAGCATTAGAGGGTCCTAAGGCATGCTTGAGAAAATCAATCTTTTTTCTAACTTCTACAGTAGAAGCCTCCAACTCTGCTCTCTCTAGTTATTTATCTAATATCTCTTTCTTTCTCCTAGCCATCTCTAACTCTGAATCCAATCTCATTTCTGGATCTAATGTTCTATCTACTACAACTTGTTCATTTATTTGAATGCCAACAACCTTCTATTTTCCTTTATCTTTAGGCCTAGTGTCTCCATACACCTCTTGCACAACTGGCTGTTCTTCTATTCCTTCAGGTTCTGGGACAAAGTTAATTGCCTCTAAGCTTTGTAACTGCCTCTTTAGTTGTTCTGCCCTTGCCATGGTCTGCCTGATTCTATCTTCCTTTTCATTGTCTCTTCTCTGCCTAATGGCAAGTTGTTCTTGAATTTTCCTTTCAAGTTCACAAACCTCCTCAAAAATCTCTTCTGATTCAGGGAGAGTGGTGTCAGACTCATCACCTCCCACTTGACCTTCCTCCTCATACTGGTTCAGTCCCAAGTCATCAGCCTCTTCATATTCTGATATATCTCCTTCTTGACTAGGCTTGGCTTGAGTTTCCTGTCTTGTATTCTTCTTTTTCTTCCAAGTATGAGAAAGACCTCCTTTCTTCTTTTTTCCTTCCCTTGTCTGACTAGGCTCAGAGGTGCCTGGATTTTCTTCCACTGTATTTTTAGGATACTGCTTTCTCTGGGACCTAGTACCCATGTAACTCATCTTCAAATTCTTCAAAACTTAGCACTGCTTCAAAGATGTTTGAGTCACCACCCAAGTGTATTGGGAAAATTAGAAAATCACCTTCTTATTTTCAAACACATGAATAAGTTACAAAAGACCAAAGGGACAAGGACAACTCTGTGTTTCCAATGATGACCCACTAGTGCAAATGTGGTCAGCTATAAGGTCTTCAATCTTTAAACTATAACTGCAACCAAAAGTACTTAAAAATGAACAACCTTGTCATTGTAATTCCCCAGCAGAGTCGCCATCTTGTTGGTGTCCAAAATGGAACTCTTATGCTCTAACAGGCCACCAATATACCTTGAGATTGATATTAGGAATGGTTAGCTCCAAATGTGAGAGTTCTGCAAGGTAACTGGACCAACTATAGGGACTTACTATGCCCTCTTCACTTCTGGCTCTACAAAACCAAGGTGGGTGCACCTGACCTAGTTCAAATCAAACTTTATACACCAAGACACTAGGTCGGAATAACAGATAGAATATGGTGAGAAAGTGCTAAATGTGAACCACACACTCATTGACTCTCCATCACTATATGTAGAACCACAGACAACCAAATACTAGAAACTTAAAGGATCGTTCTTGCTTTTATGCTTTGGATCATAACAATGAGCAAACAATACTTTGTTGATAGAAGATACTAATTTCGGGCTAGTGCCTCATCCATTGGGCAAGATCTTCTAGGACATGAATGTCACACACACCAGACAAAAGCTGAGATTCAAAGCCATAAATACTCATATGCTTTCTCTCTACTACTTGCAGAAATCCTTACATAGACAACATGATAGACCTATATCCCATCTAAAGCATCATTTAATCCAATCCTTGATCAGAACTTAAGAATGGAGATACATACATAGAACAATATGCAATGAATTATAGAACTCAGGGCCTATCAAAGTTGACACAAAGGAGAGATGAGAACAAATATATTTGTATTAAGTTTGTTGAATCCTCAAGTATACACAATCAATCAACATGAAGATTAATGCTTGAAAACTGTAGCTTAGACCTTCAACCTTTTCTTCATCAACAAAAATTGCACAAAATAGTGTTACAATACTGGATCAAGACAAGAAACAATGCATAGCACTAAAAACTCAATCTTTGAACCCTTTGACGATCAGAGAAAGGACACTATATACACAAGCTGCCTTGGGATTCTCAAAAGAGAATGCAACAAGCTACCGGCCAGCTAGGTTCAAAATTTCAACCAAGTAGACCACTTGCAACTAGTCAAGAGTAGTACTAATTGGAGGGAAAACATTAAACCAACAGTGCATACAATCAAAACTGATTTTCAATCATGACAAAATCTCTGAGACACCTTGGGAAACAAACAAAAACCTGCAAAGACGCCCTGGAAGAGACCCTGCAACCACTTCATGGTGCCTCTCAATAACTTCTTCACACTGCAAAGTCCCGGACCATGCTGGAAATGCCTGAGAAAATCATTTTCACCAATCTGGGTCACTTCTGCCATCAACACTGTCCTCTGGTAGCTCAAAACGTTCGCAGAGAAATTTAAAAATTGAATGCAAACGGTCACTTCTCATTTTGACCCTCGCATCGGTGGCTGATATTCGAATCTGGACTAACTTTAAGTCATGGTCATCGATCTTATCTCCTTCGCAGGCTCTTGAAACTTAACTCTGACTTAACTCCTGGTTACACTTGGCGAATCCGCGAATGAAGAGCCTTCACTAGTTCGCTGAATATTTTTTTCCTTTGACTAAATATCTGGCGATCTGGCGACCTACAGTTGACGGTTTACTCAATCTGGCGACTTGGTGACTGAATGGTCTGCGCAAAATCGCTGAATGTCTTCTGTATTCAGGTTTTCTTTCTGCGAACTAGCGACTAAAGCCTTTTCGCTGAATCGCCAGATGTTTTCACTAACCATCACATTTCTTTGCGAATGTGTGAACAAAGACTTCGCTGAATCGCCAGATGTTTCAAAGTATGTTAACTCTTTCTCACAAATAAGCGACTGAAGGTTTACCGCTGAATCGCTAGATAACTTCCTTCATATTCTTACCTTCTCACGAATAAGCGACTAAAGGCCACGTGTCCAATCTCCGTCCTCTTTATTCAGTGATTACCTGACTGAAGGGGCATCTAGCGAATGCGTGACTGAAGGGCTTCACTTAGTCGGAAGAAGATAAAGAATACAGTAGAATTATCCCGCGACCTTGCGACTAAGGAGAAAATGAAAAAGCACGTGAAGTTAGACACTCTTAAGTGACTTCAAAAAGTAACAAAGGAATAGAAAGCCACTTGAAGAACTAGGGTTTTTTGACATCAACGGCTACTTTTTGAACTTGGGAACCCTAATTTCTCTTGTTCTGCAACAAAGAACACTGAACCCTAATCCAATCTGAGAAAAATTTCTTACAGAGGGTTCATCTTGATCAAAATTTTCATAGGGGACCCAAAAATGCCTTCCTCATTTTTGAGCCCCAACACTCTTGAGGTACTCTTTCTATCATCCATGCAACCTACCCAATCTACATCTGTATACACACGAAGGTTTACATTCTCTGAATTAGGATACCATAAACCATAGTCTATAGTTCCTTTCAAATATCTGAATATCCTCTTTCCTACCATAAGATGATTTTGTTTAGGTTCTGCTACAAATCTTCCAACTATACCAGCTGCATTATAAATATTAGGTCTAGACTGAGTAAGATATATGAGTTTACCAATCATAGACTTATATAGGGTTATGTCTACTACTATAGAATCATCTTCTTTTGAAATCTTGCATTCTATTATAATAGGGGTACTAACTGGCTTGCAATCATCCATCTTGAATTTCTTCAATATATCTTTCACATACTTAGACTGATTAATGAAAATACCTTTGTCTGTCTGCTACACATTTGGTCCCAAAATGTACTTGATAGGTCCAATCATGGTCATTTCAAATTCTCTCTATGTTTCTTTAGAAAATTCTACACTAAGCTTGTCATTACCACCAAAAAGAATGTCATCAACAAAAATGGCAACTAGTAATAGTCCATCAGGTGTCTCTCTTATGAATAAGTTACGATTTTCTGCTCCTTTCTTGAATCCAATCTTAGTTAAGTAACCATCTAATATTTCATACCATGCTCTAGGGGCTTTCTTAAGTTTATAAATGGATTTCTTTAGTCTTCATATCATATCAGGTTTGTCTGATAAAGTAAATCCTTCAAGATGCTCTATGTAGACTTCTTCCTTCAACTCTCCATTCAGGAATGTTGACTTGACATGCATATGATATACTTTAAATTCTTTGAATGTTGCATAGGATATAAATAACTTTATGGATTCCAATATGCTTATAGGGGAAAATGTATCAGAATAATCAATTCCTTCTCTCTACGCATAACCTTTACATAATAGTCTTGCTTTATTTCTTACTATTGTTCCATCTGCATTCATCTTGTTTCTGAATATCCACTTGGTTCCAATCACATTCATGACACTAGGTCTAGGTACCAATTCTCATGTATCATTCTTAACTATCTGATCTAGCTCTTCTTTCATTGCTTCATGCCAATCTGAATCAATACAAGCATCTTCAATGCTTAAGGGTTCAATTTATGAAAGTAAACATAACACTTCATCAACTGTGAAACTTTTTTCTATTGATCTTGTCATGACTTTGTTGTTTTGATCACCAATGATATTATCTTTTGAATGGTATCTAGATGTGAATTTAGGAACATTAGGTGTGACTCTCTCATCCATCTTTTGTCATTCTTCTTCACTTATTTCAGGGTCATTCAATAATACATTAATGCTGTCAAATATTTCATCAACAATTGTTTCTCTACTGGCAGGTCTAGGTTCTTCTTCTATCATAGGTGCATAATAATGATATCTCTCTTGAATCATAAACTTCTCATCAATATTTACATGTGCACTTTCAATAATCTTCTTCA
Source organism: Chamaecyparis obtusa (assembly GCA_027943335.1). Lineage (NCBI taxonomy): Eukaryota > Viridiplantae > Streptophyta > Pinopsida > Cupressales > Cupressaceae > Chamaecyparis > Chamaecyparis obtusa. The sequence continues at coordinate 44,016 of BSBK01002137.1, read as the reverse complement.
ATCTTAAGTTAAAATATCTATAAGCTTTTCTTTTAGTAGAGTAACCAAGAAAAATACCTTCATCGCTTCTTGCATCAAACTTTCTAATAGCTTCATCTCTATTGATGTAGCACTTTCTTCCAAAGATTTTGAAGTATTTTACTATAGGTACATTCCCAAACCATAGCTCATAAGGTGTCTTGTCTGTTCCTCGCCTTAATTGAATTCTATTGATAGTATAGACTGGAGTATTTACCGCATCTCTCTAATAGGTGTGTGCAACCTTTCCTTCAATAATGATGGTGCATGTTGTGTCAAGTATGATCCTATTTTTTATTTCTACAATTCCATTAAGCTGAAGGGTTCTAGGTGTACTTAGCTATCTCTTTATCCCATGTTCTTCACAATAATCATAAAATATGTTAGAGGTGAATTCTCCTCCTCTATTTAATCTTAGATATTTTATCTTTAATCCAAAATCATTTTCAACTTTAGCATTGAATATTTTGAACTTCTCAAATTCTTCTGATTTTTCTTTTAAGAATGCAATTCACATCATTTTAGAATAATCATCAACAAAAAAATAAAGTACCTTTCACCATAGTATGATCTTTATTTGAGTTCATCCACATAAATGTGTATTCACTAGATCCAATTTGTTCTCTACCAAGTTATGCTTTCTTTAGAATGAATTCCTCACATGTTTTCCCATCACACATTCCCTACATATTATATCAACTAGTTTTGTAATGCTAGGAAGGTCTCTAACTACCTTTACATTGCTTATCTTTACTATATTATCAAAATTGATGTGACATAGTCTTTTGTGCCATAACCAACTGTCATCTACTTTATAAACAAAAAAACTTTCTTCTGAATTAAGCTGAACCTTTTGTCTTTGAACATGGTTCTATCATTTCTCCTTCTTTATTATTAATGATGTACTTATTGTCTTTGAATTCCAACTGATATCCTTTTTCATGCAACTGTCCAACACTTAGTAGGTTATGCTACAAACCATCAACATATAGAACATCATCAGTATTATTCTTTCCATCCAAGTGATAGCTCCTCTACCTATGATAGGTTTAGAAGTGTTGTCTCCAAATCTAACCATGCCACCTTTGTACTTGTCCAGATGTACAAATCTATCTTTTTCTCTTGTCATGTGATGTGAACAACCACTGTCAATGATCTAGTCTATTCTGATGTCTGCTTGTGAAATTAATGCTAACTCTTGTTTTTTCTTTTCATCTTCAAGATCCATCTCATCAAACATCTTCTCCATATCTTCAATAGAAATGAATCTAATTTCATCTTCTATTGAATCTTCATCTGATACTCCATCTCCAGCATAGTAACATTCTTTTGTATACTTAGGCTTGTAATTAGTTTTGAACTTCTTGACTCTTGTAGGACACTTAGATGCAAAGTGACCAATCTTGTTACATGAAAAGCATTTGAATGGTAACTAACCTTCATATTTTCCTTTTCCTTTTCTTTCTTTCTTAGCAATCATAGAAATGAAATCATCTAGTTCTTTATCTTCATCATCATCATCAAAGTTACCAAAAGTGTTCAAGAATTTCTTACCATGGACTCAAGATTTGAAGGTTGTTTCACTTTTAGGTTCTGTCTTCAAACTTGAAATCTCGAATGTTGAAATATTGCTAATTAAGGTCTCTCTTCTAAAGTCTTTTGAAAACTACATAGTTTCATCTAGGATGTTTATCTTGCTCTCATTTTTTGTTGTCAAAGTAGTCATCAACTTATCCATTTTGTCTTCTTCTGAAATTTCTCCACCATTGTTTCTGATTCTTGCAACAGCTTCATTAATCCTTTTATTGTAGGCTTTGATGTTCTCTTCAGGTAGCATCTCCAATGTATTGTATTTTTTCTTCCATGTCTTTTTACACCCATTCTTGGCTTGGATGTCTCCTTCAAACATGTCTTATAGATACTTCCATATCTTGTAGGATTTATCTACTTTCTTGATCTCTAAAAACTCATTGTCAGACAAGGTGCTGATAAGGGATTATTTGGCAATAGAATTTTGAGTGAATATATCCTTTTTCTTAAGAGTTTCATCTTTCTTTGCAAGATCTGATAAAGTGGGAATCTAAACTTCTTTAGTAGCTACTTCAAAAATCTCAAAACAAATGCACTACAAATGTGTTGTCATTTTGTTCTTCCGATCTAGATAGTTCTCTCCATCAAACTTAGGACTTTATTTTCTAAAGAATGCCATCTAATCAACCTCATGCTATTAAATTTTCTCTCTAAGGCACTTCGCTCTGATACCAATTGTTATGAATAGTTCCATTAGATAACTGAGAAGGGGGGGAGGGGGTGAATCAGTTATCTACAAGATTTAATTATTTATATAATTAAGTATAGATTAACATTAAGCATAAACACAATATGAGAACACTTATCAAAACACCACAATTTTGGTTATGAAGAAACCCAAATAGGTAAAAACCCCGGTGGGAATTAGCACCCACTATAAACTACACTAGAGTATAATGATCCCTGTTAGAAGATCTTACAACCTTGTTAGGAGTTAATCTTTACAATGCATTAGGTATAGTGACATGGTCAAAGGTCAGACCTTGTTAGAAGTATTTTACAATTAACCCTGTTAGGTGTGAGGACACACTCTCTAGGAGCACACTTCTCAAATGGTGAAGGCTGCAACCTTCTGCATAATAGATATACACTATATCTGGATCTTGGTGAACTACAAGTTAGACCTACTATATTGATCAGTTCCAATGAATAGCATACCCTCTCTTCTTTGTCACATAGACCTTCTACTGATGGCTCTATACTTCACACCTTCTACTCTGCTCTTTTCTTTCAACTTTCTACCATACTTAGCGATCACAACTGACTGGCTATAAGTATCTTTCTCCAAATTATATAATCAAGTTAGCCTATTATAAATTCCTTGAAATCATATTAGAGAAACAATACAACTCTCAAACAACATCTGCAACAGATATAATAAGCAAGCAACACAAATAGGACCACACATCCTAATATTAGTAGATGTGTCACTTCACACAGTCGGCTCCACCAAATTAACTGAAACTTTCTTCTGATGCTGAAATACATTTTTCTCTCTTAACCAAACATTCTTAACTCTTCTCCAAACATGAATCCAAACATGCATATCAAAATGATAGGCACAACTACTAAACCAATATAAATAATGTCAGCTCCATCAGATAAACTTAGGAAACTGTAACTGGCAACTGGAAACATCATAGCTCAACTTGTACTACACAAATGACTCTATGTCCATGAATATAGCATCATACACATGTCATCAACATAAATATAAATGTGTTAGGCTCTATTACAACCATACTGGAAATTACATACAGAACTCTTCTTGGGACATTGTCCTGAATACTACTGAAATAAACAACTACACAGCTATTTGTACTCAGAATCAACCTCTACGTCTATGGTATCCTACTAATAACATATCCATAGAATAGATTTTAAAGGCTCTATACATAATACTTCCACACATGCTACTTACCATATGTTGTCATTAATGACAAACATACAATCAACATTGGCTTGCTGGCAAATCTCCAACACTCTCTTCTAGAGTGGGGTCAAGGAGTGGAGGCCTTGTTGCCAAACCCAAATAAGACCTTCAAAACCCCAAATCAACACACAAGATTCACCACTTAGTGCTCAAGATTATCATTATTGAGCACTACACCAAAGGTTGATAATTTTCAGCCTTGAATCTTAATTATCAATATTCTTTATGCCCTACTTTAGATCGTTATGTAAGAGAATATGGGATTCAATTGATTTTCTTGTTCATTTCATTTTGAATGTTTAAACACTTCATGAAAAATCAATACAATATCATATGGTCTACTTTTTCTAGTACATTTCAACAAGTGCAGTAAATAAAGTGTTATGCATAATAAAAAGGTTGTAACTTATGGCATGGATAGAAGTATTCAAGCTTCAGAGGTCTGAGTACAATACTTGAACCATTGAATTGAACATGTGTGCACTTCTTGAAAGCTTCAACTAGAATAAAATTCCACCACTTGAAATGTTTGGAGCTTGATTGAATGGTTGACTAGTAGTAGGTGAAAGTGTTAGCATCTAATCATTAGCTATAGAAAGATCAACAGTATTCTCCTCAATACGTTTTAAGTTGGCATCCAATGCTTCTTCCACACTAGGTCTAAACAACTTTAGGAAAACTAAGCATAGAGTGCAATACCCTAAGCTTTCAGAAAAGAGAAATAACCTAAGGTTATCTAAACATTTTTTACTGTAGCTTGAAGCCCTCCAATAGCCACTAAAGAAGCAAGTGAACACCTCTTCACAAGGAGTGCAAGTTACTTAGTTTTTTTGCTAGCATACATTACAAGCTCTAACAAATATGTTGAGTCCTCCCCCAAAAAAATGAAGAATAACTTGTAGCTTGTACAATAGCAAAAAAAAAAGTTGAGAAAGGGTTGCAGTATATGCACCACCATAAGAAGTGTTAGATGGTCATAAAATTTGCATATTATAAAGAATCCATTAGTACTGAGCATTAAGAAATAATGTATGTGCACAAGGACCATCACTAAGTATTTTGAGTGTAGATATTGCAGTGTGAAGCTCAAAACCATTAGTGGAGGTTGTAGAGAAGCATCAACAAGTTGCTCTGCAAGTTGATTAATACAATCAGAAATAATTTCCAATAAAGTGAGTGTAGTTGGACTCAAACTCCCATTCTATTGCACATCTATAGCTACATGTTGAACTTCATCTAGGGAAGCCAAAGCTTCATTCACTCTTTGTATTGCTACAAGAACATCTAGAAAATCAAGAATTCCCAACAACCATTTCCCTAATTTTGAAATCTCATAATCTTCTAAGGTAGGAGTCCTGAATTGAGGAAATCCTAGAACAATTTGATAATGACTCCAGAACACCCTTTGTGAAGCCATGATTTAAGGAAGCCTATGCTAGAATAACTGAGAGGGTGGGGGGGGTGAATCAGTTAGGTTAGTTATCCTACAGTCCCAAATCTTAAGATGCAACATACAAAATAATTTCAACAAATTTTGTAGCTCAATAACATAAACTTTTAAACTATTTGTGTCTTTACTGATTACCAGTTAATTAACTCACAGTGATTACCGACCAAATAAAATATGTAGTATGTAAAGTATGACAATAAAGAAATCATCACAGAAACACATAACACAATGATTTAATGTGGAAACCTTGTTAAGGGAAAAACCACCTGGGATCAGTAACCCAAATTAATTTTCACTCTTCTGGAGTGAGCTTGGTAAAGAGTGAACCCTGTTAAAGGTTACAAACACACTGTTAGGTGTGACCTTGTTAGAGGATCTAAGACTAATAGTTAACATTCAACTAGCATTCACTATGGGGTTGATAGGATAACAATGTACATTCATTGAATGACATAGGGGCATAACATAAGATGGTTAAGTCCACTCAGATAAGATATTTTTCAGTATCAATGGTTAAACTGATATAGTAGTTGATTAGATTACAATACAACTTATCTTGCAGATGTTCAGATCTATTCTAAGCCCATACACACCTGTAATCAATATATCAATTCACTTTCTTAACTTACTTTCACTTGGTAATAGCTCTCTGATGCTTGGTATTGTTCTGTAGATTGGTTGTCCTTCAACCAGTCTAGTCAGGCATGCATTAAACTATATTCACATTAAATCTCTATAGTCTTCTTTCTTCCAGCATGTTTCAATAAAGAAACTCATGTCTCTTATATAGACAGATAAACTATTTTCATATCAACCATAAAATTTTGCCACTTAATCTCCTTCATAGATTTTGCCCCTTAAACCTTCCTTGGCGGTTGTGTCAGTAATATGTTTCAATTCCATCCTTTAGATCTTCTCCAAATTTTGTCAACCGTGGATCTTATAACAAACTTTATCCTCAAATCTCGAGTGACCCCACAATAGTGGGTTACACTTTTTTAGACATGTTGATTTTTGTTGAAATAACACATTTTTAATAAAATATGATGATTTAAGCCTTGAGAGGTTCCATTTGAATAAATTAATTATAAATGGTTATTTCAAAGCCTCTTAGATAAAAAAACATGGATATAACATCTATACTCCTCATTCATACCTACAATAGAGTCTCCTTCGTACCTATTAAAATGCTGATAAAAAATCACTTTGAATTTATCTTTTGGCAGATCAAATGAATTGATTTGACAAACCTAACTATTTATTAAGGTACTACTAAGAAAAATCATTCCAATGATTATAACGTTAATATATATTATGTTTATTATGACTTTGTATTTTTAGTTTTACTAAATATAGATATTTTACCATATGTCTACCTCTATGTTTGATGCTTATGGAAAAATAGTAAATGAGAGAAAAATATTCTAAAAATATATATGCCCTACGTATTGAAGTTCTCATTTTATAAAATAAAAATAAAAATCAAATTGGACAAATACACAACAAGCTATAAGGTATCTAGTCAAGGTATGTCAAAATTATGATTTAGTCAACTACAAACGTTAATAAAATATGACATAATAGCATGATAATTTCATCAAAAAAATTGCATTTCCTCTATATGGATGCTACAAAACTAAATTAGAAAGAAGCAAATTGATATCTATTTTAGATAAAAAGTTATGCTCTATGAAAACCAAGTCACTCTTTGAAAATAACATTTTTTGCAACATACCAGTTTTCATGGGAGAAAGAAAAAACCATTCAAATAAATTCAAAAATAAAAATTAAAAATATATTTAGAATCTAGACATAAAATACTAAAAGACTCTAATTTACTTCATTTTCTGATTTAAAAGGGTTGAATGACAATATGCATCCGAATTTGATTTTTTTTTTTTCAAAATGTAGAGTCCATTGTCCATTCAGGAAAAACAATATAACCCACTATTGTGGGTTCCCCCTCTTGAAATCATAACAATCTCCATCTCATCAATTTATGTCAGCTAAACTTAAGTATTTAATACTTTCATCCATACTTGAATAACAAAGAAATGCGTTGACAAACAGAAGCTCGGTTAATATTGTCACTCAGTATACTGGCTCATGTTAATATGATTTAGAACAACAGAGAGGGGGGGTGAATCAGTTGTTCTCAGGTCCTAATGTATAAAATAAACTTACAAACTTTTCCTTAAATCAGATCCAATAACCAAAACAAACTCGGTCATCACTGATTCAAATAATAGAAACATATAACAATGCAGTCCACTACCCAGCTATAACTTAACTTGTAAAACACAGAAATGTTCAAACCAAAACATTCATACAAATATTAACACCAAGATTTATGGTGGAAACCCAATTTGGGAAAAACCACTTTATAACATGCTACTATTATTTTCACTCTTCTGAAGTGAGCTCAATATAAATCCAACCCTGTCAAAGATTACAATACACACTATCAGGTGTGACCCAGTTAAAGGATTTCAATCACCCTGTTAAAAATGAGCCTAGTCATATGACTTATAGACACTCCATTAGAATGCAACCTTCTTTAAAGGATTTAACATATGATTGTTAGGTCAACCTCTGTTAAAAGGATTTTGACTGTTACAATGGTTAGAAAGTAGCAGCAATATTTATCTGAAAAATATACAACTCACTTTGCAAATATCAGATCTGATTTCATACACTAATGTTGGTTTACTGACTTTGAAACTTTTCCATCTCCATCTCTGATTTGCTTAGAACTTTTCTTCAAGCAACCACCACAATTCTCCTTCAGCCTTTTCTTCTTATTCAGTCAATAAAACTTTATTGATCTTCCAGCATTCTCTGTTCACCCATGCACTTGCATATCCAAATGCTCAGGTTCCCTTTATACTCTCCTCAATTAGGTTAACTTATCTTATGTCGCTCAATCTCATTCATAGATCTTAGGGTTAGGTTAGATTCATTGAATCTACCTGCTTCATGTTCTTTGGCTCCTTTTCTAGAATCATCTCAAATCTCTTAAAGATATACAATAAAACATTTTATAGTGCATTTAATGCTTTCAAACAATCAATATATAAAGTCAACACATTTTACATAATCTAAGAATTCAACAATGTTGGCTCCAAAACTAAATTCTCTTCAAATATAAAATTGCTGATGCTCGATCAATACTGTGATCAACTACTCAGTCTTCATGTAGAAAGCTCGATCATTACTAAAAATATTTCCTTGACTTACACTGTCTTCCTCGGAAATTAATAGTTGTTCGGTCGACACTAATATTACTCGGCTTAAACTTGATTTTTCCATTCTTTTCCCGATCAAGCCTACCAGTTTAGTCTTCAGTCTTACTAGTATAAACAATACATTGTCTCATCATTGTGCAACATAGTCAAGTACACTTTGTAGTATCAAGATAACTCAACCTTTCCTTAGGTGCTATTGTTACCAACCTTGCCTATCCCCTTAGTAACACTCAAATAGATATAGTGCTTTCCTAAGTAGCAATAGTCTTACTAGTTAAGTTTTGACATCAATGACAATACAACAATTGTTTCAATTGCAGTTTCCAACAATCTCCCTCTTTGGCATTGATGGAAACACCATATGATATCACCTAAATAACACATGGATTACCAACCAATCTAAAAACTTATTTGTTCATCAGAGAATTATATTTAATATCCTTAGCTTCATTCTAATTTAGAATCCTATAAGCCTCACTTTTGTGACCATCGAAATTATTCAGATCTCCCTCCATCTTGATCCTTCATTTCAGTTCATCATCCTTAGCTTCAATATCATGTGTTATCATATCAGTTCATTTCCCTGAAAAAAATGCCAAATCAACAACTAAAACATACATCCATTAGATGTAGATAATATCTATGGAGCTCAGTGTTTCTCCCTTTTTCATCTTGCTTATGACTGATTCCTTATTTTTGCTTCTTTTCATAACTCTAGGCCAGCCCTAAAGTGTGACAATCTTCTGCATTAATTTGTCAAATATTCTGTTGTAGCACATTTGATGTGGTTCTCCTACCTTGTCTAGGCAGCCTTAGTTAGGGGAAGGACCCCTAATTTACTTCTCAAATACTCATGAGCTTCTATGGGTAAAGCTTTAGTGAATATGTCTGCTAATTGTTCTTTTGTATTCACATATTCCATTCGAACTTCTTTATCTTGTACTAATTCTCTCAAGTAGTGATACTAGATTGCTATGTGCTTGGTCTTAGTGTGCATCACTGGATTCTTATAAATATTGATAGCACTTGTGTTGTCATAGAAAATAACAATAGGTTCAGTGATTTCTTCTTTCATGCCTATCAATAATTATTTTATCCATACCAAGTTTGAACAGTTTACTGTAGTAGCAACATACTCGGCCTTAGCAGTAGATTGGGAAATGCAATTTTGTTTCTTGCTTGTCCAGGAGACTAATCTCTATCTAAGAAAGAAAGCTCCACCACTAGTACTCTTTCTTTCATCTACATTTCTTGCCCAATCAACATCTATATAAAATCTGAGTTCAAATTTTTCATCCTTCTTATAATATAGACCAAAGTCAGTAGTTCCTTTCAAGTATCTCATAATTCTTTTCACAGCCATCATGTGTGTTTCCTTAGGATTGGCAGAGAATCTTGCCACAATCCCAATAGCTAGTGCAATATTTGGTCTACTATGTACAACATACTACAATTTTCCAATCATGGATCTGTACAAAGTCTAATTCACTTCTGCAGCATCATCATTCTTAGATAACTTTTGTCTAGTAACAATAGGAGTTCCCACTAGTTTAGCATCTTCCATCCCAAATTTTTTTAGTATTTCATTGACATACTTAGACTCTGTAATGAAAATTCTATTCTTCCTCTGATATACTTGTAAACCAACAAAGAATTTGATCTCACCAAACATACTCATTTCAAATCTAGTTTACATTTCATTTGAAAATATTTTACACAATGCATCTTGTCCACTAAAAATAATGTCATCCACAAATTTTTTTTCCAACAAGATACCTTTACCTTCTTCATCCTTCATGTATAGATTGCTTGTGTTATTTTTTCTTGAATATCCAATCTGTATCAAGTAGTTGTGCAACTTGTCATATGATGCTCTAGGAGCTTGCTTCAATCCATATAGTGCTTTGTTTAGTTTGCACATAATGTGTCTTCTGTTTGGATCAATAAAACCTTCTGGTTGTTCTATGTAAACTTCTTCTTTTAGTATACCATTCAAAAATGTAGACTTGACATCCATTTGATATACCTTGAAATCTTTATAAGTAGCATATGCAAGAAGAGTTCTTACTCCTTCCAATCTAGCTATAGGGGAAAATGTCTCCCCATAATTTGTTCCTTCTTCTTGTGCATAGCCTTTGCATAACAGCCTAGCTTCATTCCTAGTGATTTAACCATTTTCATTCATCTTATTCTGAAACACCCACTTTGTTGCTATAACATTTTTGTTTTGAGGTCTCGGCATCAAAGTCCAAGTATCATTCTTGTCAATCTAGTCAATCTCTTCATTCATTTCTTGTATCCAGTCTTCATTCTCCAATGCCTCTCTAGTTGACTTGGGTTCAAATTCACATAGTAGGCATGTTGGATCCTTAGTCTTACTTCTGGTCTGAATTCTAATATTTTTGTCTCCAACTATCTGTTCAGGCTTGTGATGTCTTCTTACATATTTTTCCAAAATAGGTTCAACTCCTCTCTCCTCTATTTAATCATGTTCCTCAACAAGATTGTTAGATTCAACTTCTGAATGCTCAGCAACCTCTTCCTAATACTTAGCAGCATTTCCTTGTAGCTCGACATGTTCTTGTTTTTTTTCAGCAATATTTTCCTGATGCTCAACAACATCTATCTTTCACTCAGCATTGCTTACCTGAGACTCGGCATCAGGTGCAAGTTTGTTACTTGCCTCTTCTTCTTCCTCAATGTACACAAAAGATCTATAATCTTCTGGTTCTCTTTTTCTGTTAGTTTCATTTCTTTCTGCATACTCATCAATTTTGACATTCACACTTTCCACAATTTTGTTAGTGTTAGAGTTCAAACACTTATAAGATTTACTTTTTGTGGAGTACCCTAAAAATATGCCTTCATCACTCTTAGCATCAAACTTTCCCTTCCTAGTGTCTTTTAATATATAGCACTTACTTCCAAATATTCTAAAGTATTTAACACTCGGTGCATGCCCATGCCATAATTCATAGGGTGTCAGATTTTTACCTTTCTTGATTTGTACCTGGTTAAGAGTGTAGACAGAAGTGCTTATAGCTTCTTTCCAATATTTATGTGCCACATTCTTTTCAATAAAAAATATCCTTCCACAATCCAAGATAGATCTATTTCTCCTTTCCACTATACCATTCTATGGAGGTGTTCTAGGTGCAGACACCTGTCTTTTAATTCCTCTATCATTGAAAAATAGATTAAATTCATTTGATGTAAATTCTCCACCTCGGTCAGATCTAAGACATTTCAAGTTCCTACCTATCTCCTTCTCAACCTTAGCCAAATACCACTTAAAGAATTGAAAAGCTTCAGATTTTTCTTTTAGAAACATTGCATGCATCATCCTAGTATGATCATCAACAAATATGATAAAGTATCTAGCACCATAGTAACTTTGTACACCCATAGGTCCACAAAGGTCAGTATGAACCAAATCTAAAATATTTTCAAAAGTAAAGGATTTTCTCTTGAAACTTGACTTTGTCATTTTTCCTAACTGGCATTCTTTCCACATCACATTCTTAGGTTTCTTCAATCTAGGTATAGCTCTTACCTTTTTCTTCTTACTTATCTCTACCAGGTTGTCAAAGTTAACATGACATAACCTTTTATGCCATAACCAAATATCATCAAGTTGTGCAATTAAACATATTTCTTTAGATAGGTCAAGATAGAATGAATTACCTCTAGTCTGATCTCCACTTCCAATTATTTATCTAGTAGCATTAAATATTTTAGCTTGCTTGTGATGAAATTCCACTCGGTAACTAGTTTTGTTAAGCTAAGCAACACTTAAAAAATTATAATTAAGATCTTCAACCCAATACACATTTTCACAAGATATCTTATTAGTCAGTTTAATCAAACCATTTCCTCTAACAAGACATGGTGCATCATTACCAAATTTTACACTTTTACCTCTGTAATGATGTAGGGTCTCAAACTTATTTTTGTCACTAGTCATGTGATGTGAACAACCACTGTCAATAATCCATTTATCATTCTTATTCACATAGGATATCAATGCAATTTTCTCATCTTCATCAGATTCATCTTTAATTGCAACATAGACTACCTCAATTTCAAAATCATCACTATCAATGTCAGTTTCTTTTTCAGCGATGTAACAAGATTTCTTACCTTTTCCTTTGTAGTCTTTGTTCCATCGGTAGCTTCTATCATCTCTTATGTCTTTGTGTTTTCTTTTTCTTTCATCATCTTTATCTTTCCTCTCAGCACATCTAGCAGTTATATGACCAACTTTATTACATGCAAAACATATAATAGGGAGTTTACCTTTATACTTTACTTTTCCCCTTCTCAGTCTTCTAGCCATAAGAGCTTCTAGATCTTCTAGTTCTTCATTAGAAGTGTCACTGTCACTTTGAATTTCACTATCACTTTCACTGATGCATCTTTCTTTTTCTTTCTTTGGCTTGTTCAGAACTAGTTGTGACTTGAAAGTAGATTCAACATTACCAATGCTTCCAACAGTGAAATTATCATAGTTAGAGAGTTCAAAAGCAGTCAGCTTACCAACCAAACTTTCCAAAGTAAACACATTAGCAGAGTTGCATCTAGATTCCTAAATAGATGAGATCTTAATCGCATATATAGGACGCATGGTTCTTAGTACTTTTCCAAATATAGTTTCATCATCAACAGCCCCATTTGCTCCTCTAATAGCATTCACAAATTTTATTCTACCACAATATTGTGCAATGTTTTCACCTTCTTGCCTTCTCATTTCATCAAACTTACCTCTTGTACACTCAAATTATGTGCACTTCTCTAAGTCATTATATCTAAGGGAATCCATGGATATGAAACTTTAGAAAGTGACCTAGAGCTCTTTATGTATGGAGCTGAAAGATTATTTAAAGTTTGCTCTCAGCTAGAGCTATTAAGCTAATGACCTTGCTAGTCAACCAGACAATGAGAGATTCAAATGAAGACAAGGGAAATAATGCCAATATCCTGAAGAATCATTATGAAATGCAAATGCAAACTAGATTAAGATGAATAAGAAAACTAGAAATGAAAGTACAAACTAAACTATGAAAGGAAAGATGCAAGGATTACAAAGCCTTCCTAATTAAGCTAGATGAAGTAATCTAAAGCATAAAGGAAATCTATACTATGAATGCCATGATACTGAAACTAGAATGTAGGAAATGAGACTAGAATAGTATGTAGATGCAAAAGTCAAGAATACTCCAAATCTTCAAAAAGCTCCAAAGTGACATAGAAAACCTACAACATAACATTAGTATTCAAAACATAGATATGCAAATGAAGAAGAGAGCTCTTCTTTTATAGGAAATGAGAAGGAATGGACCATGGAGATTAAGAGGCAAAAGATTTAATCAAGGGTGGAGCTTGAAAGAGGAGAAATCCATGTGCACAAGTATCTTCCAATGAGAAAATAAGAGTTGACTTTTGTGTCCATATGAGACAAAAAGTGTTTTTCTTCTTTTTATAAAATATGAATAATGCTTTATTTGTGCAACTTAGGATAAGAGGAAAAGTGGGGGCTTTTTATTTATTAAAAGGGGAGGAAATATTCCTTTTAATTAAATAAAGAATTTAGGATAAATTGGTTAGCCCAAGGCAAATAATAAAAAATGATAAAATAAGATTTGATCAAGGAAATTGATATATTTGGAAAATGATGATTTTTGAAAATATTGATTTAGGGATTTGATAAATTGCTAAATGGGGGCCCAAAGTCTAGGCAACCATTTTAGGGTGCATACATTTTCCCCTCTTTGACTAATGTGTGATCATTCTGGGAACACATGTGGTCAAAGAAGATTTGAAATGTGAGATCAATTTGGGATCACAAAACAACTCAGATATGTGTTCAACAGATGGGAATATATCAGGACAATCATAAGAAAAAGCTAAAAGAAAAGATCAACATTGTTGTTGTTAAGTGATAATCAAGTCTAAAAATAAGAGATAAGAATTGAAAGACAAAACCAACACTGTTGCTGTTAAGTGATAGTCAAGTCTCAAAATAAGAATCTCAAGCTGAGCTGAATGATAAAGTTGAATAAAAAATTAAAGCTGATAGGTACTGCCCCCTCAGAATCAAAATCGAAATCAAGTAGAGGAGAATAGAAAATTTATAAACTTGATCAAGTCACTAGAAATCATAATCGAAGGTGATAGGACAATAGGATAACCATCAAGCAGTGAAAACATGCCCCAATTTGACTAGGTTTTGACTGGGAAAGTAGGAGAAAAATTAAGTCAAACCTTAGAGAGATGAAGTAAATGGAAATGAAATGAAAGACTAGAATTTTCAAAGAGATGGGGGTGAAGAAAATGAAGATGCCCTAGCAACGATCAAAGGATCAGGCCTCAAATGGTCAACCAACTACGCAAAAGAAGGGGAAAATTTGAAATGTGATTTTGACTATCAAGATGAACTTGGATTTTGATTTTGAGTCCGAAAATGGATCCAAGACATCGAAATTAGCTAGGGGTGCAATTTTCATAGAATTCTTAGGTGTTTTGAAAATTGTTCAAAAAGTCAAAATACTATAAAAGGGCTAAAATGGTTATTTTCAAAAATCATTTGACTTTTAGCGATTTGAGAATCTCAAGGGCTTAGAGAGAGAAAATGGCCCAACAAGCAGTAGTTCCAGTTCACAAACATTGATTCGAGCTCTCCCGGTTGTGTTAGAAATTAAAGTCTACCAAGATAACTAAGAGGGGGGGTGAATTAGTTATCAGATAATTATAACCTTTATCAAGTTCAATAGCATTTAACAATGTAAACAATGTAATTACCAACCATAGAAATATATTCATACACAATGACACAATAACACAAGATATGTTGACTGTAGAACCTCTTGATCAAAGAGTAAACCGTAGTGGGAATGATGCCCACAAAAGATGCACTAATATAAATATTCCTTGTGAAAGGATGGACTCTGTTAGGAGTCTTATGAAATACATTTAGTACATATGAATCCCTGTTAGGAGATTTTGAATCCCTCTTAAAAGATTCTAACCCTGTTAAGAGTTATGGAAGACAAAAGGACCCACTGGCCAAACAACTTCAGGGTAAGATCACTGAACTCACTATCCAAATAATCTTAATATTATTTAGTAGAAAAATATGAAATATGTTACCTCCTTACTATGCCAAACCACACTCACTGCTACATCAGATCTATGTACTTCGCATATCTTCCTTCATAATTTTTCTATCATACTTAGCTCTTTTCTTCACTTCATGCATACCGCATCACACATCCATATCAACAAAGAAAAAAATTCCTTCCTTTATACCACACTCAAATAATTACAAATGATTCAGCACACAAATACAAAATCAAAGTTTCCACTTACATCAGAATTACACAAAATTGTCGGCTTCCAGATGTAATAACTCTTCGCTCATGTGACCTCAAAGTTTTCACTATGAACCATGTCACTATCAATGTGTCTCAACCTTCCCTTTAACTATGTAAAACCATATCTCATCCCGATTAGGAGATATCATCTGATTTCCACAAACCGCTACTCAGGAACACTACCTAAACACTACTTCCACCAAAATGCTCATAACTTCTATGAATAAATGATTTTTTGTCTATGCTCTTAACAACAGACAAATAAAATATCAAAGAATATAACCTCAACATCACATAGTTCTATCTGCAATATCCCATGTGTGCTAATCAAAACACTATCTGCTTCTCTACTAGTCTCCAGAAGATCACTATGTTGACATCAATGACAATCATAGTCATGAATGCAACAACAAATGCTACAGAATGACTACCAACATCTAGCATTCATTCATAAAAGTCTCCCCCATTGGCATTGATGGCAACATAGATGAAAAACATCTAATGTTCCAAAAAATTCAATACTACTGCTCTGACAAACATTTCAAATCTTGCTTCATTATCCTATTCAGTTCTCTCCAACAGATGGTACAAGTGGTTTTTCATGTACACTTCTCCCCCATTGACATCAATGATAGAAATTTAATTACTATGTCAATAACAACTCAATGTCAATAGACACTATTTAGAAAAATACATTCACAAGTGTCCTCATGACTCAGCTCACATACTCCCCCATAGGGGAAGTACCAACATCCAATCCAGAAGAAAGATAGGGCTCATATACCACTGGACGGATGCAACCAACTGCATCATTACTGAAAAGTAGGTTGGGGCATAACCCCAAGCATACCTCTCAGATACTCAAATCTATCCCTAGGCAAAGGCTTTGTAAATATGTCTGCTATTTGTTCCTTTATGCTTATGTACTCCAGTCTGACTTCTTTTTTTGCAACTTTCTCTCTTACAACATGATACTTGATCTCTATATGCTTAGTCTTAGAATGTAAAATAGGATTCTTAGACATGCTAACTATACTAGTGTTGTCGCAATGTATGACAATAGGCTCAACAAACCTAATTCCAATATCTTTTAGCATCTGCTTCATCCAAATTATCTGGTTACAATTGTTTGCTGCTGCTACATACTTTGCTTCTGTTCTACTCTATGAAATATAATTCTTCTTCTTACTTAGCCAAGAAACTAATCTTCCTCCAAGAAAAAAGGCTCCACCACTAGTGATTTTCTTATCATCAACACTACCTCCCCAATTAGCATTTGTATATGCATATAGGGTAAAATCATCATATTTTTCATACCAGAATCCATAGTCCATTGTACCTCTTAAATATCTTAGTATCCTCTTTGCTACTGCATAATGTGACTCTCTAGGTTTAGCTTGAAATCTTGCTACGATTCCAACTGAATGTTGTATATCTGGTCTAGTATGTGTTAAGTACCGCAATCCTCCAATTATGGATCTATATTTCTTCTGCTCAACTACCGGTGTTTCATCTTTGCTAGATAGTTTGTGTCATGTAACCATAGTATTCCAACTGGTTTACAATTCTCTATTCCAAATCTTTTCAGCAAATCATTCAAGTACTTTGTCTAACATACAAAGATACCATCACTGTTCTATGTTATCTATAATCCCAAAAAATATTTCATCTCACCAATCATACTCATTTCAAATTTAGTCTTCATTTCATCAGCAAATTTATCACTAGTTTCATCTTCTCCTCCAAAGATAATGTCATAAAAAAAAATAACTATAATCAACAAACCATTTTCAATTTCTTTTGTATACAGATTGCTATCAATTGTTCCTTTAGTAAATCCCAATTTCAAGAAATACTTATCCAGTATAGCATACCAAGTTTTAGGTGCTCGCTTTAGTCCATATAATGATTTTTTCAGTTTACATAACATATCTCCTTCTTGAGTCAAAGGAAAACCTTCAGGCTACTCAATGTAGACTTCTTGTTCCAATTCTCCATTCAGAAATGCTGACTTCACATCCATTTGATACACTTTGAATTTTTTAAAAGATGCATAGGCCAAGAACATTCTTATTGCTTCAATTCTTGCCACACGTGCAAAAGTTTCTTCATAGTTAATTCCTTCTTGCTGAGAGTATCCTTTACAAACTAATCTTGCTTTGTTTCTTACTACTTCTTGTTCATTCATCTTGTTTCTGAATACCCATTTAGTTCCAATCACATTCTTGTCTTTAGGTCTAGGGACCAATTCCCATGTCTTGTTCTTTTCAATTTGATCTAGTTCTTCTTTCATAACATTAATCCAATGTTTATCTTCACAAGCTTCACTAGTAGATTTAGATTCAATTTGAGAAATCAAACATAAATGTACATTATTCTGAGTCAAAACTCCTCTGTCCAAACTTCCAATAACTTGTTCAACATGATGATGTCTTGATATATACATGTTCGGTGTCATAGTTATAGATCTTGCTTAAACTATAGATTCTTCTCTAGATTCTTCTGTGATTTCTTCTGCAGGACTCTCATTCAATAATTCACTATCAGTCTCATAGAATAATTCAGTAGTTTCAATGTTAGGCTGAGGATGAGCTTCTTCATCAGATTCATAGTCAAGCATTATTTCCTAAATTTTAAACTTCTCATCAACTTTAACATTTGTGCTTTCAACAATAGTTTTAGTTCTCTTATTGTAACATCTATATGTTTTTCTCTTCAAAGAATACCCAAAAAAAATACCTTCATCACTTCTAGGATCAAACTTTCCAATATCATCATCTCTCTTTATATAACATTTTCTTTCAAAAATTCTAAAATAATTAACTGAGGTTGCATGTCCAAACCATAATTCATAAGGTGTCTTGTCTATGTCTGCTTTGATTTGTACTATGTTCATTGTATATACTACTGTATTCATTGCTTCTCTCCAAACTGTCTTCACCAAATCATTCTCAAATAACATAGCTCTTGCTGCTTTAGTTACTGACCCGTTTCTTCTTTCTCTAATACCATTTTGTTCTGGTGTTCTAGGGGTTGAAAACTGTCTCTTAATACCATTTACTTCATAAAAAGAGTTAAACTCTCTAGAAGTAAATTCTCCACCTCTATCAGATCTCAAACATTTAATCTTCATTCCAGATTCATTCTCAACTTTATTCTTAATGGTCTTAAACTTATCAAATGCTTCAGATTTTTCTTTCTGAAATGCAATCCACATCTGATATAGGAGCATCCTGGGTGTAAGAGAAATCTTGCATCACCCAAAAATATTTCTATTTGTTTTTCAGTAAGGGCTATCTTGTGCAAAGTTGCTATTTATGGAAACTTACTATTTTGAGTAAGTTGGTCATATGATCTCAGAATGTTTTGATTTCACAGTTGGAGGTTCATCCTCATCATTTCAGCCTATCAGTTGAGTTTCATTGCCACATCATCAGTGTTGATGAAGTTATTGAGGTTTTTGGGTACAAAATCTTTCAAGTCAATTTTGAAGGGCTTAGAGGCTATGAATCATGATCGACCCCTGGCTAACTAGCGCTAGCACGTGTCAGGTGCTATAGATTTCATCGTGGCATTTCCAAAAATAGGTTACAATAGAAAAATAGAGCTACAGTTAGAAAGTTATGGCCTCCGAAAGTTGGGTTATCTAAAATCATATTTTGTATTTCTTTTGAGCTGACCGTATTGTAAAAATTGTGAAAGTAAATTAATTCTATGTATAGTCAACCTTAAGGGCTAAATTTCTGAAACCTTCTCAGGCGGTAGAAATTGCCTATATAAATAAGGCTCCTAGTGTTGTCTAGGCAGTTCTGGGTGGTAGATCTGGGTAATAATTCAAGGCTTTGTCCTACAGAATATTGTAAGGGAATGCCCATGTGGCTTTGCATATTGTAATTCTAAAAGTTTGTAATTTCACATTTGTGGAGATAATAAGAAGCCAATTTTCTATTTTTGTATATTGTTGTTGTTTCTCTATTTTTGTTATGTGTTTCTGGTATTAAGGGGAGCACCCTTCATCAACATCATTCTTGTAAAATCATCAACAAGAATCATAAGATAACTTTCTCCATAGAATCCTCTAATCCTGGTAGGACCGCTTAAGTCTGTATGAACAATTTCTAACTTCTCTGCCGATGTGAACTTCTTACTAGAAAATGAACTTCTCTTTTGCTTAGCCATCACACATTCTTTGCAAATCATGTTAGTACGCTTCATAATTTTCGGCAAATTCCTTACTGCAAGTATAGTACTTACTTTCACCATGTTATCAAATTTTATATGACAAAACTTTCTATGCCACAATCAACTGTCATCAATTTTAGTAATCAAGCATGTCATCTCAGTAGGATTCAATTGAAATACATTACCTCTGGTTCTAAATCTAGTTCCAATCAGATTTCCATCTTTATCCTTTATCACACAAGTTTTCTCAGTAAACCAAACTTGATATCCCTTATCCACTAATTGTCCAACACTCAGAAGATTATGTTTCAATCCATCAACAAAGTAAACATCATCAGTGTTAGTCTTTCCATCAAGAGTAATAGATCCTATACCTTTATTAAAACAAGGTGCATTATTACCAACTCTAACAATTCCTCCATCATAGTTGTTAAACTTTATGAACTTCTTCATGTCACTAGTCATATGATGTGAACAACCACTGCCTATAATCCAATCAACTTTCTTTTCAACTTGGGAAACTAATGTTTTTTCTCCTTAACTTCAAATTCAGAATTCTTAGATGGTATGAGGCATGAGCATGTGTGTTTTGCTTTAATTTCAAAAGCTGGTAAAGAGGAAGTAGAGGATGTACCTGTAGAGGTTACAGATTTGTTGAATGGGTTTTAGGATATTGTATCTGATAATGTACCTAATGGATTACCATTGGTAAGGAAGATTAGTCATCAGATGGATTTGATTCCAAGAGCCAGTTTGCCAAACAAGGCAGCACATAGAATGACACCAGTAGAAAGTAAAGAGTTGAACAGACAAGTACATGAGTTGTTATAGAAGGGATTGATTCGGGGGAGCCTGAGTCCATGTGTTATACCAATAGTATTAGCACCAAAGAAGAATAGAGAATGGAGGATGTGTACAGATTCCAGAGCAATAAACAAAATCACAATCAAGTATAGGTTTCCATTTCCATGAATGGATGATATTATGAATTGTTTGAGTGGAGCTGTGTATTTCTCAAAAATAGATCTAAAGAGTGGATATCACCAGATTGGATCAAAGAAGGAGATGAATGGAAGACTACCTTCAAGACAAAGGAAGGACTGTATGAGTGGTTAGTCATGCCTTTTGAGCTAACCAATGCACCAAGCACTTTCATGCGGCTCATGAACAAGGTTCTAAAAGAATTTCTAGGTAAGTTTGTCATTGTGTACCTAGATGATATTTTGATCTTTAGTAAGACATTGGAAGAGCATATGATGCATATTTTCATAGTGTTTGAGAAGTTGAGAGATGAGAAATTATTGATTAATTTGAAAAAATGTAGTTTTGTGAAGAAAGAGTTAGTGTATTTGGGATTTGTAGTTTCAGTAGAAGATCTAAAAATGGACCCAAAGAAGGTACAAGCTATCCTTGAATGGTCTACTCCAAGGAGTGCTATTGAGGTAAGGTCTTTTCATGGTTTGGATAGCTTTTATAGAAAGTTTATCAAAAAATTTAGCAGTATTTGTGGAACCTTGAGTGAAACAATGAAATGAGATAGAAAAGAGTTCAAGTGGACTAATGGGGCAGATAAAAGTTTTAAACTGTTGAAACAAAAGGTTATAGAACAACCTGTTTTAGCACTTCATAATTTTAATAAGGTGTTTAAAGTAGATTGTGATGCTAGTGGTACTATAATAGGAGCTTTTATGAGCCAAGAAGGTAAACCTATTGCTTATTTCAGTGAGAAGTTAAATGATACCAAGAGAAAATATTCTGTTTATGATCAAGAATTTTATGCTATAGTTTAGGCATTGAAGAAGTGGAGACACTATTTTCTTCTTAAGGAGTTTGTTTTGTATACTGATCATCAAGATTTGCAATATTTGAATAGTCAAGAAAAGTTGAATCAAAGACATTTGAAATGGGTTGAGTTTTTGCAGAGTTATAAATTTGTTTTGAAACACAAAAGTAAAAAGTCTAATAGGGTTGTAGATGCACTTAGCAAAATGAAACTACTGATGACAAAGATGCAGATTGAGGTGGTTGGGTTCAAGGTACTCAAGAATTTGTATCCAAAGGATCCTGATTTTTGTGAAGCTTGGAAAGATTGTAAAGAACTTGTTACTCTAGACAGAACGAAGTGGTTGGATTTTATCATTCAAGATGATATGCTATTCAAAGGGAGTCAATTGTGCATTCCAAGAAGTTCTATGAGGGAGAATCTCATCAAGGAGAAGCATAGCAGAGGATTGGCTAGACATTTTGGTCATGATAAAACCCTTGCTTTGGTTAGTGAGAATTATTATTGGCCACAGTTGCAGCAAGATGTCAAGAAGTTTGTACAGAGTTACAAAGTATGTCAGATGGTGAAAGGAGTGAAGTAGAATACAGGGTTGTATCAACCATTATCTATACCAGAGAATCCTTGGGAGGATATCAGTATGGACTTTGTTCTTAGTTTACCAAGGACGCAGTGGGGACATGATTCAATTTTTGTGGTAGTTGACAGATTTTCAAAGATGGCACATTTTGTTCCCTACAAGAAGACCAATGATGTTGTTCATGTAGCAGAATTATTTTCAGAGAAGTGGTGAGACTACATGGTTTGCCAAAGATTATAGT
This sequence comes from Chamaecyparis obtusa, assembly GCA_027943335.1. NCBI lineage: Eukaryota > Viridiplantae > Streptophyta > Pinopsida > Cupressales > Cupressaceae > Chamaecyparis > Chamaecyparis obtusa. Next base: position 21,624 of record BSBK01002137.1, on the reverse strand, counting down.
TTCAGATAGGGACACTAAGTTTGTTGCATATTTCTGGCATACATTGTGGAAGAAGTTGAAGATAGATTTGAAGTTCAGTTCATCACATCATCCATAGACTGATGGATAGACAGAGGTGGTGAATAGGAGTTTGAGAAATTTGCTGAGATATTTGGTTGGAGATAAGCCAACAAGATGAGATTTGATTTTACCACAGACAGAATTTGCATACAATAATTCTATCAAGATGAGAACTGGTAAATCACCATTCTAGATTGTATATGGGAGTAGTCTAAGAAATGCATCTGAGTTGACAAAGATAGATAAAGGAGAAATAAGTAGTGCTGAAGTTGAGAATTTTGCAGAACATTTGAAGAACATCCATGAAGAGGTGAGGAAGCACATTACCAAGATGAATGTGTAGTATAAGGCTAAGGAAAATGAGAAAAGGAGGTATAAGGAATTTTAGGTTGGAAATGAAGTCATGGTTCATTTGCAGAAGGAAAGATTTTCAGTTGGTACATATAACAAGTTGAAAATAAAAAAGTTTGGGCCATGTAAGATACTAAAGAAGCATGATTCAAGAAATGCATATGAGGTCGAGTTGCCTACTGAGATGAATATTTCATTAGTATTTAATATTTCAGATCTAATAGAGTATCATGAAGGAGGTGTTGAAGATGAGGTTACAATAGCACAGTGGAGTATTCCAGCAACCAGTTCAGATATCAAGGAGATTGAAGACATACTAGATAGTCGTGTTGGCAGAAGCACATGGAACATGACATATGAAGAGTATTTGGTCAAATGGAAAGGATGACCTATTGAAGATTCATCATGGCTAGCAAAGGAGGAGGTTAACCATCTTGGTTTTCCTCTTCACACTTGAGTCGTGACAGGGTCATTTCTCAAATTACCCCGGGTGTTTGATGCAGGAGCATCCTGGGTGTAAGAGCAATCTTGCATCACCCAAAAATATTTATGTTTCCTTTTCAATAAGGGCTATCTTGTGCAGAGCTGCTATTTATGGAAACTTACTACTTTTAGTAAGTTGGTCATATGATCTCAGAATGTTTTGATTTCACAGTTGGAGGTTCATCCTAGTCATTTCAGCCTATCAGTTAAGTTTCATTGCCACATCATCAATGTTGGTGAAGTTATTGAGGTTTTTTGGTACAAAATCTTTCAGGTCAATTTTGAAGGCCTTAGAGGCTCCGGAACGCGATCAACCCCCGACTGACTAGTGCCAATTTGTGTGAAGCGCTATAGATCGCATCATGGCATTTCTGAAAAGTGGTTACAATAGAAAAATGGATCTACGGTTAGAAATTTTTGGCCTCCGGAAGTTGGGTTACCTAAAATCATATTTTGTATTTCTTTTGAGCAGAACCTATTGTAAAAATTGTGAAAATCAATTAATTCTATGTATAGTCGGCCTTAAGGGCTAAATTTCTAGAACCTTCTCGGGTGATGGAAATTGCCTATATAAAGAAAGCCTATAGTGTTGTCTAGGCAGTTCTAGGTGGTAGAACTAGGTAATAATTTGAGGTTTTGTCCTATAGAATATTGTAAGGAAATGCTCATGTGGCTTTGCATATTGTAATTCTAAAAGTTTGTAATTCCACATTTGTGGAGATAATAAGAAGCCAATTTTTTGTTCTTGCATATTGTTGTTGTTTCTCTATTTTTGTTATGTGTTTGTGGTATTAAGGGGAGAACCCTTTATCAACATCATTTTTGTAAAATCATCAACAAGAATCATAAAATACCTTTCTCCATAGAATCCTTTAGTCCTTGTAGGACCACTTAAGTCTGTATGAACAATCTCCAACTTCTCTACCGATGTGAACTTCTTACTAGGAAATGAACTTCTCTTTTGCTTAGTCGTCACACATTCTTTGCAAATCATGTTAGTAGGCTTTATAATTTTAGGAAAATCCCTTACTGCAAGTATAGTACTTACTTTCACCATGTTATCAAATTTTATATGACAAAAATTTCTATGCCACAACCAACTATCATCAATTTTAGTAATCAAGCATATCATCTTAGTAGAATTCAACTAAAATACATTACCTCTGGTTCTAGATCTAGTTCCAATAAGATTTCCATCTTTATCCTTTATCACACAAGTTTTCTTAGTAAACAAAACTTGATATCCCTTATCCACTAACTGTCCAACACTCAAAAGATTATGTTTCAATCCCTCAACAAAGTAAACATCATCAGTGTTAGTCTTTCTATGAAGAGTAATAGATCCTATACCTTTAATAAAACAAGGTGCATTATTACCAACTCTAACAATTCCTCCATCATAGTTGTTAAACTTTATGAAATTCTTCATGTCACTAGTCATATGATGTGAAAAACCACTGTCTATAGTCCAATCAGCTCTCTTTTCAACTTGGAAAACTAATGTTTTTTCCTCCTTAACTTCAGATTCAAAATTCTCTTCTTTAATTGCTACAAATCCTATTTCATCATTAACCTCAGTATCACTTTCACCCAAAGTTCTTTCTATACTAGCTTCAAGATCTTCATCATTAGCATAATAACATTCCTTAGATCTTCTAGGTTTAAAATTGTTTCTTAACTTCTTAACTCTCTTAGGAAACTTAGATGCAAAATGACCATATTCTTGACAAGTCCAACATTTAAAAATTTTCTTACCATCTGGTTGTCTTTTCACAAGCAAGGCAATACCTTCTTCAATCTTCTTATCTTCTTCATTTCTAGATCTGCTTCTACTAGCATAATATCCACTCACACTGGTACTTCTTAACAAAGTAGGATGAATACTAAGAGCACTGAATGCTATCTCCATTCTAGGTAAGTCTCCTGATACTCCCAGGTTCATTTCTGTTGCTTCCAATCTTCCAAGAAGAGTCTCTCTTGTAAATTTTGTAGTACAAGGTATAACTTGTTCAATCATCTATGTTGTCTGCTTAAATATATGAGTTAATGTCCTCAGAATTTTCCATATCACTTCATTCTCTGTCTTTGTTCCTCCACAAACTTTTATTCCTGCAACAATTTCTGACATTCTACCAATATAGCTTCTAATAGATTCATCTTCCATCATTCTTATATCTTCAAATGCACATATCCAATTATGTAATCTAGCTCTCTTAGCATGTTCATCACCTTCAAAAGTAGAGTGTAAATCTTTCCAAATTTCATGGGCTTTTGTTAAATGTTTTACCTGACTATATTCATTCTCTAGAAGTGTTGTCAAAAGTGCTTCTCTTGCAAGTATGTTACACATGAATAGATCCAACTCATCTTTAGATCCTATCTCAAGATTATCTTCTCCAATGATAGTCTTCTCATTCTTTTTAATCAACCAATAACCTAGTCCTAAACATAGTAGATGTGTCTTCATCTTCTCTTTCCAGCTGTCAAAATTTACTCTATCAAACTTAGGGCTTTCTTTCTTGAAATTTTCCATGGATCTCCTTAAGCTGTTAAACTTTTCTTTCAAGGACCTGCTGCTCTGATACCAATTGTTAGAAAGTAAAGTCCACCAAAATAACTGAGAGGTGGGGGGGGGGTGAATTAGTTATCAGATAATTATAACCTTTATCAACTTCAACAACATTTAACCATGTAAGCAATGTAATTACCAACCATAGAAAGATATTCATACACAATGACACAATAACACAAGATATGTTGACTAGGGAACCTCTTGATCAAAGAGTAAACCCTAGTGGGACTGATGTCCACAAAAGATGCACTAATATAAATATTCCTTTTGAAAGGATGGACTCTGTTAGGAGTCTTATGAAATACATTCAGTACATATGAATCCCTGTTAGGAGATTTTGAATCCCTGTTACAAGATTCTAACCCTATTAAGAGTTATGGAAGATAGAAAGATCCATTGCCCAAATAGCTTCAGAGTAAGATCACTGAACTCACTATCCAAATAATCTTAATATTATTTAGTAGAATAATATAAAATATGCTACCTCCTTACTATGCCAAACCGCACTCACTGCTACATCAGATCTCACTTTCAAATCTCTGTACTTTGCATGTCTTCCTTCACAATTTCGCTATCATACTTAGCTCTTTTCTTCACTTCATGCATACCACATCACACATCCATATCAACAAATAAAAAAATTCCTTCCTTTATACCACACTAAAATAATTACAAATGAGTCAGCACACAAATACAAAATAAAAATTTCCACACGCTATATCAGAATTAAACAAAACTGTCAGCTTCTAGATGTAATAACTCTTCACTCATCCGACTTTGAAGTTTGCGCTATGAACCATGTCACTATTAATGTGTCTCAACCTTCCCTTTAATTGCACAAAACTATATCTCAGCCCAATTAGGAGATATCAACCGATTTCCACAAACCGCTACTCAGGAACACTGCCTGAACACTGCTTCCACCAAAATGCTCATAACTTCTATGAATAAATGAATTTCTATCTACACTCTTAACCATAGATAAATAACATATCAAAGAATATAACCTCAACATCACATAGCTATATCTGCAATATCCCACGTGCGCTAATCAAAACATTGTCTGCTTCTCTGCTAGTCTCCAGAAGATCACTGTGTTGACATCAATGACAATCATAGTCATGAATGCAACAACAACTGCTACAGAATGACTGTCGATATCCAAAATTCATTCCTAATAGGTTGCACAACTAGCCTCCATAGTATGGTGCCCTGATATGTTTTCAAAAAAACTTGCCCATTTTTGAGTCATTATGAGCTTTGAATACATTTTAAAACATTTTTTAAATTTATTTTAAAATTTTACATTTTAACATGGGTGAAAAGTCAGGCGATACATTACAAGTATCACATCCTTTGAGAGTATCTATCACATGATACTTCATAGGTCCATATAGTATCACATGGGTTCACATGGGTATGTAAGCCAGTATCACATGATAACTAGTGAACTATCGTGCAATCCTATATGAAGTATCACCTGAGAAGATATTATCGCACTATTATTAAAGAAAGTATCATGCGATGCTTTAGCAAAAATAGTATCACCCAGTGTAAAATTTTGACATGTTTTAGTGTTTTTGAGCAAAATGACATGTGTCTAGACAATGTTTTCTTTTTAAAGATGTTTTGTACTCTTTTTAGACATCCATCATGGTATGTGCTGACATTTGGCTGGGGTTAATGGTTTGGAGGAAGTCTTTCCTGGGCTACTCATTAGAGTGCCAAAGGTGACTGAGTTACGATTTGTTTGAGATTTGTATGATCCAAGCAAGGCAGATTTGAGGGCTATGGGTTTTGGGTACTTGCTATAGTTACCCTACATTTGAGTGGACCATGGGTTGTTGACTGTGCTAGCTGAGAGATGGCATAGCAAACACAACACCTTCCATTTGCCTACTAGGGAGGCATCGATCACACTAGAGGACATCTATCAGATTTTCTAAGTGTAGAGCCATGGCGATCTTGTAAGTATAATCATGTTTATAGATAGTCATAAATGAAAAGCTTCCATATAATAGAAACTAACATGATTATTTGATGACACAGGTATACTATGATCAGGATGCTACTGAGGGACGGTGGGCCATCCAAGGCATGTTCTAGGATGCCACCATTATAGATAGACACGTCAGCTAGGATCGATTGATGGATGATTTTGGCAAGGACTTCCCAATACCGTGCATTGTCGCTTCCATTATTACACAGGCCCTTATCACTGATAGGAGTCAGAAGGGTTTTCCACTGGGATGGGGTAGGTTGTTAGTGGATCTAGTAGAACACCCACGTCAGATGGTGTGGGGCTCAGCCATACTAGCAGACATGTACCATGAGTTACATGAGATAGTTTGCAGGGAGAGTAGGACATGGGCATGCGGTGCTATCTTAGCATAGGTTTGGGTGTGGGAGCACATCATTGTGGTGCACCCATGGGTACAGCCGAGGGAGAGGAGACATCCCTTTATTTATAGGTATACAAGGTTCTTGTCACAACCTCATAGCGGGGATGTGACATACTATAGGAGGATACTGGATGAGCTTACCTCATTTGCATGGAGACCTTATAAGGTAGTGGACCTATGGGGAGATGTAGAGGATGAGCTTAGCTATATGTTATGCACCTGGCCGATTCGTTATCACTCACATCTAGAGGTAGTTTAGGTGCCAGCAGTGGGTATCTACTGAGACTACCACTTATGCATAGGCCAGGGATGAGGAGGTAGTATAGGATACAGGTGTGATATGAAGGGAGCCATGAGGCTATCTCCCACAATGGTGGATGTAGGGACTGATGAAGCCTACAAAGTAGAGCAACAGAGGGTTCCAGTTCCTCAATTCACTATACCTAATGCAAAGCTAGGGGCTCAAGGGGATGATGGAGATGATGGGAATAGAAGAGATGGAGGGGATGGAGGGAGAGGGAGAGGGAGAGTTAGGAAAATAGGGGAGGGCTCTCAATCAGGTGGCTGAAAATGGTCATAGGTATAGATTTTTTCTAATGAGGGTGAGGATGTGGCAAGACTAGCTCGCTGATAGGTAGAGGCTAGGCAAGATTAGCCTAGAGGAGGAGAGGACTTGAGAGCTAGGATAAAAGCTCTAGAGATAGAGATGCAGTAGCTTAGGATGACTATAGCTATTAGAGAATAGTAGCTAACTGATCTGAGGGTAGAGAGAGATCAACAGTTGTCTGATCTCAGGATAGAGATAGCACACCGAGAGAGGGCAGCACAGGCAGATGCACTTGAGATCCCACGGGAGGTAGTGAGAGCTGCATAATATCATGGGCTCTATCTTCAAGCTATTCCAAAGGGTCAAAGAGCACTGGCATACTCACAAAGGTTAGGGATGTCAAATATGGTACCAGAGAGGAAAACAACACCACCTCCTCCTCCACTAGCACTACATGATGGTGCTAGCGAGTCCTAGGTTTAGGGCTTAGGTGTTAGATGTTTTAGACATATCATGAGACTTTGATCTAGATTTTGGGATCTCATTTTTGTATATTGTACTATGACATTCATATATATGAGATTACTAGATTTGTGATGTATCTGTGTTATTTGTCTCACTTGTGATGGATGTTTCAGTTTTGATATTATCTTGTCATATTTCTCAAAATGTATGTTTATATGCTCATGTATGATCTCTCTCTTAGATGTATGTTTAATTATCATGTGTATGATATAGACTCATGTTTTTGAAAATGATCTTTTGAGGATATATATATGATGATAAGATTAACCCCTTGTACTGACAAGAATAGGTCGTGATGTGAAAGACAAGGAGCAAAAGACATGATCGAGAAGAAGTAAAGGATGAGCGCAGTTGACCAACAGGTCCTCGAAAGATGAAAGGAGAGCTCTCTCCATATGCAAGATGCAAAGCTATACTAACATGAACCTAAAATGCAAGCTACTATGAAAGTGGTTGACTTGCAAGGTCACAATGGCAATAGATATCTAATAATCATCATCGAGCTTTATTGGTAGCATCACAAGATCATACAATACACACTAGTATAACTATGGGTATATGAATATGATCTATATCAGATAGGAATGTGGGAATCCCACCTAGGCACCAAAAGACATGTAGGTCAAGATGATTAGTGCAGTGAGATTTCCTAAATTTGGTATGATAAGATTATACTCACATCAAGACACAAGGAAAGTCAAGATGACTATAAGTATGCACTCATAAAGAGTCAAGGATAATACTTTGTAGATCCTATTGTCAAGTGGAACAAGTATAAATGCTAATGACAATTAGGACTAATAAAATATACCCATAAGTAGAAAAAGCAATAAAACATGTCCTCATGCCCTCAGTCTTCTAGCTATGCATCATCAAAAACTATCGTAGGGAGAGAACACTCATCAAAGAAATTATCATAGACATCACACAAAGAAATAAAGTCAATCAAATCTCAGTGAGTTGAACGTTTAAATTTGTGTGTGTGTTTAGGTCATAGAATCAAAATTTGAGTATCACATCTGCTAGTGGGAGATATCATATCATGCTAAACTATAGGGTAGGATATCTGATAAGTGTTGAAAAACTTGATGCTAGGGTAGTGTTGAAAAACACTATTTGGGTGGTGTTGAAATACACCATTTGCAAGATGTCCTAAAGACTAATGCATCCTAGAGACCAAAGCTAAGACAATTATGCCCCCTAGACAAAGACAAAGACCAATTCCAAACCAAGGCAACAAGGTCAAGGCATGATGGAGAAAGGCTAAGTGTCGAGGACGCATGCTAAGAAACAAGGGTGCAAAGGCTTCAAGTAGCGCCTGTTTCTAGGTTTTCACCACTTGGAGAGATTTTATTTTATTTATTTCAATTTTTTTGTATTTTTTCTACCAAGGCACCTATTTCCAAGTTTTCACCAAGGCACTTTTTCTATTTTTTTGAATATTTTGCATTTTTTATTTTTTTTTGTATTTTTCCAGAACTTTATATCCTTTTTAGGGTTTTTTCAGCATCATATATGAATTTTTCTTTAAAAAATTTCATGATCAATAAGATATGTAAAAAGGATGCCCCTAGATAGAATAGGCCTCATGAATAGAACTTCTTTAGGTGCAACACATTGATAGGATAAGGGAGTTGCTCTCCCTTTTCATTAGATAGTAAGTAAGCACATGTACCAAAAGAAATAGTAATAATGTATGGTCCAAGCTAATTAGGTTCAAACTTCCCTTTTTGTTCTCTATGTTGTTGGTTCTTAGGGTTTTCTCGCAAGAAAAGATCCCCCACTTGAAATTCTCTAGGGAAAACATTCTTGTTGAACACTTTGGACATATGCTTTTGGTAAACTCTCACATGATCAAAAGATGCTTTACGCTTTTCATCTAGAAGTTCTAGTTCCTGCAACCTCATGGCACGGTAGTCTTCATTTGTCACTAAACCTTTGAGAGAGACTCTAAGTGAAGGGATCTCTACCTCTAAAGATAACACTACTTTAGCACCATAAGTGAGGGCAAAAGGTGTAGCCTCTATTGGAGTATGAATACTCATTCTGTAGGCCCACAAGGCTGAATTTATCTATAGGTGCTAGTCTCTACCATTCTTGTGCACTGTTCTATGGAGGATTTTGAGAATGGTCTTATTTCAAGCCTCTGCTTGTCCATTTCCTTGCAAGAAGTAAATGGAGGACCAATGTTGTTTTATCCTAAATTTCTTATAGAGATGTTTAAGGTCCTTGTTTCTAAACTGACCCCCATTGTCAATGATTATCTCAGAAGGTACTCCATACCAATAGATGATATGGTTCAAAATAAACAAAGAAACTATCTTGCCTGAGGCAACATAAAGTGGGGTAGCTTCTACCCATTTGGTAAAGTAATCAGTAATAGTGATAATAAATTTGTGTCCACCTGATGACTTGGGATGAATCTTCCCAACAAGGTCAAAGACCCAGCGCTGAAATGGCCAATGATAAATAGAAGGAATAAGCTCCCTACCTGGAGCATGTATCAGGTTTCCATGTTTTTGATACTTTTCAAGAGATTTAACAAAAGCTACTGCATCTGTCTACATGGTAGGCAAATAATACCCTTCCCTAAGCAACCTTTAGGCCATGGCAAGACCATAGAATGTCCTCCACAAATGCCCTCATGAATGTCAACTAACACTTTGTTGGACTCATCCTTTTCTAAACACCCAAGAAGTGTCCCATCTAAACCCTTCCTATATAGATCACCAGAGATAAGGGTGTGGTGAGAGGCATTTTGGATTAGGTTTCCTTTTTTAGAACTATTGAAGGTTTTGGGAATAATACCATCATGGAGATATCAATAAATGGCACCATAGCGAGATGATTCATGGCTAATAAGGGTGCAAACAACTTGGCTTTCTTGGGAGTCATAGATAGGATAACGTAGCTCTTCCACTAGGAATTCAAATCTGGACTCATGTTGTTCTAGCTGAAGAAGTAAAGCTAATGTAGCCATAGCGTCAGCTGCTTTATTCTCTTCTCTAGGGATTTGTTGAAATGTAACAAAGGTGAAGTATTGTTGCAATGAATCAACCATTTTCTTATAGGGTACCAATTTTTCATCTTTGGTTTGGTATTCTTCGTTAACTTGGTTGATAATCAATTTTGAATTCCCATAGATATGTAGCTTTGTGATTCCCCATTCTATAGCCATTTTTAGTCCATTTTTCAAGGCTTCATACTCAGTAATGTTATTTGTGCATGGGAACAATAGTTTGTAGGACTTAGGGATTGTGTACCCATGAGGAGAAACAAATAACACTCCTGCACCTAAACCATTTTGCATGAAAGAGCCATCAAAGAACATCTTCCATGTTCTTGCAGTCATGTACATTATGTACTCATCTAGAAATTCAAATTGAATTGATGCTTTGTCTTGGATTGGAAAATCAGCCAATTGGTCTGCAATGGCTTGTCCTTTTAAGGCTTTATGCTCAACATACTTGATGTCAAATTTTGAAAGAATCATCATCCATTTAGCAAGTCTACCCATGAGAGCAGCCTTACCGACCAATTATTTTAGAGGATCAATTTTTAAAATGATGTGTATTGTATGCACAAGCATGTAATGTCACAACTTTTGGGAAGCAAACACCACCGCTAGGCAAGATATTTCAATACTAGTGTAGTTGACCTCATATGACACAAGAGTACGAATGATATAATATATGGCTCTTTCTTTTCTAGTATCATCAAGTTGAGCTTGTAATGCCCCCAGGGAAGATTTTGTTGCTAAAACATATAATATGAGTGGTTTTCCTAGGATAGGAGGAATTAAGATTGGAGGATTGGCCAAGTACTGTTTATTTTGATCCATGCTTTTCTGACAATCCTCACTCTAGATACATTTAACCCCTTTGTGCAATGTCTTATTAAAGGGTTAAGCTCTATCTACTAGTTGTGAAATAAACCTCCTTATATATTGAAGGTGTCCCTAAAGACTCCTCATTTGATTGATGTTTGTGGGAGGTGGCATATCCATTATTGCTTGAAATTTTTTTGGGTCCACCTCTATTCCTTTAGCCGAAATGATAAATCCTAAGAGTTTGTCAAAGGTAACTCCAAATGAAAACTTTTGGGGATTTAATTTGAGTTGAAAATATTCCATATGATCTAGAATTAATTCCAAATTTGCAAGGTGTGTATCCCTTTTTTTAGATTTTGCCAATGTGTCATCCACATAGTCTTCCATGTTCTTATGCATCATGTCATGGAATATAGTTGTCATAGCTCTTTGGTAAGTAGCTCTTAAATTTTTCAATCCAAATGGCATGACATTACCATAATAGGTTCCCCACGCACAAGTGAATGCTATCTTTTCCTGATCTTCAGGAGCTATCTTAATTTTATTATAACCAAAAAATCCATCCATTAAAGAATAGATCACATAACCCGCAGTCATGTCCACTATCATGTCGATGTTAGGAAGTGGAAAATCATCCTTTGGGAAAGCTTTATTAAGATCTCTAAAATCTATGAAAATGTGAATGGACTTGTCATGTTTTGAAATTGGTATAATATTGGATATCCATTCGGCATAATTAATGGCTCTTATAAATCTTGCACTAAGGAGTTTTTCTAGTTCAGCTTTGATAAGAAGAGCTATGTGAGGATGCATTTTCCTTAATTTATATTTTACTGGTTTGATTCCTAGAGCTATAGACAAGTGATGCATAATGAGACTAGTGTCCAATCCTGGCATGTCTGAATAAGTCCAAGAAAAGTTAATTTTCTTTCTTTGTAGGAACTTGGTATATGCCTATTTTTCTTGTGTTGATAGAGACTGGGCTAAATGCACAATTTGTGGAGCCTCTAGTGTATTCAGATTAACTAGCTATGTAGGCTCAATAAGTACTGAAGACCTGTCCTAAAAATAGCTTGGAAGATGATCAAGTACCTCATCCTTAAGTGCCTCAGAGAGGTTTTCACCCTCAGATACATCCTTTATTTTTACTTTTTTAGGTTCTGACACTACCACATAGTGGTTTTCGCCATCATAACTCTTATCCCTTTTTTCTTCTCTTTTCATTTTGTGACTAAGGTACTTGATATCTGGTTTTGTCATACTTGTAGTTGGTTCACTGGTGGAAGAGACTATAGGTTCAAGGGCATTTAGGTAGCATGCTATCTCATAGTCATTTTGAAAAGTTACAAGCTGAGGCTCTTGATAGTGTTGAGACCAATCAATTAAGTGAGGATTGGCAAGAGGTAGATCAATGACTGGTTCAATATTGTGTATGCGAATGGTATCATCTCTAGTGATTGCAAAGTTAGGATCTGTCAAGTATCCCTCTAAGGTACCCAAATCAGGACTTATCCTACTAACTGAAGCATTGTTCACCAAAGCAACTCATGGATTCCAATCTTCTAATCCTACACTAGATTCGTTAGCTACCTCGGATTGGGAACTATATGTATGGACAACAACAATTTCCATGTCAACTGTAGAACAATCAGAAAGAGTCTCCCACTCATACTCATGTGAGTTCGTATCTAAATCTCGGCTGGGATACTTACACCAACCATATTTTTTAGGCCTTGAGGTAGAGGCATCGATGTCACCAAGGGTAACACCTCCTTGAATGCCATTTGTGTATTGATGTTCTTGAATAGAATACTCAACATGATCTTCAATTATGGATTTTTCTTGTTCTAGTTTTGAAACTGTTGGGTTGATAACTGTAGCATCTAAATCTCCCCAAAGGAGATTGGTGGAAGGGACCCAATCTTCACATCTATCTTGTTGATTTTGCAAATTGGGTATGTATTCATCATCACTATATATCGCAGCTAGGATAGGGGTAACTTTCTTATTCTGACTTTCTAAACCTAGGCCAATTGTTGTTTTAGATCTGCGGCCAAAGAGAGCATGATTGAGTGATTCAACCTTAGCATCTAATCTGTGACTGAGGGAACCATGACCTGGGTAACCCATATTTTTAACCAAAGTGTATCCTCTCCCATAATTCTTAGGAGATGGAGAGAAATTTTCATTGTGCTTATATTTTTCCTCTTTGTAAATCCAATCTCTAATAGGTACCTCCTCTTTTTCATCGTGGATGGGTATTGAGGACTCTATAAATGTATCAAATAGAGTCATTGCTGAACTGGAGGGATGCATCTCTTGTGAAGGTTTACCATAGGACCTAGGTGAAACTGGCAGCTTTGTGAAGGAGGCAATGTGATAACCCCCCATACCAAGGTCTATGGTTTTGAACTTATTCTAACATTGTGCCAAAGTTGCATCAAAATTTAATACTTCCCGATTAAGAGGAACATGGGTCCCTACTGAAATTGCATTAACAGATAATGTGCTATCCTTGGGTATACAAACTTCTACTCCATTATAAGGTAACTTGACACATTGGTGGTAGGTGGACAACACCACTTTCATGTCATGGATCCATGGTCTACCAAGCAGAATATTATAGGCTAAAGGACCAGCATCAATAATTTGGAACAAAATGTCCTTTTCAATGGGGCCAATCCTAATAGGAAGGATGGCCAAGCCTTTGGAGCTTCTCTCTGCCTCATCATAAGCTTTGATGGTTATTTTCTTGCGAGTATCAATAACTTTCTCTGACTAACCCAGTATTTTCAACAAACTCAAGGAACAAATATTGAGCCCAGCAACCCCATCAATCAACACATGCCTGACATGGGTCTTGTGAATCATGACTTCAATATGAAGGGAAAGATTATGTGTATGGCTCAAGGCTTTGTCATCTTCTTCTTAGAATGTGAGGTAATGTGGGCTAGCAAGGTGGTTAACCATGTTTTGGAATTGGTCAACATCTATGTTGTTGGGGACATTGGCTGGATGCAAAGCATCCTCAAGGACATGCTTATGTCTAGGAGACAACTCTAGGAGCTCAAAAATTGAGATTTGAGCTGGTGTTCTTTGTAACTGATCAACAATATTGTAGCTCATTTCTAGATTGACTGTTGACTTAGTGGTGACATTCTTGGAGGTCGCTTGCTTGGATTTGCTAGACTGGTTGGAATTAGAACCTCTAATGATCACAGGACCTTGAACTTGGCTTCTGGTGACAACATTAAGAGCTTGGGATGACCTCTGAGAGTGAGGACCTCTAAGCACCACCACAGGTTCTCCATCAAATATAGGAGGAGATTCCACATCAGGACTATAAGAATCTTTGTTTCATATCATGTTGACATTTTCATCCACAACTTCAAGCATATTGATAACATTCTCTGCAAATGTATAGGTGTAGTTGATTGTAGCTTTTCCATCTTTGGGTTTAGAGGTTTCCCCCTTATCATATTTAGGAAAAAATTCCTTAAACTCTTTGTGATCTTCATTGGTTTTCAATCCATCAATCTCAAGTTTTCCATTTTCAATAAGATCTTGAATGAGATGTTTAAGTTTCCAGCAGTGTTCTATGTCATGGCCAATGCTATTATGAAATATGCAATATGCTTTCTCATTCCACCAATATGGCTTAATGTCAAGTATGCAAAATTTTACTAGATCTTGTGGTTGTGCAAGATTGTTATCAATAAGCATTTTGAAAACATCCTCATAGGAGTCCCCAAGTTTAGAGAACTATCGCTTTCCCTTTTTTTTATTTGTCTTGATATCTTTGTTTATTCTCTTGTTGGTTATAGGATGTATTAAGCTTCATAGCTTGAACTACACTAGACAAATGGAGGACACCTTGATCCTTTGGTTGGGAAGAGTCAACAACTTCGTCATTGACTACTTGCTTATTTTTATTCCAGTGTGAGTTCTTGCTTTTGTCCTTATGTGAGTTGTTATTATTTTGAATATTGTTGTTATTATTTTGTTTAGTCAAAATACCTTTCTCTTTTAAGACATCCTCTATTTTGCATGCAGTTTCAACCATGGTGTCGAATGAATCAAAGACTATCTTCCGAACCTCATACCGCATCTTAGGTACTAAATTTCTCACAATGATATCAATTCTCTCATGTTCAAGAATTGTCCTAGAATACTGAGAGCACAATCGTCTCCACCTTTGTAAGAATGTAACAAAGGATTCCCCTTGATTCTATTTCAAATTACAAAAATTGAGCATGGTGACTAATCTTGATAAGTTGTAGGCAAAATGTTGCACAAATATGTGGATCAGTTCTTTAAATGTTTTGATGGGAGGGGTTATGTTGGTAAATCACTCCATAGCTTGACCTTTTAGACTCCTTGGGAATAATCTCATCAAATAGGAATCTTCATGGTGGAATTTAAAACTCATGGTGTAGAACTGACGCACATGATCATGTGGGTCACCATTACCGTCATATTTGTCATATTGGGGAAATTCAATTTTCCTAGGAAAATCCTTCATGCTCACACTCCTATCAAAAGGATTAGGACAAATAGAGTCAAGGTTGAAGGAACTCTTGGGAGCCATCATTTTCTTGATTTGCTTAATTTATTCTTCTTGTGAGGGGCTTTGTTTCTTGATTCTCCTATCCACATCAAAATTATAAGGAACTCTCGCACCTTTGTTAATCAAGTTCTCTAGGAACTTATCCTTATTTTGATCAAGGTACTTTTCCACATATTGTTGGAATAGTGGTTCTTGTTGCATTCTCCTAAAATCTTGATCATCAAAACTTGTACTACTTCCTCCATGTTGAGAGCCATGATGAGCTCATTGGGAGGGTTGTCTTTAGTTCCTAGGAGGTGTTCTTCTCCTATGTTGTGAAATTCTTCTTCCTCTAGGACTAGGAGATCTTGAAGGAGTCCCTGACCACCTTCTACTTCTTTGGGTTCTTGAGGGAGTAGAGGGTTAAGAGTTGTTTCCACTATTGGTACCCCTATTGTTGAATTGGACATTAAGTTGTTGAGCTAGGAGCCTATCTTGTTCTTCTTGTGCGGCTCTTCTCTCTATGTCCAACAAGGCTCATTTTTCCTCCTCTAGGAGCCTAATTTTTTCTTCTTTTGCAGTGTGTTCATTCAAGAAAGCTTGTTTTTCTTGCTCAATTCTTCTTAGCCTCTCACTTGTATATCTTGAGGTTGTTTTTAGTGGAGACTTGGCCTTGAACGATTGAACAAGTTAGCTACATTCACATGAGCATCACAAGATTAGTTGTTTTGTTTCTCATGTTATGACCATGCATCTTGGTGAGCTTGTGCATAGTGTCTTTCAGCTCATTGATGAGCATCTAGATATCTTGAGTTAATAAGGGGTGATTCAAGTTGATTGTCATCATCAAATGACATGTTACCCCCTATGTATTTGGAAAATGTCATCAAGAGTTTGATCCATTGCTTCTCTTTGTTTCCTAGACAAAGTGTAGCTCATGTCCATATCGATCGAGAGGATGGTAAAGAAGTACTCAACTGACTAAGGCTGCTCCTAGGCTCAAACCAAACTTATGAAGCACTCCTAGGAGATTGATCAAAGACAGGTTCCTTCCCCTTTCATTTTTGATGAGTTTGGACTAAAGGTAATTGTTCAAAAACTACTTGAGGTTGTTTTCCTTGACTCACTTGGTATCTTGTTGTAACCAGCATGAAAGAAAAGACCCTTAGTGAGAAGAAAACCTTATGAATCACTAATTGTCAAACTAGGATAGTGAAAATATTCAATCATCCAAAAGAGAGATGATGAAATAGAAAGTTGAAAAAAGCTATAAATCAACACTGCCACAATGGTGCATAACAAAAGGATTCTAGTATCCTAGCACATATGGATCAAGAGGATGATTTAACCAAAATATATTGAAATTGAGTTTATATGAAAATGGATTTGGACAAAAGAGTACTCAAACTCTCCAAGTGTGCAATCAAGGAATCTAAAGGTGAATCTTGTCAACAAGGATGATTCCTAACTTACTAATGACAAGAAAAATCTTTGGTGAAGTCAAAGGTTACTAACTCAAGATGTCTAGAGCCAAAAACTTGAGGTATAAACAAGCTTTCAATTGTAGGGTATGAAACTTACTAAAATTTGGTCAACTAAGAGAGGGCTGAAAATTGCATAAATTAGGTAGATAGTAAAAAGATTCTAGGTGATAGTTTCAAGGCTAACAGGGCGACAATTTCAAACCATGCGATATTTCACATGAAGCAGGGCAATATTTCCAGATAGCCCAGGTGATACTTTCCAGGCAAGCAGTGTGATAGTCTTCTAGTGGTGAACTATCGCATGATATTTCTCAGTACAAGGTGCGATACTATTCCAGTGTCGTACGATTCTTGACCAGTGAGTGTTAAAAATCTCATTTTTAAGGGCAATTTGGTCCAAATTTTAGTTTGAGGGTTGGTTTTTTTCGATCTCAATCATAGTGACAGTAGTAAATTGACAAGTTTGCAAACAATAGGTGATCAAACATGTCTTCAAACACTTGAAACAAGGGCAAAAGCAACCTTGCCAAGACAAGAAATCATGATATCAAAATTGAAAAATCCTATGAACACTACCGTGATGTTTAATGGGCAAGAACATTTACATGGGTATGCCACAATGAGAACACTTCAAGCACTTTCTATCCTAAAAATAAAATGGCTCAATACTTAACAACTTGTCCCACACTTGATGCTCCATTGCCTCACACAAAGTGGTTTCCCACAATAGATATTGGCTTTGTCGTGGAAGTACCAATGACACAACCAAAGGAACATAGATGGTGAGTAATCTTGGGGTGATCTGGGTCATTCCACTTGGATCAATCCTTGCACCAAGAAGCTAAGCGGAAAAATAGGGTGGCTTCTATCTATGGTTCTTAGTAAGGGCTTCCATTCGTAGCACCCCTCTTGCTCCTCAAAAAGGACTAGGACCTCATGGCCTCAAGACTACCTCAAGCATTATTTCTCAACACTTTCCACATGGTCACAATCCCATAAGTACTCACATCAAGTGAAGACAAGCACTACATCTACCAAGGTTTTGTGTCCTTGATAGCCTTGAGTTTATAGTGGGTTGGAATAGCTGGAAAAAGGCTTGTCCCCACTTGGGTCATTTCTCTTGATTTCTCAAGAACGGGCCCGCTAAAGGATTCTAAAGATCTAAACAAAGAGTGGATCAATTTATGAGGTTCAAGGTTTTTGTTTCACCACAAGGGTGAAGAGCATACTCCCCTATCTCAAAGTTTTCTCCCAAACACACCAAGCAAATGTTCAATTATCCTCTTGCTTTCAAAATTCAAAGATGGGTCAAGATTTTCTAGTTCACCACAAGGGTGAAGAGCATACTTCTCCTACCACCCAAGAATTCCTACAACAAGATATTATGTTCCTATGAAATGAAACAACTAGTAATTGCCACACTTGAAATGAAATAAAAATAAGCACTTTTTTTTTTGTTTTTATACTTTTGGGCAGCCCTACAAAAACTGTTAGTAGCCCTTTAGCATTTGGAGCTTTGACATGCGTTCTTTTGGAAAAATACTTCAAATAATGAGAGCACCTACAAGCACAACTTCTTAGCCCCACAAGGTTAGCAAAATCAAAATCGAAATGAAATCTGCAAATTAAATCTGACTAACCATAGAAAACTAAACTAGCAAGCTAATTAGATCAAAACTTGGCAAAAAAGGATCAAGAAACAACTCACTATCGGGTACAAGTGACAATACAGTCACCAAAAATATCGCGTGATACTTTATAGTATACTGGGGTGATAATATATTTCTGGGTGATACTTTATGGTACCTACAGGTGATAGAATGTCTCAAATAGTGTGATACTTAAACTGGTAAAGTATCACACCACCATACAAAAACTATCACATGATACTAGAAAACTATCACGCGATAATCTGAGACTGAAAAAAATAGAGCCAAAAATGAAGCTAAAATTGATGAAAAATTAACAAAAATGCAGCAAATTAAGGACAAAACAATAATGCTCTGCCCCATGGTGGGTGCCAAAAATGTACACTCAAATTATTTTCACTTCTCTAAGTCATTATATCTAAGGGAATCCATGGATAGGAAACTTTAGAAAGTGACCTAGAGCTCTCTATGTATGGAGTTGCAAGATTATTTAAAGTTTTCTCTCAGCTAGAGCTATTAAGCTAATGACCTTTCTAGTCAACCACACAATGAGAGATTCAAATGAAGACAAGGGCAAGAATGCCAATATCCCCAATAATCACTATGAAATGCAAATGCAAACTAGAAATGAAAGTATAAACTAAACTATAAAAGGAAAGATGCAAGGATTACAAAGCCTTCCTAATTAAGCTAGATGAAGTAATCTAAAGCATAAAGGAAATCTATACTATGAATGCCATGATAATGAAACTAGAATGCAAGAAATGAGACTAGAATAGTATGTAGATACAAAATTCAAGAATGCTCCAAATCTTCAAAAAGCTCCAAAGCGACCTAGAAAACCTCCAGCATAACATTAGTATTAAAAAAATGGATATGTAAATGAAGAAGAGAGCTCTTCTTTTATAGGAAATGAGAACGAATGGACCATGGAGATTAAGATGCAAAAGATTTAATCATGGGTGGAGCTTGAAAAAGGAGAAATCCATGTGCACAAGTATCCTCCAATGAGAAAATAAGAGTTGACTTTTGTATCCATATGAGACAAAAAGTGTTTTTCTTCTTTTTATAAAATAAGAATAATGCTTTATTTGTGCAACTTAGGATAGAGGAAAAGTAGGGGCTTTTTATTTATTAAAAGGGGAGGAAATATTCTTTTTAATTAAATAAAGACTTTAGGATAAAATGGTTAGCCCCAAGGAAAATAATCGAAAAATGATAAAATAGGATTTGATCAAGGAAATTGATATATTTGAAAAATGTTGATTTTTGAAAATATTGATTCAGGGATTTGATAAATTGCTGAATGGGGGCCCAAAGTCTAGGTGACCATTTTAGGGTGCATACATCTCCAAGAATCTCTTCCTTTTCTTTCAATACATTTAAGTAACCACCATAGATCCTTGCAAGCGTGTCCCACATATCCTTAGCAGTTGTGCAATCGTTAATGTCCTCAAATTCTGGATAGCTTAGAGCAGATACAATTTCTGGCATTGCCTGATTATGTTCTATTGGCAATTTGGATGAGTTTATTGGCATAGATGTTGTCATTATGGAAATATATGATCCACATGAAGATCGCACAAGTTAGAGAGAAAGTATGATAGAGTGCATTGCAAATTTGTCTAAGTATGCGATTAGTATTTTTAACCAGTATACCCAGACCTTAGTTTTTGTTTGTGATGTTTGACTAGAGTGAGTTTAGTACTTGTGCACTTGAACATAGACTCTATGATGACTAATGATGACCCTTCTTAGAGCACCAGTCAGTACGGCATGTACAGAAGAAGTTATGATAGTTTTACCGAAGACAGTGTGAAGCTGACAGGACAAAATATGAAGACATAACTAGTAAAGAGTTAAGGGATTATTTTCTTTATCAAAATAATTTCCTAACAATATAAAGGGATGGACATCCTAGATTTTTACTCTTGGATAAAGTGTCATGAGCCATGATTAATATATAATAGGTGCTCATATGAATTTCTTGAATATATAATTCATCTCCTATCTCTAAAAATAAGTCAATAATGTTAATCAATATAATATTAATTAATAGTATCAATTTATGGTATTAATACAAGATCAATTACACTAATCAAATTAGTAGTTGTTAAAGATAATTTTGATCTTTAATTATTAATATTAATTAGTGTCGATTAATATTTATTAATGTTACCAATAACTATTAATAATAAAATAATAATTATCATCAATATCTAATATCATTAATTAATATTCTTATAAAATAATAATAATCCAATTAATAGTCATTAACTTAAATTATGATTTAATATATCTATTATCATTAATTAATATTCTTATAAAATAATAATAATAATAATAATCCAATTAGTTGTCATTAACTTAAGTCATGATTTAATATATCTATTACTTCCTAAACTAGACCCGACAACATGTAATGGTAGTCAGAATGGAAGAATTGAAACATCATGGACTTAGCGTTAAATCTCATGCAACACGGGTTGCACCTCTTGACTCAAGTTGCACCCCTGGGACACCGCAAAAGATACTTAAGACAGGCAAAACAATCTTTTAAGATATATGGAAGAGGGCAGAAGAGATAGAGATTTGGGAGTTACGCATCTGGTGAATACCAAGCTTATCCTGTTATGTTAGGCTTAGATGTCAAGAATAGAGTTCTCTAGATAACCACAGGGACTGTAAAGTATGTATGTATTAAGGAACAACATTCCCTCCTATAATCATTCAGATTGTATACAGTGATAGACTATCCGGGTAAGCTGTCGCAGGGTATACATAGATATATATTTGAACTATGGTATTATTGTTTAACAATGATTAGGATGTATGTTTTGAATCTCTCAATAACATATATCTGCATTATATATATAATACAGCACGTATCTATATAATATATATATAGATATATATATATATATATATATATATATATATATATATATATTATATATATATATATATATATATATATATATATATATATATATATATATATATGTATATATATATATATATATATATATATATCTATATATATATATATATTATATATATATTATGTATATATGTATGTATATATGTATGTATATATGTCTGTATATATGTATATATATAATGTTATTATGTTTATATATATATATATATATATTATATATAGATATATATATATA